>JAOTQR010000109.1:4689339-4708024 GCA_025774065.1 Solanum ossicruentum | reverse complement strand
TATTTAATTCAAATATACAATTTATATTGTTCAATTATAAGTATTGTATAACAAAAATAATATTAAAATATTTTAAAAGTGAATTGGTGTGATGCATTAGTCACACACCAAATTTTATATTGGGTTAGAGCACCAAAACATCGAGGGGTCGTTTAGTACAAAAATGAATAAAGCAGGGAATAGTAATATAGAGATTACTAATGCATGAATTAGTAACACAGAGATTAGTAATGTAGTGATTATGTTTTATCAAGTGTTTGGTTCATTGTTTCCCATCTAATCTTGTGTTTGGTGGGATTTTATGGGTTAAGCAATAGGAAACATGCGATTTTGACTATTTTTTATAGGTGTTAGTCCACAATTTGTGGCGTTGCCCGGAGATCCGAGCCAACTTTCTAGAAAAACTTCATCGACCCATTCATACGAGCCTGGCAAGAGCCTTAGATGGTCAGATGGCATCGTAGGACACCTGGTAGGTTGTTATGGCCCAAGCAACAAGAAATAGACAATTTCATTAGTTTTTGTGGGTGTTAGGTCACGGTTTATGGTGCTGCCCGGGGATCCGGGACAACTTTCTCGAAAAATTACACCGACCCATTCGTAATGAACTTGGCAAGAGCCCTAAGTGGCCTGGCGATGTTGCAGGACACCTTGTAGGATGTATAAAGGCTGCTGCACCATTTTTACAGTCCGCGAAAGTTAGTTCTTGTGTAATATCATAATTATGCTTGTAATATGAACTTGTGGGTTGATTGATTGGGGGCTATGGTCTCACATACTGCACCTATTTTCAGGACTGTTTTTTAACTGTTTTAGGATTGATTGTATGTATAAATGTTGCGGGAACAGTTTGATTGAAGTTGGTAAAGTTTTGGAATCATCAACGTCATAATATAGTGAAGGGAGGTAACGTTATGCCACCTATTTGTATGTTGCGTAGAATTGTTATGTCTTGTGTTTTGTGGGCTGTTGTAAGGCTGTTATGGCACTAAAACAGGCTACACATAATATGTATATGATAATGTGTATTAGAAAATATGATTAGGGACGGAAAGGTTGAAAGAATACACTCGAGTTTATAATTACTCGCTTGCTGCCCATATGTTGTTTTTATGAGAGTGGACTGCCAAGATGTATCTATTGACTGCTAATGCTAGTTTTATCACCTACTATGTTATAGATAAATATTCGGAGGAAGGGAAGGTTATCTCGAGGTAATAACGAGGTCGTACAGCGAGGTATGTAAGGCTACTTGATTTCATATTATTTGACATGAAACATAGATCCCTCCTTGGCACATAAAGACACTTACCAACTCCGACACAACTATTAACTGTGTATCCACTCTTTCACATGTTCATATGCTCCCATACATAGTCACCTTTAAATCTGCATACATATTTAGATACCAAGATAGACGAATTCGTTCTACTAAATAAAGTCCATGTGTTGTTCTACCTCCGATGCATTTCATTATTTGTGTAACCTACTCGTTTTATTATGGTGTTGTCTTTTATAATTATTTACATGTCGTATGTTGTATTTACAGTTCTACAGCTCCAATATTATGACCATCAAAAGAATCATCTCAAAAGAAATTGAAAGATAAAGTATATTGCTTATTGATGGGTGGTAACCTGAGGGGTGGAAGAATCACCTAGCCAGGGTCGATCCTATCACGGGGGTAGCCCATGGGGTCAAAGGAAAAGCCTAGCTAGGGTTGATCCCAATATAGATTTACCACTGATCAGCTGGTCATTTGTATTTATGTTGTGTACAGATTATACAGTAAAGATAAAGTAATAAAAAGAACATAAAGTACATGATCCCACATTACAACTAAAGGTGGTCTCTTATCCTACACTAGTGCATAGTTTCATTTGAGTTGTTACTTCGTATATAGTATTTCATGCCTTACATATTTAGTACATTATCTCGTACTGACGTTCCTTATGGGGAACCTGCATTTCATGCTGCAGTTACAGGTGTTAGTAGATCTCCCCAGTAGGAGTACAAGATATACAACTGTTGTTACTAAGCTCCAGGTTATTTCGGAGCTTTGTGTGTCTAGAACTTATATTTTTGTATTGTATAGTTAGTCGAGACGGGGCCTGTCCCGACCCTTATTAGATACTTTTCCTTATCTAGAGGCTTTGTAGACCATGTAAATTAAAGTGTGATCATGTCTCGCACTTTAGACACCGTGACTCCAACGGCTTAGCCGAATGCATCTCCTTTTGGTTTGTTATCACTGTTTACTTTTTGAAAGGCATGTTGAACGTAGGAATACCTCATAATATGTGTAGAAAGTGCATAGATATAGGTTGGTTCTCCCGAGCCTTAGCGGCAATGGGTGTCAGTCCGCCCTAATGGGACTTTGGGCGTGACACCAACATTCTCAAAAAATTACACTAACCTGTCCATAACAAACCCAACAAGAGCCTCAGATAGCCGGCGCCTGGTAGGATTTATGAGTCAAACAACAGAAAATTTGCAGTTTTGGCAGTTTTTCATGCGTGTTAGCCCATGATTTCTGGCGCTGCCCGAGGATCCGAGCCAACTTTCCTGAAAAATTACGTCAATCCATCTGCAACGAGCCTAGCAAGATCCCCTGATGGCCCGGTGGCGCTGCAAGACGCCTGATAAATTTTTATTGGCCAAGCAACAAGAAATAAACAATTTCGACAATTTTTTATGTATATTAGCCCACAGTTTATGGTGCTGCCCGTGGACCCGGACCAACTTTCTCAAAAAATTATACCAATCCATCCGTAACGAGCTTGACAAGAGCCTCAGAGATAGCCCATCGATGTCGTAGGATGTCAGATAAGATTTTTTAATCCAAGCAATAAGAAACAGACAATTTCGATTTCACGGATGTTAACTCCCAATTTATTGAGTTGCCCAAGAATCCAGGCCAACTCTCCTATGATGAGATGTTATTCACTTTTGAGAATGAGAACAACGGTACCATTGCAATGCAGTGAAATAAATGCATTCCAATTTTATTTTATTTTTTGAAAATATTCCAAAATTTTAAATGATAGAATCCTCTTATTATATAGAGAGTTTGAATGGTTGGCTTCAATAAGGACATTTTCATAAGAAAAAAATTAAAAAAAATATTTAACTTTAATTTAACTAGTAGTACAATTTTATTAAAATTATAAGACCCACCTTAATGATGATCTTTAATTTTAAATTCATATCCTTTATTTATAAATTTATTATTTTAAATACCAGTAATATTCGTACAATTTTGTAATTGCTTTGAGTAAAAAATCAACAATCAATAACAAAGAATACTTTAATTATGAACATCTCAATAGGCCTCTTTACATTAGATTTGCACGAAAAATCAAGAGATATTTACTTCCATATACAGTAATCTAGCTGAACTAATATGCTACAGTCATGAAGTGAGGTCCCAAATAGGTATTTACAGAATCTTCTTCCATCCAATTCATCGAAATAATGAGCCATCATCAATATCGATGCATTTGACATCGCCAAATACTCAGACTAACATATTATGTAGATATGCTTTAATGGCATTTTCTTGGACACTCAGTAGTCTAGCTGAACAGCTTAAAGCAAACTTACCTCCTGGAGCTGAATTTTTGACATATAGTACTCCTGGTTTTACGACCAAGCTCGATGACTCTCAGAGAATTTAAACGTGCACAAATAAGAGCATTTGGAGATCGCAAATTAAAATAGAAGGTTAGTAGCTTGTCAAATATTGTCCAAGTAATTGAAAGAGTCGATTATATGATAACACAGAAGAAAGATAGGTAACAGTTTTCCATAACAAAAGTTGAGTGAGCAATACATAGAACTTATCAAATTAAGAGTTTACATGATACTTGAAAACAGACCCCCACCCCCACTCCCCAACCCCCAAAAAAGAAAGTGTCGCGATCATACATAAGAAAGCACAAAATCGGTGATTTTGGAGAGATCAAACTTTCTGTATACATAATTCCTTGCTTTAGGTATTGATTCCGAATACCCTACCTGGTCTATACATCTGTAGTTGAGTAGCAGCACTTCACCATCAGCAAACATATATATCGGTCTAAGTATAAATCATTATCTTGTATTGTATACAATGATGTCCAAGATTCTTTGACACCATAATCCTTCATTACCCACAACTTATAAGGATCATGAGCATAATAAAAGCAAAGCATTCCTCCCAATACTAAGACTCCATGTTTGATTAGACTATTTACTTTTTCCAACATTGGCTCTAGCAAAGTGTATCTCTCCGACACTTCATCTGAAATACTAAATGAAACCACAAAAAGATCTCATACTGAACCAACCTAATGAAATGCTCCATGTAGAAATGCAAAAGAATCAACAGGATGACTCAACAAAGGTTCAAAGCCAGCTTGACACTTAATGTTTTCTCTCCATGAACCACTTTTTAGCACTAGAATTTCAATGCCAGGATATTTAAACTTAAGGATTTTGTTATCCTCAGACGCGCCATTGGCTAACAAGAAACTTTTTGGAATTTATGTCATTCATGGCATGTCTGTGATGCTTCATCTTTAAGTAAAGGCTGAGAGATTAATATTTTTCAAAATTTTATAGCACATTAAAATCAAAGAAGAGACCGCAGAGACAACCTTCTGAGGATGTCCGTTGTTTCTTCTAGGAAGTGAATTTGTTTTCTTAAACCATCATTAGGCCATAAAGAAGATAACTAACCTGATGATTTTTCCCACTACAAATAAAAATTATAATAGCTCTACTTTGTTCTTTATGTTGATGCATAAGCTTATGTAAAGATATGAAACATGCGATTCATTCCAAACACTATATTCATTAAAATAATATAATATGATGATAAATTATGAAACAATATGTAACAAATAGAGTGTAGTATGAACTTGGTGAAACAGACAAGGGGTTTGAAGTTTTATGAAAAATATGTAACAAGTTCTATGTTGATTAAACAACTAAGCTAAATTACAATGGAAAATGAACGAAATTTTTAATGGTGGCACAAGGGACAGAGCTGCAGAGGTAGAATTCAATAGCTTTTACCCTAACAATATATTTGTATTAAGAAATTTACTAAATATGTACATCGTGAAAGTTCTGACTATGCGATTCGTGGATGCTGCAACTACCAACAGGACAAAAAGTTAACCCTAAAAAGAAAAACGTAATTTATCAACAGATTCATTTGTCCATAGTTGCATTTGATAGCATATACTAACAGTAAAGAACAAAGCAATAGTAGTGATTGACGCTATTGATAGTTGCATGAATTTACTAAGCTATGCTTTTGGATAGCAGTTCAACTGTAGATGTAAATCAAAATTTAAGCTCAACATAAGACATTAATCATATAGTAATGCCATATTATTCACGTCAATTTTGACAATATTCCAAGAACTGACTTTAACTAAACAAAAGAAAATTGCAGGTAAAATGTATTACCTTTTCATGTGGGCAAATCCAATTTTCATCAACCCAATCAAGAAAACAAATGGCTTTTGGAGTTGTCAGCTGGTTCCATAGTGATTATCCAGAAAAACTAAAAAAAAAGGAACGAAAGAAATGAACAAAGTTATTAATGAGGCTTAGATTTTCGCCTATTTAATCAAAGAAAAGGAAGAACGGAGTTTGAACAGCGCCCTGGCTTCCAAGTAACAGTTGCCTTATAATAAGGCCTTCCAATGAACTCGCCAAGCCAGACCATGAATGAACTCTAATATTCTTCACTTTTCATTTGCATTATGAATAATCTTCACTGATCTGAAACGTGGTGCATTCAAGATTAAAACAAGGTATGAAAATTTGAATACGTGGAAAAATGCAGCAACAAATCTTGATTCCATTCCCTTTGTACTAGTCTCATATCAGTACCTAACAATTTGTGGAAATTGTATAAATGGATACAATAAAAAGTTTCTTTAAACTGATCATACGAAGAACGATAGAGAGAGACTTCAATTATGTAGAACTATACTTTAAACAGAAAAAAGGCTCAGATTTGAGTTAAACAATCAGAAAAAAAGTCAATTCATCATGGCTGCAAAAAGCTCCCTCACAAATTCCTGTCTTCGCCTAAGCCAAGATATGAATCAGCTCAAAAATCTGATTTTCAATGTTCCTGGAAGATATCATCATGGCCTTATTCAAAAAGTTGAGTTGAGGATTTGGGGTTTCCCCGCAAAGTTTAAAGGGGCAAAAAATGTAGTTTCCCTTATCATCACCATTATCATGGAAAATTGGCATCATATCATCATCATCATGAAGAGCGTTCTGCTAATTGAAAGGGATGTTAAACTTTATATTTATAACAAAACATAGGAAAAATCATTGGCAAAATTGAACTTAGGAGAAAGAGAGTAACCACCCTTAGAAAATCTCTAACATTCCCGAGTTCAATAATAAGCCTCATTCCCTGAACACAACAGATACTTGAGAGGCTCAGAATTACTTCTTCTCAGAAAGAAGCTAAACTATGTCATGGCTGCCAGCATTAATAGCCCAATGCTATGAAACAATATAGTTCCCTTACCTCATAGACCCTCAGATCTGCCACGCCAGTTTACAACAAAGTTCAACTATCTGATTCTTAAGAGTGAACATCTCCATTGCCTCATTGAACATATTAGATGTTGCTCAGACTGAACCCTATGGGGTATTCAGGTTCCTGAGAACCCCCATTGAATTGAGTGACCATTTAAGAAATTTACCATAGACTTTAGCCATCATATTTTGTTATATATGAACATGCAAAGAGAGTTTAAATATGGTGCCATACTGGGCTGCCCTGCCAAGATATGGGTCAGATTTTCTCAAATCATTGAAGTAACAAGTTTTTGCACAGATTGCCCCGAAGCAGGGAGCTTTTGTCTGTACAAAAGTTTGGTCTGTTTAGAGAACTTTTGTCTCACTCAGCACAAGTTATGTCGGAATGAAATTACGCGGCATAAGTTTGGTAGCATAAAAAAGCCTCAATTCTTTCAACACAAACAGATATTTGGAAGGCTCAGATTTGCCTTTCTCAAACATAAGCTAAACCCCACCATGGTTGCAACCTTAAGGAGCCTTTGAGAGGCAAAAGCCCAAATAGGTCCAACATCTCACAAGACACCCCAAAAGCTGCCACACCGAGACATAGTGAAGCTCAACCATCTGATGAGTAAAGAATGAAAATCATCACAGCCTCATTATGGGCCTCATGTCGAAAGTCTTATTTTGTAGAAATAACACAAGCTAGCCACTTTCCAGAGCACAATGGGATCACACTAAGAGGTCATTTGGTGGGTGTATAACAATAACAACAACAATAACCCAATGAAATCACAATACGTA
This sequence comes from Solanum ossicruentum, assembly GCA_025774065.1. Classification (NCBI taxonomy): domain Eukaryota; kingdom Viridiplantae; phylum Streptophyta; class Magnoliopsida; order Solanales; family Solanaceae; genus Solanum; species Solanum ossicruentum. Next base: position 4,700,680 of record JAOTQR010000109.1, on the reverse strand, counting down.
AGGTCTGGGGAGGGTATAACATACGCCCACCTTACATTATAGTGAACATTGAAACATTTTCCTCTGTACCAAGTACACCCATAAGTGATAATTGAGGCTCAAATCGTATTTATGCTCAGGCAAAGAAAGTCCAGTCACGCCATGGCTGCAAATACTCCCAAGTTGCATGCAACGAAATCACAGGCATCCGGATCATTGCCCCGCCAAGATACCGGCCAGGTACTCTCAATGCTCAATTACTAGCTCAAAGGATAGATTTAAAGATCATCATTGCCCTCATAAGGGACCAATTTTGACATTTTCTCATGATGTGTGTTTGTGTTTATGCATGCAGAGGGTTTTTCCATCAATTATGTTCCGAACTCTTTGAGTCCTGGAACATCCAGTCAGACTAGTTGGAAACTTAAGGCTCAGATTTGCAAAAACTTGGGGCAAAGAGAAGGCGACAACTGCCAAGGCTGCAAAAAAACCAGTTGCATCTGAAAGAGGAGACTCAATCACATGCCATCTGAGTTCGCCAAGCCAAGATACGAGTCAGATTGTCTCGAAGCCCCAAACATCAGCCCATATTAGCAAATATCATCACTGCCTAAAACATGGGAACTTTCCCCGAAGATCCCCTTTCAACAACCTTAACAAGAAAATGTAACAATGGTCTGTTTGGATGGACTTACTTTTAAGTGGCTTTAAAACATAAGCATAAAACAAATGACCTTAGCTCAGAGGGCCATTTGCACTTATTTGTGTATGCCTAGAGAACTTATGACCGTGCAAGTTAAATGTAACTCAGAATGATCAGAAAATAGGGGTCAGAATGATCAGAAAATAGGCAATGGGATAATGTTGTTGTTGTTGTTAATGATCAGAAAATAGAATGTACAACTGCCATCAGCATCACATTGCACCATTGAAGGCGATGGCAACAGACATCTTGTTTCCACTTTTGTAGAGAGTTGTTGGCCTGATTAAGGAGAAGTCATAGCCCAATCAGAGAGTGCAACCACCCTCCAAAGAATTTCCTTTTTCCTCTCTGTTCGCCTCATTCTTCATACTGGGCTGAGCTTCCATTACTGGGTCATTGCACTTTTGCCCCTATATTGTGAAGGTCTTTTATAACCAACAATTTTTTGTTACTAAGCAAAAGGTCTTTAAGAAGCTTTTTTCGACATTTAGGTTCAGAACTGTTAGAGTCCAGGAACACCCAGTTGGACTAGTTGGAAATTAAGGCTCATATATGCAAAAAATTGGGGCAAAAAGAAGGCGACAACTGCCATGGCCGGAAAAAATCCAGTTGCATGTGAACCAGAAGACTCAATCACATGCCATCCCAGTTAGCCGTGCCAAGATATGGGTCAGATTATCTCCATGCCCCAAACATCAGCCCATATTAACAAATATCATCACTGCCTAGAAAGGAAAACTTACATAGATATACTATAAACAACAACAATATACCCAGTGGAATCCAACAAGTGGGGTCTGGGGAGGGCAAAATGTACGCTTTACATAGATATACTATATTAAGAAAATATTCACCAATTATAGAAATAACAACTTCTTTTTACAGTTTTAATACATATTATTTAATACATATTACAGAAAATTATTTATAGAACATATATAATACAAGTTTTATTGATAAAATACATTTATCACACACTTTAATTTATAATATATTGTGTCAATTTCTTACCAAACAAATACAATATATTTTAAAACATTTATAATACATTTATATTGTAGGCACAATTCACTTTTACTACAAAGGCAAATTTATCATAGTATCGCTAAAATCAGTAATTATTTATGAAAAAGTACTGGCTCCAGTAATTTTTCCACTAAAACATGGGAAATTTTCAAGAAGAGCCCATTTGAACAACCTCACAAGAAAATGTAACAAGGGCCTGTACGGATAAACATAAGCATAAAGGAAATGACTTAGCTCAGAGGGTAAGTTGCACTTTTTTTGTGCGCCCTCAAAGAACTTATGATCATGTTATGAAATGTAGCTCAGAATGATCAGAAAATAGAATTGTACAACTGCCGTCAGCATCAAATCACCACCATTGAAGGCGAGGCAACAACATCTTTCTTGTTTCCACTTTTGCAGAGGGTTGTTGGTTTGGTTAAAGGAGAAATCATAGGCCAATCAGAGGGGGCAACCACCCTCCAAAGAAATTCCCTTTTTCTCTCTGTTGGCCTCATTCTTCATACTGGCTGAGCTTCCATCACTTTGCCTAGTTTATGCCCTCGTAATAAACAACTTTTCCCCAGACATAAGTTTATATTTTCGTTAATATCAGTTTCACAAGAACTTATGTCCCCAAAACATGCAATTTTATACCTATAGCAGCAATCAAAACAAACCTGGTTGCCTTACTAATCATACCATACCATATCACGGAAAACCACCATCCGAACAAGATGTAAAAGGGAGTATTAATTGACTAGAGTGAAGAACAAATCATTGACATACCGGAGATGAAAAGATCCCCTTTTCCCTGGTTTGCCCCAGTCTTTTGATCTAAAATGAACTGGTTTTCCATCAAATTTGAAATTGAGGCTCAGATCTGTGTAAAATGTGGGGCAAAGAGGAGAAGAAGACGACAATGCCATGGCTGCAAAACTGAACCGGTTTGACTGATCCGGATTTTGCCCTGCCAAGATACGAGTCGGTTTTTCTCCATGCCCTGAAATTCAGCCCAGAATCATTACAGCAATATCATCATTGCCTCTCTTTTGTATAGCAATTTGTGGAGAGCTTTGAAAACCCAAGTAAAATGGAAACAGAGGGAGTAATAATTAGCAGTACTGGTATATTGTTGGAATCAACATTGCAGCAATACCCTTAAGGGGTTGTTGATTTGGTCAGACGGAGAAATCATAGGCCAATCAGAGAAGGCAAACCACCCTTCATGCAATCCATTTTTTTCTTCTCTCAGTTGACCTCATTCTTCCTTCTGGGCTGCACTGATCCTCATCGTGTTCAGTAAAATGCTCTTTATATAGACAGAGAGTCGAGTAAAAAGACTTGATAATAAGTTATTTATTGCTACTTTGTAAATAAAGAGTTCATGAGTAAGCATTACATAATTTTCAAGATGATTTTTCTAAAAATGAAAAAGAGAGTGAATCATCCATCGCATATCCTAGTGAAACAGCAAGCAACATAGCTCTTTTTCTAATAATAAGAGTTTATACAAAACAACATACCCAGTGGAATCCCATAAGTGGGGTCTGGGGAGGGTAGAATGTACGCAGACCTTACCACTACCTCATAGAAGTAGAGAGGTTGTTTCCTGGGAATCCTCGTCTCAAAAAACCATAAGCAGAATAAACTAATAATAAGAGTTTATCATTAATCAAATTTTTTATAATGTCCACAAGAGGAACCTAATAAGGTCTTTCACCGAAAAAGAAAGCGTCAAAACAGTAGAAAATAAGTATAGCCAGATTTCTCGTGATTATCAATGAAATTTAATGTTTGAATGGAGATTTCAAACAATAAAACATATCTAATTTTATTTATTTTCTAATTTTTTTCTTGAACTAAATCATGGATTTTCTAGGATATCATTACGGATCTCATCAAAAACTCACAGCAACTTGCACAAAGTCTAAGAAAAAAAAGACCAGAGATATAACTAATGTAATATCTACGATTAGATTCAAAAAAGCATAGGCGTTAAACAATTTTGCGAAGAAAAAACTATTTGACTAAAGGGACAAATTAAGACAGATACCGACCAAACTCAAGGAATTAAGCATAACAGACATTTTGTCCTTGGAGATAATTGCATTTTGATTGAGTTACTTATATGAGGAAAAGAAAAGCAAGCAAGGTAAACAAAAACTTATTCACTTTCCTTGAACTCACCCAATAAAATGTCCTCTTTTTCTCGAAAAAAATCGTATTTTCATACAATATCTTAATTGAATTATATGTAATGATCAATAGATTAAGCTTAGTTCTATATCTACACATAGTAAAAATATAGAAAAATTCAAATATAAATCTAATCTATTCAATAGATATTTAGGCTAGAGTTGACAAACAAACAAGTACAATATATTTTAAAACGTTTATGATACATTTATATTGCATGCATACTTCACTTTTAACACAAGTCCAGATTTATCAAGTACCGCTAAAATTAGTAACTATTAATGAAAAAGTACTTGCTCAAGTAATTTTTCCACCTAAAACATGACTTTTCAAGAAGAGCCCATTTGAACAACCTTACAAGAAAATGTAACAAGGGCCTGTATGGATGGGCTTACTTTTAAGTGGCTTTAAAACATTAGCATAAAACAAATGGCCTTAGCTCATAGGGTCATTTGCACTTTTGTCGTGCGCCCTCAAAGAACTTACGATCGTGTAACTAAATGTAGCTCAGAATGATCAGAAAATAGAATTGTACAACTGACTTCAGCATCAGATCACCACAATTGAAGGCGATGGCAACAAACATCTTTCTTGTTTCCACTTTTGCAGAGGGTTGTTGGTTTGGTTAAAGGAGAAATCATAGGCCAATCAGAGGGGGCAACCACCCTCCAATGAAATTCCCTTTTTCTCTCTGTTGGCCTCATTCTTCATACTAGCTGAGCTTCCATCACTTAGCCTAATTTACGCCCTCGTAATAAACAACTTTTCCCTAGGCATAAGTTTATATTTTTGTATAATTTCAGTTTCGCAAGAACTTATGTCCCCAAAACATGTAATTTTATATCCATTGCAGCAATGTGAAATGCAAGTCCTTAAAATCCAGGAAACTACACCAAAATGAGTACCTAAACCATGAAAACCAAATCATACCATACCACAGAAAACCACCATCCAAACAAGATGTAGAAAAGAAGCATTAATCGACTAGAGGGAAGAAGAAATCATTGACATACCGGAGATGAAAAGATCCCATTTTTCTCCATTTGCCTCGGTCTTTTAACCTAAAATGAATTGGGTTTCCATCAAATTTGCAATTGAGGCTCAGATCTGTGTTAAATGTGGGGCAAAGAGGAGAAAAAGGCGAAACGCCATGGCTGCAAAACTGAACCACTTTGACTGATCCGGATTTTGCCCCGCCAAGATACGAATCGGGTTTTTCTCCACGCCCTGAATGTCAGCCCAGAATCATCACAGCAACATCATCATTGCCTCTCTTTTGTATAGCAATTTGTGGAGAGCTTTGAAAACCCAAGTAAAATGGTAAAATGGAAAAAGAGGGAGTATAATTAACAGTACTGGTATATTGTTGGTATCAACATAGGCTTAGGGGGTTGTTGATTTGGTCGGACGGAGAAATCATAGGCCAATCAGAGAAGGCAACCACCCTCCATGAAATCCATTTTTTTACTTCTCTCTGTTGGCCTCATTCTTGGCTGCACTGATCCTCATTATGTTGAGTAAAATGCTCTCTATATAGACAGAGAGTTAAGTAAAAAGACTTGATTGGTCCGAGAGTTACTTTGGGATTAATTATTATGGCTACAATGTAAGTAAATTTTCATTAATCTCGGATGGAGTCGAACATTCACTATTTTTTGGCTTTGGGATATGATAAAATAAAGTAAAATAGTTCTTTAAATTTTCTGTGTTTCTTTCAATTGTAAAGCAGCAGTCAGTCAATGTAATTTTCGACGCTCATCATGAATCATCCGGAAACAGTCGCACTGTATTTTTAAACATAAGAATCAGGCTACGTACATCCAACCCTTTCTTCCTCCGCAATAGATAAGAACCTTTAAGACACTGGGGTAATATTATTGTTGCTGCTACAATGTAAGTAAAAGAGTTGGAGAGCACGCATTATGCAATTTTTAAGTTGAATTTTCTAAAACATAAAAAAGAAGAAAGAGAGGGAATTTGAATCATTCATTCACAAGTTCTAGTTGGGCGGCAAGTAAATAACCTCTTATTTTCGAAGAATCTTTCTAAATTCTTTATAATAAAAGTTTATGATTAATCGAGAGAGAAAGCATCAAAAAAAAGAAGGAAATAAGTATAGTTAAATTTTTTGTGATTATCAATGAATTTCAATGTTTGAATAAAGATTTCCAACGATTAAATTTATCTAATTTTATTTGTTTTATCATTTTTTCTCGAATAAATCATGAATCTTGAAGAATATTATTAAGGGTCTCATAAAAACATACAGTAACTTGATAAATAAAAACTAAGAGAGGTATGCTGACATAATATCTACAATTAGATTCAAAAAAGCAAGGACAATTTTGCCCCAAAAAAAACTACTTGAATGAAGAAACAACTTAAGACAAATATCGATCAAACTCAAAGTATTAAGCATTTTTTTTGGAGATATTGCATTTCGATCGAGTTATGATTCATACAAGGAAAGAAAAGCAAGTGAGGTAAACAATAAATTCTTCCTTTTCCAATAGCCTCAACCTAACCCTAACTGCATGTCATTTTTAGCACTTAGAGATCACTAAACAGGAATCAGACAATTTTTTTTTATTTTCTGTGTGTGTTTACCCATCATTTTTTTGCAGTATGACTTTTGATTATTTTTTCTATAAAACCTTTACAAAATCCTCCATAATGACTCAGGGAAGAATTCCATCAACCTCGGTCTTATCCACATGGCATTTTTTTCTAGCATTTAGGGACTGCTTAATAGCAATTAGATGTTTTTTTTTGTTTATGTGTGCGTTAATCGATGAAGTTTTTGGTGATATGACTTTCGACCAATTTTCCCGCGAAGCGTTACAAAATCGTCTTGACCTGGAAAATAATTTCAATAGTCTTAGCCAAATTCACACAATATCTTTTAGCATCTAAGGGCTACTCAAATAGTATTAAATGATTTTCTCCATTTTTCATGTGTGTTAGTCAATGCGATAATTTAGCTATTAATTTTTATTAAGATAATACAGTATGATACATGATATAATACAATATAATATAATATATTATTAAATAACATATAACAATAATCTAAATCAGTGTTGAATTCATGCTTCTATTAGTAATATAGAGATCAATTATATGAAAAACTTATTTATTCATGTATTATTTAATCAATTTTCTACCAACATAAAGCAATACATAAATTAAGTTACAACTTTACATATATTTTAGCTAAGCTACCTATAACTAAATAACTTGTTTAATGTGCAAAATTTCAAATATACTCCTTAGATTTCTTTAGTATGTCACCTTTGATAATTGTAATTACATTAAAAAAATAATTTTACTATTTTGCTCTTATCTAATGTTTTTAATTCTTCGAGTTAGTCGGATATATCATTTCAAAACTGATTACCTATCAAGATAAAATAGAAAAAGTTGTGTCATTTATATATTAATTTTGTAAATAACTATATTAAGAAACATCTATTTGCAATAATAACATATAAAAAGGTTTAGAAGAAATAACAATCAATATAGTACTCAAGAAAAATTTATACATAACAATATAATGCTCCATTTATGTGACATACTTTCTTTTTAATGTCTCAAATAACTAACTAAAAAAAAAATCAAACTTTTCTTTTTTTATTCCAATCACAACCACACAAATGTCTAAAATTTATTTTAAATCATAAACTTCAAAAATTTTCTTTTCTTTCTTAAAAAATCAAATGATATTGCATAAATTAGGAGAAAATTACTATTTATTTTGGTTTTAATATCTGAATAACTCAATTTCAAAAGTTAATAATTGCAGCAACAAATCCGATCAGAAATTAGTTGCAACAGCAATACATGGATCCTCAATATTCACTTCCATTTCCTTTGGACTTGTTTCATATCAGTACCCAACAATCTTCCAGATATGAACTGAGCGTACAATTGAGGCAAAGGAAGTCCAGCGACGCCATGGCTGCAAATATTCCCAAGTTGCATAACAGGCATCCGGTTCACTACCCCACCAAGATAGTGGCTAGGTTCATATCAGCATGCAAAGAGGAACAGATAACACCATGGCACATACGCCAGTTTATAGATGATGTCAAACCAGGTCTCACTGCATTAAAGTGACAAGATTTTGCACGAATTCCCCCAAGATAAGGAACTTATTTCTGAGCATAAGTTTTGAGAATTTTTGTCTTGCTCGGCATAAGTTGGGTAGTATAACAAACCTCTTCTTTCAACACAGAGAGATCTGGGAGGCTCAGATTCACCTTTTATCAAACATAAGCTGAAACCCACCATGGTTGCAAGCTTAAGAAGCCTTTGTGAGAGGTAGAAACCAAAATAGCTTATTTTCACAGCCGGATGAAGCCAAAGATTTACTATTTTTTGGCTCTGGGATATGATGGAATAAAACAAAATGACTCTTTAAACTGTCTGCGCTTATTTCAATTGTGAAGTAGCAGTTAATCAATGCAACTTTCGACGTTCATCATGGGTCATTTGAAAACAGTCGATCCATGTTTTAAACATAAGGGTCAGGCTGCGTACATCCGACCCCCCTTATTCCGCAATGAGCGGAACATAAGGGCCAGACTGCGTACATCCGACCCCCCTTATCCCGCAATGAGCGAGAGCCTTTGAGGCAATGAGGTAATGTTGTTGTTGTAGAAACCAAAATAGCTCTAATATCTCACAAGATCCCCCCAAAAGCTGCCATGCCAAGATATCCTGAAGCTCAACCATCTGATGAGTAAAGAATAAGAATCATCACAGCCTCATTTCGAAGGTCTTATTTGTCTAAATGACACAATGTAGCCACTTCCAATTCCACAATGGATCACACTAAGTAGCAACTTTAGGGCTGATTCCACTACAACAAACAAAGGATTTTGTGGCAATAATACAATTGCCGTTAGAATATGTTTAGCGGTAATAATATATATGAGTATTTATAATTACCCATCTATATAAATGCCGCTAAAGGCTTTAACCACTCTAAATGCAATGACATTAACTTAAATTGTCGCTAAAAGAAAACTTTACTGCGACTAAATGTCTCATTTATCGTACTGACCACTAAAATGTTTCCTCCATACTACATAGACCCATAAGTGACAACTGAGGCTCTGATCCTTATTCATACTCGGGCAGAGAAAGTCCAGCCATGCCATGGATGCAAATGTTCTCAACTTGCATGCAATAAAATCACTGACATTCGGGTCATTGCCCCGTCAAGATACTGGCCGAATACTCTCAATGCTTAAATTAGAGGCTCAAGAGGATAGACAGTAAGTTCATCAGTACCCCAGCAAGGGACCAATTTCGACATTTTTTCATGGTGTGCGCGCGCATACAGAAGGTTTCTCATCATTTAGATTCAGAACTCTTGGAAACATCCAGTTGACCTAGTTGGAAATTAAGGCTCAGATCTGCACAAAATCGGGGCAAAGAGAAGTTAACAACTGCCATGGCTGCGAAAGAACCAGTTGCTTGTGAAAGAGAAGACTCAATCAAATGCCAACCGGTTTTGCCATGCCAAGATACGGGAAATATCATTAATGCATAAAAATTGGGAACTTTTCCAGAAAAGCCCATTTCAACAACCTTAACAAGAAAAATTAGTAAGAACCCATTTGGATGGGCTTAGTTAAGTGCCTTTTAAGCATTAGCATGAAACAAATGAGACCTTAGCTCAGAGGATCATTTGCACTTTTGTGTTGTGCCCTTTAAAGAACTTATGACAGTGCAACTAAATGTAGCTCAGAATGATCAGAAAACAAAATAGTACAACTGCCATCAGCATCACATCGCCACCAGTGAAGGCTATGACAAACAAACATCATTTCTAGTTTCCACTTCTGTAGAGGGTTGTTGGTTTGGTTAAAGGAGAAATCACAGGACAATCAGAGAGGGCAACCACCCTCCAAAGAACTACCCCTTTTTCTCCCTGTTGGACTCATTCTTCATACTGGGTGAGCTTCCATTACTGGATCATTTGCACCTTTGCCCCTATTTTGTGTTTCATTGATTTATACTCCCATAAAAACAACTTTTTTGCGAGACATAAGTTTATATTTTTCTGTCTAATTTCAGTTTCTGAAGAACTTGTGTCCTCAAACATGCAACATATATTGTAAGTCCCTGAAATCCAGGAAATTACACCAAAAGCTAAAAGGAGTATTAATCGACTAGAGCAAAGAAGAAATCATCGACATACCAGCGATGAAAAAATCCCCAATTTTCTCCGATTGCCGAACTACTCTTTTGGGCCAAAAAATGAACTGGGTTTCCATCCGGAATTGAAGTTGAGGCTCAGATATATTGTATATATATAAATCTACAATGGTCCCAGAGAAGAAGATGGAAGAGGTTCCAAAAGGAAGTAGCTGCTGCAATTTATGGCGCTATGATATATCACACTTGGCGAGCAAGGAACAATGAAGATTTTCAGAAAATACATGTAAACACAAGTTTTATTAAAGCACAAATCCAAAGGGAGATGATAAATACATTACACTGCTCCAAAAGAGCTCATATATGCACTTAGTGTCTAGAATTTGTGACTAGTTGTTCGAGTGGTAAGGGATGGTAATACTGGATGCTCCGTAATTCTGTAAATGGTTCTTGTCGCAATGGTAATATTTCACAATATACGCGGAGGATTCAATTTCCGTCAACCAAATCAAGTTAACAAATGCATGTACTCAATGAAGAAACATTTTTTTCTTTGGCTTTTGGCTTTGGCAGCTGTTGATTTCAGTGGTTCTACAGTGACAGTAATCTAAACCTCTTTCCAGATAGACAAGAAAAGGAGAAAGTAAACGAACAAAGTTAAAAATGAGGCTCAGATTTTCGCCAAGTTAATCAAAGAAAAGGAAGGGCAGAGTTTGAATAGTGCCCTGACTGCAAGCAACAGTTGCCTTATAAGACCTTCTGATTGAACTCGTCAAGCCAGGCCACGAATCAACTCAAAACTCTCTTCACTTTTCGTTTTCATTATGAATAAACTTCACTGCCTCAAAAACTTTTGAGTGTTCAAGATTGAAACAAAGCATCAAAGTTTGAATATTGAGTAGATAAATGCAGCAACAACATCTGGATCCTCAATATTCACTTCCATTCCCTTTGGACTTTGTCTCATATCAGTACCTAACAATTTGGGAAATTGTAAAGATGGATACATAAAAAGTTTCTTCTCAAAGGGGACTCTTCCTGGTATGAACTGATCATATGAAGAATGGAAGAGAAAGACATTATATTGTAGAACTATAATTTAAACAGAAAAGAGGCTCAGATTTGAGTGAAAATCAACAACAACATTACCCCAATGCCTCAGAGGCTCCCGCTCATTGCGGGGTAAGGGGAGGTCGGATGTACGCAGCCTGATCTCTATGTTTAAGAACATAGCGCGACTGTTTCCGGATGACCCATGATGAGCGTCGAAAGTTGCATTGACTAACTGCT
>JAOTQR010000109.1:4672494-4689239 GCA_025774065.1 Solanum ossicruentum | reverse complement strand
GCGCGACTGTTTCCGGATGACCCATGATGAGCGTCGAAAGTTGCATTGACTAACTGCTACTTCACAATTAAAAGAAATGCTACTTCACAATTAAAAGAAACGCAGACAGTTTAAAGAGCCGTTTTGTTTTACTCCATCATACCCCCAAAGCCAAAAAATAGTAAATCTTTGGCTCCATCCAAGATTGATGGAAAATTTGAGTGAAAATCAATCATAAAAAAGTGCCAATCCACCATGGCTGCAAAAAGCACCCACACAAATTCCCCTGCCTTTGCCTAGCGAGATATGACTCAGCTCAAAAATCTGATTTTCAAGCTTCCTGGAGAAGAATATCATCACAGCCTTATTCAAAAAGTTAAGGGTTGAAGATTCGGGGTTTCCCAAACAAGTTGAGGGGGAAATATGAATTTTCCCACATTATTACCATAATCATGGCAATCATATCATCGTCATCGTCATCATCATCGTCATGCAGAGCATTCTGCTAATTGAAAGGGCTGTTGAACTTTATACCTAAAACAAAAGCACAGGAAAAATCATTGGCAAAAATGAACTTAGGAGAATGAGAGTAACCACCCTTAGAAAAACTCTACCATACCCAAGTTCAATAAGAAGCCGAATTCTCTGAACACAACAGATACTTGGGAGGCTCAGATTTGCTTTTCCTCAGAAAAAATCTACACTATGCCATAGCTGCTAGCATCAACCATATAGGGTATTTAGGTTCCTGAGAACCCTCATTGAGTTGAGTTGAGTGCCCATTTGAGAAATTTACCAGACTTTAGGGCTCATATTTTGTTGTATATGAACATGCAAAAGAGAAAGGGACAATGCCATGGCTGCAGACGCCAGTTTAGATGAAGCCATACCGGGTCGCCCTGCCAAGATACAAGTCAGATTTTCTGAAAGCATTGAAGTACTCTCTCTATCCCATTTTATGTGGCACCCTTTCCTTGTTAGTCCGTCCCAAAAGAATGTCACCTTACTACAATAAGAAACATTTTAACTTTACAGTTTTCCTTTTACCCTTAATGAAATCATTTAGAACCAAACAACTATCTAAGGATTGTTTTAGACCAAAAGTTTCAAAAGTCTTCTTTTTTTCTAAAACACTGTGCCAATGTAAATAGTGCCACATAAAAATGGGATGGTCGTAACAATTTTTTGCTAGTTGACCTGAAATAGGGAGTTTTTGTCTCTGCGTAAGTTTAGAGAACTTTTGTCCCACTCGGCATAAGTTGTATAGGAATTACGTTATGCGGCATAAGTTGGGTACAATAAAAAGACTTTTTCTTTCAACACAATATTTGGGAGGCTCAGATTCGCCTTATCTCAAACATAACCTAAACCCCACCATGGCTGCAAACTTAAGGGGCCTTTGTTAGAGGCAGAAAACCTAAATAGCTCCAATATCTCACAGCCCCCCCCCCCAACCCACAAAAAGATCAAAAAAAAGATACCACACCAAGACATAGTGATGTTCAACCATCTGATGAGTAAAGAATGAAAATCATCACAGCAGCCTCATTACGAGCCTCATGTCAAAGGTCTTATTTGTAGACATAACACAAGATAGCCACTTTAGGGCTGATTCTACTATAACAAACAAAGAATTTTGTGGCAATAATATATTTTGCCGCAATAATATATAATATGAATATTTATAATCATCACTATATAGATGCCGCAATATTTTTGAGACAAAGCTCTTCCGAATATAACCTCTCTATCTCTATGAGGCACTAGTAAGGTCAAAGTAAATTTTACCCTCCCCAGACCCCACTTGTAGTATGTTATTGTTGTATGTTGTTACCACATAAATGCCGCTAAAGGCTTTATCGATTCTAGATGCAATGTCATTAACTCAATTGTCGCTAAACATTTTTGCAACAATAAAATTGCGACTAAATGTTCACTAAAGCATTTTCCTCCATACTAAATACACCCGCAAGTGACAACTGATGCTCAGATCCGTATTTATGCTCAGGCAAAGAAAGTCCAGTCTCGCCATGGCTGCAAATATTCCCAAATTGCATGCAACAAATAACAGGCATCAGGGTCATTGCCCCACCAAGATACAAGCTGGGTACTCTCAATGCTAAATTACTACCTCAAGAGGATAGATTGAAAGATCATCACTGCCCCGATAAGGGACCCTTTTTGGCATTTTCTCATGATGTATGTTTGTGATTGTGTGTGCATACAGAGGATTTTTGTTGTCATTTAGGTTCAGAACTCTTAGAAACATCCAGTCGGTCTAGTTGGAAATTAAGGCTCAGATCTGCAAAAGGATGGGGCAAAGAGAAGGCAACAACCAACATGGCTGCAAAAGAACCAGTTGGCATGTGAAAGAGAAGACTCAATCACAAGCCATCCTGTTTTGCCATGCCAAGATATGGGTCCGATTATCTCCATGCCCCAAATATCACCCAAATTAGCAAATACCATCACTGCCTAACTTTTCCATAAGAGCCTGTTTGAACAACCTTCACAAGAAAAATTTAACAAGGACCTGTTTGGATTGGACTTATTTTAGGTGGCATTAAAGCAATAACCCAACCTTAGCTCTGAGGTTCATTTGCACTTTTCCATGCGCCCTTAAAGAACTTGTGACCATGCAGCTAAATGTACTACTGCCATCAACATCACATCGCCGCCATTGAAGGAAATGGTGACAAACATTGTTTCTTGTTCCCAATCTTGTAGAGGGTTGTTGATTTGGTTAAATGAGAAATCATAGGCCATTGAGAGAGGGCAACCACCCTCGAAAGAACTTGGCTTTATCTCTCTGCTGGCCTCATTTTTCATACTGGGTTGAGCTTCCATCATTCCCACTTTTGCCCCGACTTTGTGTTGGTCATTAATATAGACCTCGTAACAAACAACTTTTTCAAGAGACACAAGTTCATATTTTCATATAGTGTCCGTTTCTAAAGGATTTATGTCCCCAAAACATGCAATTTTATACACCCTCTTACAACAACAATATTACCCCATTGCCTCAAAAACTCCCTTCCATTGCAGGGTAAGGGGAGATCAGATGTACGCAACCTACTTGATCCCTATATTTAAAACATAGATGACTGATTCCGGATAACCCATGAGAGTCGAAAGTTGCATTGACTAATTGCTACTTCACAATTAAAAGACAGTTTAAAAAACTATTTTGCTTTGTTCCATCATAAAAATAATAAGTATTTTGGCTCCAGGAAATTATATCAGAAGCTAAAAGGAGCAAAGAAGATATCATTGACACACCGAGAGGGAAAAATATCCCGATTTTTTCCCAATTACATCAGATCTGGAATTGAAATTGAGGCTCAGATCTGTATATAATGGGGGCAAACGAGGAGAACCAGACGACAACACCATGGCTGCAAAAATGAACCGGTTTTGCATGATTCGGATTTTGCCCAGCCAAGATACGAATCGGTTTTCTCCATACCCCGGAATTCAGTCCAGAATCATCACAGCCTCTTTCCATCTTTTCTACAGCAATTTGTGGACAGTTTTCAAACCCAAGCAAAAATAGAACCAAAGAAGTATCAATTGTTTTTTTTTCTGGAAATTTGACAAGGAGGGTTGTTGGTTTGGTCTGACGGAGAAATCATAGGCCAATCAGAGAGGGCAACCACCCTCCATGAAATCCATTTTTTTCTTCTCTCTGTTGGCCTCATTCTTCCTTCTGGGCGGAACTAATCCTCATTTTCTTGACTACATACTCTTCATTAGAGCAAGGGCGGCTCAACAACCCTAAAGCCACTACAGCAATGGCTTTAGGCCCAAAAAATGAACCAAAAAACCCCAAACTCAGTTCGCTCAGATACGAAAACAAAGTAATAAGCTCGATTAAACGAAGAACCAAAAGCACTGAGCAGAAGAGAGTGAAGATGAAGGAGATACATACATCAAAAGAGACGACCAGATCTGATGTAAAATGGAAATTGTGAGACGGATAGCACACTTGGAAAAAACAAAAATACCCTAACCTAGAATATACTTTAAAAAATATGTATTTATTGTTACTACTATTAAATTAAAAAAAATTACTTGTCATACTGTTTTTCGAATGTCTGTGCTTATAGTTTGAGTCTAAAAATAAAAATTAAAATAATTAAAGTGAATAGAGAGAGTAATAATTTATTAATTATTTGTTTAATTTATTTAATTCATTTTAATTCAAATTAATCATAATTAAATATTAACTTGATTAGATTGTCTACAATTTTTTGAGATAATTTATAAAATATTACATTAATAACTTTGAATACCTTCTAAAGGTAACATGGACTATGATATTAACAACAACATATCCGATAAAATTTTACAAGTAGAGTCTGAAAAGAGTAGAATATACGTCACTATCTCATAGAAATAGAAAAATTATTTTTTGGGAACCCTCGTCTCAAAAACCCAAAAAGTATGATATTGATTTTTATAATTAAAAATACTACAAAATATTATATAAATAAAACATAATACCATACTTGGCACATCTTAAAATTTTAAAAGATAATCACATAATTATCCCATATTTAAAAATATTTGCCACTTATAACAACATAATATTTTTAGCTATATATAGTAAATTGATTGAATTGTTCAATTCTCTTAAATTTGCTCAATTCTCTCCAATTTCTCATTTTGCTACCTTTTCCTATAACAAAAATATATTTAATTTTGTAACTATTAATTAAAAAACCTTTTTTTCAACTTTTCAAATACTTTTAGAGAAATTCTGATAGTTTTATAACAATTGAGTATTGACTCTACTAAAAAAAATTTGAAATAATAAAATATTTCTGTTATTATGCAATGTACAATAATTTATATATAATTAAAAAAAATATTAATAAAAAATAATATTAAAAAATTAAATAAATAGTGATACTCATTTTAAAATTTTAACTTTTACCATGCATTTTATTAAAACTCCTTGAAGTGTGAAATCACGTAGATCTATGTGCATCATATTTATCGTGTATTTCTAAATTTTGTTAAGTTCTTTTCGGATGATAAAAATATTAAGGACATTTGGCTACAGATCTTCTTTAAAACATATAATATATTTATCATCAACGTTTACAATTATTTATCATTTTTTCGATTTTAAAAATATATGATCTACTTTTATTAAATTGAAAATTGATAATTTGTGAATGATCAATTTATTAATTAATATGATAATTTTTTATCCTCAAATAATTCAAGAACGAAAATACCAAACGTGGCAACAAAATTGTTCTTTCTACTAGCTAGTTAGAAGACCACCAAAAAAAAATAATAATACTGTATTATCTACGTTGATCCAATTATATGATATAGGAAATCCCATAACTCGAGCATAATTGAAAAGAAACTTTTTGTAAAGTTTTAGACCGAGCACAAGATTAAGTGAAAAGTAATGAACCAAACACTAGATAAAAGATAATCCCCGTGTTACTAATTTTTGCATTATTCACCTTTGTACCAAACAACCCCGAAGTGTAAATCTCTTTAATTTCATAAAAGCATACTCAAATAAAAGTAACATACACGAGATTAACAAAAAATCCAACCCCCCACCCCTCCCCACCAAAAAAAAGAGAAAAGAGAGGACCTCAAAACAAGCAAATAATTTGTCAACAGATATACTGTCCATGGTGAATTTGAGAGCATATACTAACATTTAAGAACAAAGCAATTGTTCTTAATTTGTGGTTGCATACAAACGGCTGTTCCATCTATAATTGAATTAGTTTGCATTCAATAGTAGTGATTGACACAATTGACAGTTCAACATAAGACCTAATAATCATAGAGTACTTTGATGTTATTCATGTCAAGTTTGAAAATATTCCACAAACAGAAAAGCAAATTGAAAGTACAAATTATTACCTTCTCATGAAGAGGGAGGATCCGATTTCCGTCAACCAAATCAAGTTAACGAATGCATGTACTCAACGCAGAAACATTTTCTTTTGCTTTATGGCGTTGGCAGCCGGAACTGTTGATTTCAGTGGTTCCACGATAATCGTAATCCAAATCTCTTTACAGAAAGACTAGTTAAAAAAAAAGTAGATGAAGAAAGTTACGAATGAGACTTAGATTTTCGCCCATTTAATCAAAGAAAAGGAAGAGCAGAGTTTGAACTGTGCCCTGGCCGCAAGCAACAGTTGCCTCATAAGACCACTTAATTAAATCACCAAGCCAGGCCACGAATCAACTCTAATTTTCTTCACTTTTCATCTTCATTACAAATAATAATCTTCAATGCTTCTGAAACTTGGAGCGTTCAAGATTGAAACAAGGCATCAAAATGTAAATATTGTGTAGATAAATGCACCAAGAGATCTTAATCAAATCAAAAGTAGAAAAAATGCAGCAACAATACATGGATCCTCAGTATTCACTCCATTTCCTTTGGCCTTGTGATGTGGGAATAGTATAGATACAACAACATACCCAATGGAATCCCACAAGTGGGATCTGTGGAAGGTAAAATATAGGTAGACCTTACCAGTACCTCATAGAGGTAGAGTGGTGGTTTCAGGAAAACTCTGGTCTCAAAAATCAAGCCCCATAAGCAAAATATACTAGATATAGAAAAAAAAGGAAAAGAAAAGAAAAAAAGAAAAACGATTAATAATGAAAAGCAAATGATAGTATGTAAATACGACAAAAGTAACAAATATAAGACGGATAATGACAACAAAAGATATAAAGAAACGACTAAACCTACTAACCTACTATATCACAAGACCAGACATCAACCTACTTCTATTAGCCTATTATCCTTCTACCTAATATGCAACCTCCATTCCTTTCTATCTAAGGTCATATCCTCAGTGAGATCAAGTTTCACTATATCTTGTCTGATATGAACTGATCAAAGAATGAAAGAACCGTACTTTAAACAGAAAAGAGGCTCCAATTTGAGTGAAATAAATCAGAAGAAGAGCTAATCCACCATGGCAGCAAAAAGCACCCTCACAAATTCCCCTGCCTTTGCCTAGCAAAGATATGAATCAACTCAAAAATCTGATTTTCAAGCTTCCCAGAGAATATCATCACAGCCTTGTTAAAAAAGTTTGGGGTTGAGGATTTGGCGGTTTACGGACAAGTTGAAGGGGAAAGTATGTATTTTTCCTTATTATTACCGTAATCATCATGTCATCATCATCATGAAGAGCATTCTGCTAATTGAAAGGTCTGTGAAACTTTATAACAAAAGCATAGGAAAAATCATTGGCAAAATCGAACTAAATAGAAATAGAGTAACCACCCTTATAAAATCTCTATCATTCCCGAGTTCAATAATAAGCCTCATTTCTGAACATAACAGATACTTGGGAGGCACAGAATTGATTTTTCTTGGAAAAAAGCTAAACTATGACATGGCTGCTTTCATTAATAGTCTAGTGAGATGAAAACCAACAAAGTTCCCTTACCTCGTAGACACTTAGAGCTGCCAAGCCAATTCACAACAAAGTTCAACTATCTGATTGCCTCCTCGAACACTGCCTTGCCTCATTGAACATATTCTATGTTGCTTGGATTGAACCCTATAGGGTATTCAGGCTCCTGAGAACCCCCATTGAGTTGAGTTGAGTGACCATTTGAGAAATTAACCATAGACTTTAGAACTTATATTTTGTTATACATGAACATGCAAAGATAAAGGGACAATGCCATGGCTGCAAACACCAGTTTACAGATGATGCCATGCCAGGTTGCCCTGCCAAGATCAGGTCAGATTTTCTCAACGCATTGAAGTAGCAAGTTTTCACACAGATTGCCCCGAAATAGGGAGCTTTTGTCTCAACATAATTTTAGAGAACTTTTGCCTGACTCAGCTTAAGTCATGTAGGAATTAAGTTATGCGGCATTAGTTGTCTAGCATAAAAAGCCTCAGTCTTTCAATCACAAAAGAGATTTGGGGGGCTCAGGTTCGCCTTTCCTCAAACTAAGCTATTACCCCCACCATGGCTGCAACCTTAAGGAGTCTTTGAGAGGCAGAAAACCCAAATTGCTCCAATATCTCAGAAGACCCCCAAAAGCTGTCATGCCAAGATATAGTGAAGCTCAACCATTTGAAGAGTAAAGAATGAAAATCATCACAGCCTCATTATGGGCCTCATGTCGAAAATTTTATTTGTAGAAATGACACAAAGGTAATTTCAAAAAAAAAAATGGAACAAAGGTAGCCAGCCACTTTAGGACTGATTCTTCATTCTACTACAACAAACAAAGCATGATGTGGCAACAACTGCCATGGCTGCAAAAGAACCAGTTGCTTGTGAAACAGAAGACTCAATTACAAGCCAACCAGATTTGCCATGCCAAGATACAGGTCATATTGTTTCCATGCCCCAAACATCAGCCCAAATTAGCAAATATCGTCACTGCCTTAAAAATGGGAAGTTCTCCAGAAGAGCCCGTTTGAACAACCTTAACAAGAAATATTTAACAAGAGCCCGATTGGATGGACTTAGTTTAAGTGCCTTTTAATCATTAGCATAAAACAAATGAGACCTTAGCTGAGAGGATCATTTGCACTTTTGCGTTGCACCCTTACACCTTGTTTGGATGATTGTTATCCATTGTATTGTATTGTTAGTCTAAATACAATGTTTCTATTGTTACATAAATTCCATTATATCATATCATTTAAATCCATCATCAGGTAACGACAAGAAGACCCATGTTATAACAACCTATTTGGTGTGATTGTGTCATTACCTTAGTATTTTCTTCTCATTTTATCTTAAACTTATAATTTAATAATACTATTTCATCATTTACACTACCTTTTCATAGTAGTTCTACCCCCGTACCCTACAATTTCTTGTACGTTTATCATTCAAAATATGAATATGTCACATTGTGTAATGACAGAGAACGATATAATCTAGCCAAAAATTGCATTCATTAAAACAATACAATATGATACGATATAACACAATACAATACGATACATACAGTATGATACGATATAACACAATACAATACGATACATAATGAAACAATAAATAACAACCATCCAAACAAAGTGACAAAGGACTTATGACCGTGCAACTAAATGTAGCTCAGGATGATCAGAAAACTGAATAGTACATCTACCATCAGCATCACATGACCAACATTGAAGACAGTGACAATAAACGTTGTTCTTGTTTCCACTTCTGTACAGGGTTGTTAGCTTGGTTAAAGGAGAAATCACAGGCCAATTAGAAGAGGTAACTACCCTCCCACTCCCCAAAATCAAGAAAATTACACCAAAAGCTAAAAGGAGAGTTGATTAGAGCAAAGAAGAAATGATTGACATACCGGAGATGAAAAGATCCCTAGTTTTCTCCGATTGCCTCAGTCTTCTGCAGATCCAGTTTTTCAATTGAGGCTCAGATCTATGTAAAATGGGGCAAAGAGGAGAAGAAAACGTCAATGCCATGGCTGCAAAAATGAACCGGTTTTCATTATTCATGTTTTGCCCCGCCAAGATACAAGTCAGGTTTTTCTCCATGCCCCAAAATTCAGCCAGAATCATCACAACAATATATCACCGCCTCTTTTCACTTTTACTACAGCAATTTGTGGACAGTTTCCAAACCAAGTAAAATCAAACAAAAGAAGTAATATTTTTTTTCTTTTGTTGGAAATTTGACGAGGGTTGTTGATTTGGTCAGACGGAGAAATCATACGCCAATCTAAGAAGAGAACCACCCTCCATGAAATCCATTTTTTCCTTCTCTCAGTTGGCCTCATTCTTCATTCTGGGGTGAACTGATCCTCATTTTCTTGAGCAAAAAACTTTACATAGATAGGATATAGAGAGTTGAGAAAATTGAATAAAAGGTGTCAAATAAGTGTTTTACTATTTGTTTTTGGTCAATTCTCATGTGTGTGTGTGTGGATACAGAGGAATTTTTTGTCGCTTACGGTCAGAACTCTTTGAGTCCTGGGACATCCAGCCGGACTAGCTGGAAATCGAGGCTCAGATCTGCAAAAATTGGAACAAAGAGAAGGCGATAACTGCCATGGCTGCTAAAGAACCAGTTGCATGTGAAAGAGAAGATTCAATCACAAGCCATCCGGGTTTGCCATGCCAAGATACAGGTCAGATTGTCTCATGCCCCAAACATCAGCCCAAATTAGAAAATATCATCATTGCCTAAAAAATGGAACTTTCCCATAAGAGCCCGTTTGAACAACCTTAACAAGAGCCTGTTTGGATTGGACTTAGTTTAAGTGGCTTTAAAGCATAAGCCGGCCTTAGCACAGAGGTTCATTCGCACTTTTGTCCAGTGTCCTTAAGAACTTATGACCATGCAACTAAATGTACCTCAGGATAATCAGAAAATTGAATAGTACAACTGCCATCAGCATCACATCGCCACCATTGAAGCCGATGGCAACAAACATTGGCTTTTTCCACTTTGTAGAGAGTTGTTGGTTTGGCTAAAGTAGAAATCATAGGCCAATCAGAGAGGGCAACCACCCTCCAAAGAAATACCCTTTTTCTCTCGGTTGGCCTCATTCTTCATACTAGTTGAGCTTCCAGCACTTGGCCTAATTTACATCCTCGTAGTAAACAACTTTTTCCCTAGACGTAAGTTTATATTTTCGTATAATTTCAGTTACGCAAGAATTTGTCCCCAAAACATGCAATTTTATACCTATTGCAGCAACAAAACAAACGTGGTTGCCTTATAACCATACCATATCACATCTCGGAAAACCACCATCAAAACAAGATGTAAAAAGGAGTATTAATTGACTAGAGGGAAGAAGAAATCATTGACATACCGGAGATGAAAAGATCCCATTTTTCTCCGTTTACCTCAGCCTTTTGAGCTAAAATGAACTTGGTGTCCACCAAATTTGCAATCGAGGCTCAGATCTGTGTAAAATGTGGGGCAAAGAGGAGAAGAAGACGACAACGCCATGGCTGCAAAAATGAACCAGTTTGACTGATCTGGGTTTTGCCCCGCCAAGATACAAATAGGATTTTCTCCATGCCCCGAAATTCAGCCCAGAATCATCACAGCAATATCACCACTGCCTCTTTCCATCTTCTCTACAGCAATTTGTGGACAGTTTTCAAAACCAAGTAAAAATGGAACAAAAGCAATAATGTTTTTTTCTTTCTTTTCTGGGGAAAATTTGACAAGGAGGGTTGTTGATTTGATAGAACGGAGAAATCATAGGCCAATCAAAGAACGCAACAACCCTCCATGAAATCCATTTTTTCATTTCTCTCAGTTAGCCTCATTCTTCATTCTAAGCAGAACTGAAGAACCAAAAGCATTTGTCTTTAGCAGACATGACCGATGTTTTTTTCTTTTTTTTAATTCATAGTAACAATAAATACATATTTTTTTATATTCTAGGGTAGGGTATTTTGTTTTTCCAAGTGTGCTATCAGTCTGGTGCCTGATCAGGTTGTCTCTTTTTATGTATGCATCTCCTTCATCTTCACTCTTCTGCTCAATGCTTAAGGTTCTTCAGTTCAAACAACCATAACAAGAAAAATTTAACAAGCGCCTGTTTGGATTGGATTTAGTTTAAGTGGCTTTAAACCATAAGCCGGCCTTAGCACAGAGGTTCATTTGCACTTTTGTCCCGCGTCCTTAAAGAACTTATGACCATGCAACTAAATGTACATCAGAAAACAACTACCATCAGCATCGCATCGCCACCATTGAAGGCGATGGCAACAAACACTGCTTCTTTCCACTTTGTAGAGAGTTGTTGGTTTGGCTAAAGTAGAAATCACAGGCCAATCAGAGAGGGCAACCACCCTCCAAAGAAATACCCTTTTTCTCTCTGTTGGCCTCATTCTTCATAGTGAGTTGAGCTTCCATCACTTGCCATAATTTACACCCTCGTAATAAACAACTTTTTCCCTAGACATAAATTTACATTTTCGTATAATTTCAGTTACATAAGAATTTATGTCCCCAAAACATGCAATTTTATACCTATTGCAGCAATCAAAACAAACGTGGTTGCTTTACGACCATACCATACCATATCACAGAAAACCACCATCAAACAAGATGTAAAAAGGAGTATTAATTGACTAGAGAGAAGAGGAAATCATTGACATACCGGAGATGAAAAGATCCCCATTTTTCTCCGTTTGCCTCAGTCTTTTGAGCTAAAATGAACTTGGTGTCCATCAAATTTGCAATTGAGGCTCAGATCTGTGTAAAATGTGGGGCAAAGAGGAGAAGAAGACGACAACGCCATGGCTGCAAAAATGAACCAGCTTGACTGATCTGGATTTTGCCCCGCCAAGATACAAATCGGGTTTTCTCCATGCCCCGAAATTCAGCCCAGAATCATCACAGTAATATCATCACTGCCTGTTTCCATCTTTTCTACAGCAATTTGTGGACAGTTTTCAAAACAAAGTAAAAATGGAACAAACAACAACAACAACATTACCCCATTGCCTCAAAGGCTCCTGCCCATTGCGGAGTAAGGGGGGGTCGAATGTACGCAGCCTGACCCCTATATTTAAAACATAGATCGACTGTTTCCGGATGACCCATGATGAGTGTCGAAAGTTGCATTGACTAACTGTTACTTCACAATTGAAGGAAGCGCAGACGGTTTAAAGAGTAATTTTGCTTTATTCCATCATACCCCAAAGCCAAAAATTGGAACAAAGGAAACAACAATTTTTTTCTTTCTTTTCTGGGGAAAATTCGACAAGGAGGATTGTTGATTTGATCGGACGGAGAAATCATAGGCCAATCAAAGAAGGCAACCACCCTCCATGAAATCCATTTTTTCACTTCTCTCAGTTGGCCTCATTCTTCATTATGAGCTTAACTGAAGAACCAAAAGCATTTGTCTTTAGCAGCCATGGCCGATGTTGTTTTCTTTTTTTAATTAATAGTAACAATAAATACATATTTTTTTATATTCTAGGGTAGGGTAATTTGTTTTTTCCAAGTGTGCTATCGGTCTGGTGCTTGATCAGGTTGTCTCTTTTTATGTATGTATCTCGTTCATCTTCACTCTTCTGCTCAATGCTTTTGGTTCTTCAGTTCACACAACCTTAACAAGAGCCTGTTTGGATTGGACTTAGTTTAAGTTAAGTGGCTTTAAAGCAAAAAACGGGCCTTAGCACAGAGGTTCATTTGCACTTTTACCCCGCGTCCTTAGAGAACTTATGACCTTACAACTAAATGTACCTCAGAATAATCAGAAAATTGAATAGTAAAACTGCCATCAGCATCACATCGCCACCATTGAAGGTGATGGCAACAAGCATTGCTTCTTTCCACTTTGTAGAGAGTTGTTGGTTTGGCTAAAGTAGAAATCATAGGCCAATCAGAGGGGCCAACCACCCTCCAAAGAAATTCCCTTTCTCTTTGTTGGCCTCATTCTTCATACTTGATTGAGCTTCCAACACTTGGCGTAATTTACACCTTCGTAATAAACAACTTTTTCCCCAGACGTAAGTTTATATTTTCGTATAATTTCAGTTACACAAGAATTTATGTCCTCAAACAACAACAACATGCCCAGTGGAATCCCCAAGTGGGGTCTGGGGAAGGTAGAATGTAGGCAGACCTTACCACTACTTCAGAAGGCAGAGAGGTTATTTCCTAGGAACTCTCGTATCAAAACCCCATAAGCAAAATAAACTAGATATGGAAAAAAGAGAAAGAAAACAGAAAAAACAACCAACAACGAAAAACACATGATAGTGTGTGAATATGATAAAATCAACATATATATGACGGATAATGACGACATGGGATATAAAATACAACTAATCCTACTACCTTATTATACCCCAAGGCCAAACCAATTAGCCTGCTACTCCAATTCGCTGCCTCCACTCCTTTCTATCTAAGGTTATGTCCTCAATGAGATCAAGTTTTGCCATATCCTGTCTGATCACCTCCCCCAATACTTCTTCAGTCTACTCTACTCCTCCGTGTAACTCCCAAATCCAACCTCTCGCACCTCCTAATAGGAGCATCGGTACTCCTCCTCTGCACATGTCCAAACAATCGGAATCTCGCTTCCCTCATATTATCAGCCACATGGGTCACCTTTAGCTTCTCCCGGATAGTCTCATTCCTAATCTGATCACTCCTGGTATGACCACACATCCATCTCAACATCCTCATTTCTGCAACTTGCAATTTTATAAACTATTGCAACAATCAAAACAAACGTGGTTGCCTTATAACCATACCATACCACATCACAGAAAACCACCATCCAAACAAGATGTAAAAAGGAGTATTATTGACTAGAGGGAAGAAGAAATCATTGACATACCAGAGATGAAAAGATCCCATTTTTCTCTGTTTGCCTCAGCCTTTTGAGCTGAAATGAACTGGGCTTCCATCAAATTTGAAATTGAGGCTCAGATTTGTGTAAAATGTGGGGCAAAGAGGAGAAGAAGACGACAACGCCATGGCTGCAAAAATGAACCAGTTTGACTGATCCGGGTTTGCCCCGCCAAGATACGAATTGGGTTTTCCCCATGCCCCGAAATTCAGCCCAGAATCGTCACAGCAATTTCATCACTGCCTCTTTCCATCTTTTCTACAGCAATTTGTGGACAGTTTTCCAAACCAAGTAAAAATGGAACAAAGGAAGCAATATTTTTTTTCTTTCTTTTCTGGGGAAAATTTGACAAGGAGGGTTGTTGATTTGATAGGACGGAGAAATCAGAGACCAATCAAAGAAGGTAACCACCCTCCATGAAATCCATTTTTTCACTTCTCTCAGTTGGCCTCATTCACTGGGTATGTTGTTGTTGTTTCAGTTGGCCTCATTCTTCATTCTGACCTGAACTGAAGAACCAAAAGCATTTGTCTTCAGCATCCATGGCTGATGTTTTTTTCTCTTTTCAACTAATAGTAACAATAAATACATATTTTTTGTATATTCTAGGAGTAGGGTATTTTGTTTTTTCCAAGTGTGCTATCTGGCCTTAGCACAGAAGTTCATCTGCACTTTTGTCCCGCATCCTTAGAGACTTATGACAATGCAACTAAATGTACCTCAGAAAATTGAATAGTACAACTGCCATCAGCATCACATCGCCACCATTGAAGGCGATGGCAACAAACATTGCTTCTTTCCACTTGGTAGAGAGCTGTTGGTTTGGCTAAAGTAGAAATCATAGGCCAATCAGAGAGGCCAACCACCCTCCAAAGGAATTCCCTTTTTCTCTCTGTTGGCCTCATTCTTCATACTGGGTTGAGCTTCCAGCACTTGGCCTAATTTACACCCTCAAAATAAACAACTCTTTCCCTAGTCATTAGTTTATATTTTTGTATTCAGTTACACAAGAATTTATGTCACCAAAACATGCAATTTTATACCAATTGCATCAATCATAACAAACATGGTTGTCTTATAACAGGGGCAGAGCTATATTTACACGAGGGGTGGTCAGATGAACGCCCTTCATCAAAAAACTTTTTAGAATATATATGCTAAATATAGATATTTTGATATACATCAATTGTTGAATGCCCTAGAAACAAAAATCATCACTCAACAACAACAACAACATCCCACCAGTGGAGTGGGATTTGGGAGGGTAGAATGTAAGTAGACCTTAACACTACCTCCTAGACGTAGAGAGGCTATTTCTTGGGAATCCTTGTCTCAAAACCCATAAGCAGAATACAAAAAATCATCCACTCATTGTTCTAAAAAAACCCATAAGCAGAACACAAAAAATCATCCAGTCATTGTTCTAAAAAGTATGAACACCTTAGACAAAAATGTTGGGCTCTGCCACTGCCTTATAACCATACCATACCATACCGCATCACGGAAAACCACCATCCAAACAAGATGTAAAAAGGAGTATTGATTGACTAGAGGGAAGAAGAAATCATAGACATACCGGAGATAAAAAGATCCCATTTTTCTCCGTTTGACTCAGTCTTTTGAGCTAAACTGAACTTGGTGTCCATCAAATTTGCAATTGAGGCTCAGATCTGTGAAAAATATGGGGCAAAGAGGAGAAGAAGACGACAACGCCATGGCTGCAAAAGATGAACCGGTTTGACTGATCCAGATTTTGCCCGGCCAAGATACGAATCGGGTTTTCTCCATGCCCCGAAATTCAGCCCAGAATCATCACAGTAATATCATCACTGCCTCTTTCCATCTTTTCTACAGCAATTTGTGGACAGTTTTCAAAACCAGGTAAGAATGGAACAAAAGACAATAATATTTTTTTCCTTTTTTGTTTTTTGGGGAAACTGAACAAGGTGGGTTGTTGATATCATCGGACGGAGAAATCATAGGCCAATCAAAGAAGGCAACCACCCTCCATGAAATCCATTTTTCACTTCTCTCTGTTGGCCTCATTCTTCTTTCTGAGCTGAAATGATTCTAAATTTCTTGAGTAAAACACTCCTTATATAGAGAGGCAATACAGCTATGCTATCTGGTAAAGGAGAAATGTAATTCCAATTTTGCCCTTACTACTCCGTATACTAAACTCTCGCTACATAGTCTTATTGTGTATTTCTATATTAGAAGTTATGTTACTACATTTTATTAAGCTTTTTTTAGATTAAACTGGTGAAGCAAAAAATATGATTTTAATTTTGCTCTCGCAACTCGATATATACTAAGCTCTCACTACGTTTGGATTTTAAGAAGAATCAAATCACATAGTCTAACTCACATAGTCTTATCGTGTATTATGTTACTAAATTTTGTTAAGTTCTTTTCAAATTAAACTGGTGAAGGAAAAATATAATTTC
>JAOTQR010000109.1:4600564-4625493 GCA_025774065.1 Solanum ossicruentum | reverse complement strand
TTTCTCTTCTCCAAAATCTTTCTAATCTTCCAAAATTTCCTTAGCCTAAAAAACCTCCCTCCTAAATATTATTATCAATCCTCTTCCAACAAATGGAAACTACTCAAACACATGATATTTTGGGAACTATCATACTACTCAAAAATAACAATATTTTATTACCATAAGGAATACGATAAATTTTGTACATTGATTTGCAAGAAAATTATATTGTAACAAAAGATTATTGTTTAATGCATTTGCCAAATTCTAGGATATATTGCCAATATTTTGGGAGAAACTTATGAAAAATATTCATTATTCCAATCATAGGTTAAGATTTTTATTTTAATTAATTTTATTTACATTAATTATTTAAAAATAAAATATGTATTCCCCATTGATCCCTTTTGGCTGGGAGATGACAAGTATTTTGTTTCGAGTAGAACATCGATGAATATAGGTGGATTTTCAGTATTTTCAAATTTAGTTTCAATAATTCGATAATTGAAAATAAATATCAAATTTTTAAGATTTGGTTCAGTACAATAAATTTCAGTATGCTAATAATTCAAAAATTACACATTGAAGAAAAAGATATGCACATAATATAGAAATGAGATGTTCACTATCAAGCCTTTCGATAATTCAATTTTAGATAATTTATCCCATCTTAGATTATATGTTAATATTAAATTGTTTGGTAGAAAGTAATTGGATTTAATATCTATACACTATATTACTGTAAATAGGTAAAATTATTGGACTTCAATTAATATTGTTGTTGAGTGATCAAAAAGTTAGGGTAGAAACGTAAAAAATACCTAATTTTATGAATTATGATAGCAAGTTGCTAGTTGTTAGTTATCACGATCCAAAATGGACCGTGAATGACACCCACACTTACCTTTCTAGATGGACGAACCAATATACACACCCCAATCTATACTAACAATGCACTTATAATCTGCTTTGTAGAAATATAGCAAAAAATCACGCAAACATATACTAGTTAATTAGCTAACATAACTATAGTTTGAATTAATTACGATTTGCGACAAACATCTAGCTGTAATTACAATTTGAGTTTTGTATAATATGCGTGATTTTATACAAACATTATGAACGGTTATACAAAAGTTATACGCGAATCAAATTGTATAGTGAAATATACAAACAACATAAATTATATAGCGAATTATATAAACAATGCGAAGAAATTGTATAGCTAAATATACGAACCTATACAAAATACAAATGTATATAAGTGCTGTCGTAGCTATAATTATGAAATGTTACCACTCAAACTATAATTATAAAGTATAATTAAGATATTTTTGAGTGACTATCTGACATACTTCTTCAAAAATTATTGAGTTTAATCGAATCGGTGTCTTCATCATCACATGCAACTCACATGTACAAAATTTTCTTCCAATTTCTTTTTTCTCCATTAACGTAGTAAAAAAGATTGTATAACTAAATTGTCAAAAAGTTAAAAATAAAAATAAAAATAAAAAAGTGCATTAATTACAGCCCTACCCTTGTGACTTTCCTTCTACTCTCTCTCCCGACTCAATAAGTACCCCCTTCATCTTCCTCCCCTCTTCATTCCACCTCCAAAACCATTTTTTCATTTCTCTCCTTTCTCTCTCTTCCCTCACTAAGCAGTGAGCGAGTGTGAGAAAAATGGCTGTAACTACGAAGTTCTGCATTGTTACTACTGCTCTTCTCTGTTTTCTCACCGCCGTCAATGCCAGAATCCCAGGCGTTTACACCGGCGGACCATGGCAAGACGCCCACGCCACCTTCTACGGTGGCTCTGACGCATCTGGAACTATGGGTATTTAATATACTCTCTCCCTCTTTCGCAGTCATGTAGCTCGAATCTAAGTAGCAAAAACAATGTATTTGTATTAAGAAATTCGTTAAAATATATACAAATGTTAGATTTAGAAACCGGATATAATCACTTGAGTATTGTGAAAAGTAGCTTATGGTATTTAAAGTGAAAAATGATATTTGAAAATTAAAGTTGTTTTTTGTTATAAATACTAAATTGAAGTTGTTTTTGAATAAGGTGAAATCCGCAGTTTTCTTTGAGTTGAATTTCAAAATTTCGGGAATGTAATGGCGAAATGTGTTTTCATAGCAAAACTCATAAAATTGAAATTAGTGATAGTGAATCACCGATTTGTTTTTCTAAAATTTGGGCGAACTTTTTGAATTTGGTTTGAAATTGTAGGCGGAGCTTGTGGATATGGAAATCTGTACAGCCAAGGGTACGGTGTTAACAATGCAGCGTTAAGCACAGTGCTATTCAACAATGGACTAAGCTGTGGAGCTTGCTTTGAGCTAAAGTGTGTTAACGATGGCAAATGGTGTCTTCCTGGAAATCCATCCATTTTCGTAACGGCGACAAATTTTTGCCCGCCGAACTTCGCTTTGCCTAACGACGACGGCGGGTGGTGCAACCCTCCTCGTCCTCATTTCGATCTCGCCATGCCTATGTTCCTCAAAATTGGACAGTACCGTGCCGGAATTGTCCCCGTCACTTACCGGCGGTAGGTATTCCGATACCATTTTTTTTGCTGGCCGGTTTATATATTTTGGGAATTTTCGCCTAACTGCTTTTTCATGACCAATATATGCTAAAATAAAACTTTTCGATAGGGGTAATTTTGACATTTTGATGACAAGTACAGAAAAAAGTGTATCATTTATTCAATATAAATATATTATAACTATTTAATAAAAATATTTTTTTATTAATATAAATAATAAATATTTTTTTAACAAATATATGTATATAAGTTTTCATAATTTAATGCTGGCCCAATTGAATATGTTGAAATATTAGAAGCTAAGAGTTGTTTCCGCTTTTCAATTTATTTATAATTTTTTATTTGGATAAAATTTAAGAAAACAAATAATATTTTAAATTAGAAATTTTAATTATGTGCTTAAGTACTCTATATCAGTAGAAACTTGCAATCATAAAGAGTTGTCGCAAGAAAACATTTCTTTTAAATAGTCTAAATGAGAATAATAAATTAATATAAATAGAGTTAATAATTTTTAAGATAATGATGAAATCTGTATATATTTAAAATTATATTATTTTTAAATATACTCTTCAACATTATTAGTAGCAGTAATAAAGAATATCTTTTAATTTATTTGAATCTATTTGACGGAATAAAAGTTTAATTTTTGGTGTTTTTGTGTGTACTTTCTGATTAATAGTAAAATAAAAAGTTTTACATAAATTATTTTTTAAAAAAATAATTAATGCAATAGAGTAAAAAGAAGTAGATCGATATGAGGGTCCATTTGGGACACCGACATAAATGGGAGGTTTGCAATAACTTGCCAGTTGCCACCCTATTTCCAACATGTCAGGCTAGTTTCATTACCATACCGTAAATATTTATGTTTATTACGTGTTATTAATTTTATTGTATTTATATATTATTATGTATTTTTTGTTATTAGTTATTTTTTTATTTTTTTAATATTTAGTTTATTTTGCCTATAAATATTTGAGATGAGAGTTTTTTGAAAATAATTTTTATCTCTATAAAATAATGGTAAGGTCATTTATATTCTACTTTCCGCAGATTCTACTTATAAGATTTTATTGAATATGTTATTTTTGTGTTAATAATAAGGACATATTAGAAACTAAGTATACATATTGTTAGACATATCAAAATAGTGTAGGGAACAAGTATGGATGGATGTAAGGAGTACTTTCTTTTCTCACATATTATATGACGCTCTTTTCTTTTTATTTTTTTTTAAATATCAACTTACTATAATTAAAATAATTTCATTATAAAATTATGCTTTTACTCTTAATTAAATAAATTTTCACAATACAAATATCTAAATTTTGTTTAGACCTTTTTCAGAAAAATATTGCGTTTAGTCAAAAAAAAATTATATAAAATAAAACAGAGAGTATATTATTCTTTATTTGAGATTAATTGTTTTTAGCATTAATTTTGGGCGAAGGACGTATGACGCGTTTTCGTACCATGTGTACTAGGGAATGTTAAAGTTGCAATTTTGCGGTGATTTTGAGGTTAACAATGGAAATGTGTCATTCCATTCCTAATCTATGACCAAACAAACTGGGATTCGTTTCCCTTTGTTTCGAATTTCGTAATTCCAAACATGGCTCACATTATCCCATAACCTTGCTGGCCCCACCGTCCATGCACGATTAATAATCTTCTTTTTTAAATGATTAACAGAGTCCCATGCAGAAAACAAGGAGGGATCCGTTTCACAATTAACGGTTTCCGTTACTTCAACTTATTACTGGTAACAAACGTTGCGGGTGCAGGGGACATACAGAAGGTCCTCATTAAAGGAACAAACACACAGTGGATAGTAATGAGCCGTAACTGGGGGCAAAATTGGCAAACCAATTCACCTCTTGTGGGTCAAGCCCTTTCTATTCGGGTCAAAGCCAGTGATCATCGTAGCGTCACTTCTATCAACGTGGCACCATCTAATTGGCAGTTTGGACAAACCTTCGAAGGCAAGAATTTCCGGGTCTAGATCCACTAACCCGACCCGACCCAGAAAAACAGAATTTACTTGCAAGTTTATATACCACAAACAAAAAAAATATGATTTTTCCTGGATTTCAGTTGTTTCTCTTTTTTACTGGGAAATTACTGAAGTCCAAGGGGAATTAATTAGTATATTTCTTCTTACTTTATTGGGAATTGTTTTTTTTTTGGGAAACTTTAGTATTTTATTTTTTTTGAGTTTTTTTGGTTATGAAGTGGGTTGAAGCGGCTGCAAAAGCACCCAAAAAAGATTAGGGTAAAAGCATGTAGCCCGCAGCTCTGTTTGGCATGTTAGTAATGATGTGTAATGAACATCATGTATTTCCTATGAATGAATACCAAAGATATAATATAATATATAATATATTTGATGTTTTATATAAGATTTTGGCCTTTGATTTTTTCTAGCTAATTTTATTTGTGATGATATGATGTATTGTTATATTATGCTGGCACTCACCAATGTATGTTGCCAACATTGGTTAATTTGTGATGTGTCTAGTTTTGATATACTTATCTCATAATTAGAAATAACTTTTGCTTTAAAGTTTTAAGATCATTGTTAATATTCCAATCTCAATTGGAATGTTTGCCCATCGAAAATTTTTATAAAGATCTAATTATGAAATTAAAATTTTAATTTAAGTAATTTATCACATAAGAAAAAAATTTATAAGTGAAACCCTATATAAGGGGTCATAGAAAAGATTCATACTAAGATTTTGGCTTTTTTGTATTTTTTTTATTTTTATTTTGATTTTAATTCAAGTCGTTTGCATGTATTATTTCTCAATCTTATTCATGAATTTTATCGTTAAAATTGTTATTATGTGTTTTCGGGTTTTCTTTCTTTAAGAAAAATAATTTATTGTTTTTTTATATATTTATCATTATTTAACTCAAGCAAATTATAAACACTTAGTTTGAATAAGTATGACAAGTAAAACAATTTAATTCTTTTTTTTTTAAAAAAAAACTTTACATTGTATCCCCAAACAAGTTAATCAAGATCGAATTATCTTTAAGAAGAAATTCTTGGAAATCAATTATCATGCAATTTCTTCCTGCTAAGGAATTTCCTTTGCTAGATTTATAAACATCCAAGAAGTAATTAATACTTACATAACAAAATCATAATGTTACAACCTTTGGAATTTTCTATATATGTCAATAAACTCATATAGTAGTAAAAAATTGATTCTACTATGTTTTTTGGTCTAACTACTTTTCACTAGTATGAAAAAATTCTTCATTGGGAGTGCTTCCCCACAAGTGGGGCCTTATGCATTGCGAATTCAAAAAAATGTCTCTAATACCAGTATCAAATACTGGATGGGAAAAAAATACACATATATTACAATTAGAAGAACACATATTTTCATTTAAATAAATATGTTATTCCATGTACTGTAATTTCATTGAAATAAACATATTATTCCATCTATTATAATCTATTTTTTATTATTTTTATATGCAATATTTTATATTGTCGTAACACACACGTGCATCACACGTACTTTAAACTAGTATTATATTAAAAGCGTGAAGACCCTTAAAAATATTTTTTTGAACTTTTTATCATTCATTAAAAAGTTCCTCTTTTTACAAAATCGTCAATTGACCTTTCTCCTCAAATTATTATTCAATTTAACTTTATAATATTGATTATATCTTAAAAAATTCAGAAGTCCTAAAATATATTGTGGGACAAAATTGTATGGAGAAATAATGTTAGTAGATTTTCTTTTTCCTTGTGTATGTAAAAGAAGAGTACTAATTAAAGTATATGATAAGAAAGAATAAAAAATTTAACAACGACAAATATTGAAGCACTCTTTCATCTTAAGAAAATCTTTTGGTAGGAGAAAAATAAAGTAGACTTCTATCTTCAGGAGTCTATTTAAAAAAAAAAAAAAAGTAACAATAAATTATTCAATTTATATTATATTAAGGATTATACTTAACAATATAACGTGTATATATTTATTATCAATAACGTGATACAACATACACTTAATTAGTTTTATATAATTTCACCAATATGTTTATCGAGGCACACCTAAAAGGGAGGGGCGGGGGGGGGGAAAACAATCGCTAGAAGGAGGGCTTGAACCTCCGACCTTGTGGTTAACAGCCACACGCTCTAACCAACTGAGCTATTCCAGCTTCAGTGTTTGCCTTGATGCACTTTCTTATTTGTACATGAACCTTACTATTATGCTACCAAGATTCAAGATACTTAAATATCCAATAAAATGGCAGCTTTCTGAGGTCCCAATTCAAACAAATATTTGCAGAAGCAAGCAAAAGTCCATCTTAAATTTATATTTCTTGTTGACAACCAATTAGTTGGTACCTTTTTAGACGGGTTTAAATGAAGAACATCACATACTCTGGCTTTGTAAACATCAATATGGAAGTTATGATGCTCCCTCCCCCTGCCCACCCCCACTTTTTCTTTTGGCCGTTGATTTTCCTAGCAAGTGCCAAACTGTGAATTACAAATGCCGAAACTCCCTCCGTCCCTATTAGTTATCATGTTGAACTTTTTTAAACTCAATTTGAATAATTTCAAAATTGAATTAATTTGATATTTTAAAGAAAATTTTAGATATTTTTTTGTTCTAAATTGGGGGTACCGGAAGGAAACAGGGAGAGGATTACAATGTGAGGAATCGAACCCTCACCAACAATGTGGGAGTTCGGATAGTCAACCAACTGACCTACTAAGATATTTTAAAATTATAAAAAAAGTTATTGATTACAACTTTTTTCATATCAATATGATGAAAAATACATCTTAAAATGTTAAAAAAAGTTTATATAGTTTGACTTTAAAAATGGGAATTATGACAACTAAAAAGGGTCAGATCGAGTATATGCATTCCATAAGAAAAACATAAAATACCAAATTTCAGTTAGGATATACTATTAACCATGTGCTTAGATATAATATTATTTATTGAAAATTTATTTATTTATTTATTCAATTCAATAAAGTGTTACATTAAATAGATCAATTTATTATATGTGTCTCTCCAACTTATATAGTAGATGATTTGGTGCATAAAATTCAAGCCTAAAGCAATAAGATTGTAAGCAATAAGATTTTGAGAATGTGATATTTTTCCAACAATTCCAATGTCAAAAAGTTTTCCTTTTATTACTAATAAATACATTATGGAAAGAAGAACTCTACATGAATGAAACAATCAACCTAATATAACATGGAAATTGAGAATGAAGAAACCTTCAATCTCATTTTCCCCTGTGAGAAGAACCATGTAATGATTTTGGAGATCCCTCAAACAGATCCAACAAGAAACTTTCCATATCATCCGCACTGTACTTAATGTATTTATCACTAATATGATTACTGTGCCTTCCAACAAAAGTCCTATATGCTTGGATGACCTTGAGAGAGGTTGAGATTCTTAGATCATCGCGAAGTTGGCTATCTTGAATCAACCAACCTGTTTGGCTCTTGTAAACTTCATCAAATGCAACGTAAAAGCAGTGCAATCTCTCTTTCAGCAGAGTGCTTGATATAGAATTCGATCCTGGATTATGAAGCCCTTCGTCCCTAAGTAGCGAGAGGATGGAGCTCCAAGTAGTTCTCTCATAGTTCATTGCATGCTGTTGGAATCTCCAATTATGTTTGCGAATCCAATCATCGCCTAGTATTGTTCTTAGATCATGAGAATTCTTCACTTTTTCAGCCATGTAATGAATATTATTCATCAAGAAAAGGTGACCTAATGATTCATCCTTGTATAACTTGGACTTGTCATCAAGGTTGCATTCCAAAATTGAAGTGAATGATCTAAAATATTGAGAAATGTAACAACTTGATCCGTTACTGTTATCATCTTCTTCTTCTCTATCCGGTGTCATGTCTTGTGGTGAATCTTCCTCCTCCTCGCCCTTCAATAACGCATTGAGGATCTTGCTGTAATCCATTAAAGTTTTCATGTAGTTCATAACGTACCTCGTAAGGTGGTGTACACCACCACCTCGAAAAGGTTTTTCTGATACGCTTGATGCAACAGCATTTTCAAATTCAAGAAAAGTTGTCCTTGCACAGCCAGCCAAGCTTCTTAGGATGTCTTGGCACTCTGTTCTAACACATATTCCAACATCATCAGAGAACATAACATCAATATCCGGGATGAGATCTGAAAGAAGCTCATACATGTCAAGAATCCGAATCAATTTCTCTGGTTGATGAGGTCCAACAGCTACTGATTCAGCAAATTTCAAAAGATGCAGAATAGAACCTTTTGAAGACTCAACAAAGCATATTGAACTAACTGAACGATCTAGTTCACCAAAAATTTGATCACTTAACCATTTTTCACTGGCAAGATAAACGCGCACAAAGATCTTCATACACCGTATCCACCTCCTGATTTTGGAGTTCAATTTGTTCCATTCCATCTTGGCCACATTCTCAACACTCAACTTATCCACTTCAAGAATGAATAAGAAATCATCCAATGCATCTTTCCTAACATTAACAAATGCTTGAGAACACTCCCTGCTATAATTCGAACTGAACATCAAATTCGCGATACATCTTAAATCAGGAATCACATCAGGATGGACAAGCTCAACAACATATTCCTCGGAACGCCTACTCATACTATCTCTTTGAACCACATCCTCTACTGAATCATCTCCAAATGAAGCAACAGATCCGTCATCATCTTCGTTTGAACGAAAAGACATATGCTCAGGCTCGAAAGGCTGCTTGTTCTGAACAAGCAAATGCTTAAACTCCTCCTCAAGCCGATTCATTGCTATTCGAACAACTTCCTGAGCCCTGCATAAAAGCTCACTACTCTCTAACTGTTGAGTCAGTTTTCGAGCTTCATCGATAGATCTCAAATAATCAATTACATATTCTTGACCACAATCCCATATAACTACTTCCTCCCAACTCATCAGCTTATTCTGCAATATATCAAGCTGCTCACTCAATTTCGATTTCTGTGTTGTGTCATCAGTACCACAAAGTTTGTCATGCTCTACTTTGGTAATTGAAGACATCAATTGAGAGCCCAAATCAGCTAGGACTCTTCTTGTATCATGTCTTAAATCCTTTTTATTCTGCAATGCTTTTACAAGCTGCTGTGCAGCAGCAATCAGTTTTTCTTCTCCCTCCAATACAGCTTCAGAGTCTCCCATCTCATAAAAGAGAGAGAATTAAAAGGGCGTTTAGATAGAGAGAAGGAATATGGAAAAATTACAAGGAAAGGTGAAATCTTGATGCAGATTGGAAATATATATACATAATTTCAGATAAGCTTGTATATTTTCCTGATGAAGAATGAAGCTGACCCTTCTAGAGGTTCCAAAAATTGTAGCAGCTTTATGATGACTTCCTTTGAACTGGTATGGTTTTGACCCTGTGTCTTTCAAGAAACCAGTGGAAAAAGTCTTTGCAATTAAAACTCTCAGCTAATTTGTGGTGCTTCTCTTTTCATTAGCTAAAATCCAGCTATTTCAAATTAACACCGCATAGGCCATAGGGTTTATTTGGCAGCAAACTGTAATTTTTGACTATAATCATATACTTTGGAAATAGTTATTTATAATTTTTAGGAGTATTAGTATATGATGTTTACATATTATCATTAGAAATAAAGATTTATGAAAAATTTATGCTATATAATTATTCTACTTATTTTTTATCGAATAAGCACACAATGAAAAATAAATTCTCACTAAAATAATAGAGATTTTTCTAATTTTTTTCGTATGAAATATTTATTAATTTTTTCATACTGATTCAATCAAAATATCTATATATGTAAAAAATAATAATTTGTTAGTAGTGTATGCATTCCACCCACAAGAAGTTTCAAAATAATACATAATTTGTTTTATTTACTGGTTTATTATGTTATTAATTTAATAATATTACGTTAAAAACCCATATACTTAAATAACAATAATAATGTTGGAATAACTTACATGGCGTCTTGTTTATAATAAAAAAGAAAGTGATTGAGAGTAAATAAATTTTTGATAGAAGTCGAGTTTTAGGTATAATTGAAGAACTTTGAAAATAAAGATATTTTTATTTGGGAGCACTTTTTAAAATAAAATTAATGTCATGCTAAAATTTGAATGGATGATTAGAGAAAAGGAAAGGTGAAGGCCACTAAGGAATTTAAAATATATGTGTATGTGAGTGGGGAGTATTTGACTATTCTTTTCTTTTCCCAATAGAGAATTAGTCTTTCCAAATATTAATATTCATATTATAGATATTAAGAAGGAATATTCAACAATCTTATAAGATATTTTTTTATTTTTTTGAACTAATTAAAATATGTTTGTTGATTGTCTATATATATTCCATTTATTATTGAATTTTCAAATTGGTCTTACATATTGATTTTGATTGTTCACACAAAAGATGAAGAAAAATCTTTACTTTGGTAAAATAGTGACTTGTCATTAGTAACTAGTCAACTCATTCATCCCCTTAATTCCTTGACTATTTTATATATTATCAAAATATAATAGTAAATAAATAAAAACACATAAACTCTATTCTAGTTGTTAAAAATCTATGAATGCATAGATAAGATCAACACTGAATAATATCATATGGGATAATTAGAAATTCTCTATATACTAGTTACGAGCCCCGTGCTCACATGACCCAACAGATTAATCTCAATTTTTGTGATGCGAATAGATTTTTTGTATGCATTTTAAAAATTTTAAGTTATTAATTCTTAGACTTAGAAACAGTTGAAGAAATATAATCAAGCTGCTTTGAAAATATTAAAGTAAAAATCCGCATATTATTTTTTCAGATCCTATATAATAGCGGAAAACAAGCAGACATGTTGGCAGAGAGCTACCTGCTTATTCACAAAATAATTTATCAGGACTAATATTGTAAAATCATAATTTTTTTAAGTAAGCAAAAATATTATATATTATATATTATATATTAGCTGATAAGAGATAAAGAGGAGGCAGTAGCTATGTTGGTAGGAATATTAGCTAAGCTAGTTATAATACTAGGGTCCCCATGGGACATAGATAACTATGGAAGTACATTAAGATTTTCAAGTTGTGATAATTTAGCAAAAGCACTCCGGGGTACTCTTCTAATAGTCGCTACGCCATCTTTATCCGCTTGCAAGAAAGGTTGAGCTGCTGCCGGAGGGTCTAATAGAGATATAGTATTATACTCCTTTTGTTTACTACCTTCCTACGCCAAAAAGTCCGCAACCTAATTTCCTTCGAGAAAATTATGACGGAACACTGGATTTCCCAACTTCTTCAGTAGCAATCTGCAAGAAGATAAAATAGAGTGATAAGTGACACAGGGCTGCAGTAAGAGTTCAACTACCTCAGTAGAGTCAGATTCTACTTCAACAATGGGTAGACGATTAAGAAGAGCCATTTGCAATTCACACTCAAGGGCTTTCATCTCCATCAAAACAGAACTATATGTATGTATCTTGGGTTCAAAGCCTATGATCCAGTTGCTATGAGAGTCCCTGACTACTCCCCCAATACCATCAGCTTGTGACTTTGCCAGAAGAGCTCCATCTGAATTAAGTTTAAGACTTATGCGGGGGTTAGAGGGGTGGGGGGATCCAGCATAGAGAAACAAGATCAATGGAAGCAGCGAGTCGAGGAGATACCACTAGGTGTTTAAATTCTAAAGCCCTCATAATGATGTATGAATATGAGATGCATGCAGGGGGTGTATTTTGATGTCAAAAAATATGGTCATTTCGTTGTGTCTAGATGCACCATACTGCAAAAGGATAAAACTCTTGCCAAAGTAGACTAGGAGTAAAGAGAAGAACATTTAACTGATGCAGATTATATAGCCAATGGGTTGGGGTCGAGGCAATAACATGCATGTTGAGACCTAAGTCTAACCAAAAAGGTTTCACCATATGACATTCCAAAAAAATGTGAGTAATGGTTTCCTGAGTGGCCTGGCAAATGTTACACGAAGGAGATGCTAGTATCTTGATTGCATATAGGTGTGCACTAGAGGGGACTCTATTATGAGAGCACAGTCAGAGAAGATGTTGAATTTTATGAGGTACACACAGGGATCAAATCCAATGAAATATATAGGTAGCCTCCTGATGTGATTCGATAAAACTACAAAAAGAACCCGCGGTGGGTGTCTCTGATGTATGAAGGGGCCAATAGGGCATGTCTGTGGTGCCTAGAGATAGAGAGCAGTCTAGGTTTTGTGATTTCCTATTGAGGAATAAAGAGAGATAAGGTGCCCCAGTTCTACCCACTTGGGGTCCAAAGCTGGTCAAGAGTAAGACTAATTTCAATTTTTGTAAGGGGACCATGGACGATGGAGTGCAAGGGAGGAAAATATGGAATCCATCAATGCTCCCAGAGATTGACACGCTTGCCTTCTCCAATAGACTAGGCAAGACCCTGGTCACAAATCAGTTTTCCTTTTTGAATGTTTCTCCAAATGAAGGAGAGGGAAGATTTGTATGTGTGGTATTTAGCTATAAGAGTTTGAGTCCATAAGGCAGATGGGCAAGTTAATACCCTCCAATAGAGCTGGCCAAGGAGTGAATGATTTTTATCGCGTGCTTTAATG
Source organism: Solanum ossicruentum (assembly GCA_025774065.1). Taxonomy (NCBI): domain Eukaryota; kingdom Viridiplantae; phylum Streptophyta; class Magnoliopsida; order Solanales; family Solanaceae; genus Solanum; species Solanum ossicruentum. Next base: position 4,612,317 of record JAOTQR010000109.1, on the reverse strand, counting down.
ATCCCAAGACCCCCTGTTTCTTTGGAAAGATGACAATATTCCAGTGGACAAGATGAAGTTTATGCCTCTTGGCCGATGTTCCCCACAAAAAATCGTGTTGAATTTTGTCGATGGAGGCACTGATAGTGGTTGGCAAGAGAAAGTATTGCATGATATAGGTAGGGATAACATTTAAAGTAGAACGAATAAGGGTGAGCTTGCTTGCATAGATTAGGAAATTAAGCTTCTAGCTAGAGAGTTTGGCTCTCGTATTATCAAGGATGGATAAGAAGTGAGTGGGTTTAGAAGTATTAGTAATGATGGGAAAGCCTAAATGTTTCCCAAAATCATTGGATGCTTTTATTTTAAAAATTCGTGAGATAAGGTGCTGGGATTCAGATGAGTAGGTCTTGGAATGTATTAACTTTATTTGGATTAGTTTTTGCACCAGAGAGAGAACAAAATGTAAAGACCACCTTGTGCATGGTATGGATGGTCTTTGATTTGGCCTGTGCAATTAGAGTAAGATCGTCCGCAAAAAAGAGATGAGAGAAGCTAGGGCCCCGAGGTGAGATTTAACAGGATCCCAGGTAAGAATGTCTACTTGATGGTGTGTAAAATTAGAAAAGAGCTCCATGCAGAGGATAGATATATATGGGGACAAGGGATCTCCTTGCCTTATACCTCGGGAAGGGGAGAAAAAGCCCGTCCTAGTACCATTCACAAGAATCTCAATTCGAGAAGTTGTTAGATAGTACATGATAAGCTTAGTGATACAAGGTGGAATGAGAAAGTAAAGGAGAGTTCTATAGACATAAAACCATTCTGTACAGTCAAAAATCTTTTCTAGGTCTAATTTAAGAAGGAGAAAACCTTCAAAATTGTTTGTACGCTGAACATGACGCACCAGTTCCCGAATTAAGATAGCATTATCACTTGTGCGCTGATGTGCGGTCAAATTACAGCACATTCAGTGCCTAAAACAAGGGATTTTTCAAGTTATCAATGCGACTTTTTTTAATGGTTTTTATATGTTTTTGTGTTGTTATTGCAGAAAAGGTAGGTAGGCATGATTTTGAGAGAAAGTTGCAGATTTTACTGAAGTGCAAGACATATGAGCCTTCCTACGAGTCGTAGGGTGATCTCGTAGCAGGAAATAGAGAGCAAGAAATAGAGAGCAAAAATAAGAAAATCTGCTAAGTGGAGATTAGACATACGAGGCCACTCTACGAGTCGTAAGTCTTCCTATTACTCGTATAGATAGGTTCGTAGCAAGAAACGGAGAGCCAAAAGTTTGGACCAAGAACTGAAGGTCTAGATTACGAGAGGAGCATACAAGTCGTAGCCCAAACAATGACTCGTAACAGTGGATCGTATCAGTCAAGTCCAAAATGCGAAGTGTTGAATATGAGACCCCGATTACGATTTTAGGACACCCTACGAGTTGTACCTGTGCGACGTATCTGCTGCCAACTTTCTTTTCTGTATAATTTTTAGGGTTAAATTTGTACGCAATATATACTTTATGTTAATGTTTATTTTAGAGGGGAACTGACATTCACAGCTACTTATAAATACTCTAGGAGCATTTTTAGGGTTTAGAGTAGATTTTTATCTTTCAATTTGAAGACCCACTTTTGGGAGATTGAAAACCCATATTGTACTCATTTTCCATTATTCCAAGCTTGTGGTTTTCAACTTAAAGGTGTTCTTGCTCTTCATTGCTTGGGGTAAACTCTCAACTATATTATTTATTTGCATTATTGTTGATTTTACCTTAGCCATGAGTAGCTAAGCACCCATAACTTGGGGTTGTGGCACCCACGAGTAGGTGACTTGAAATAACCTAGGCTTTGTGCATTTCTTTGATTGGGATTTTGCACGTATTATTTATTTTCCTTTATTGTGATTATTGTTTGATGGTGGCCAACACCAAAACCCGCCTACTATCATGATCCTGACTAAGGTAGTGACGAATAGGAAAAGGAAAGTAAATGACATGATTCGATTGATGTGTTCTCGTCCAATTAACCAAACTTGACCAAGACGAGGTTGACTAGGACAATGGGTAATAGTTAGTTGGCACACCATGGTGGCCCACCACGTGTCATGGTGAAATTCGGCCTTCACCTTCACAAGAGTATTGGAAGAACCTAAGTTATCATCCTGCATACGAATTCTAAATTAGAGTTATGTTGTCTAGGGTAATTGAGTCAACGAATCATGGGGAACACAATCCCAAGTTGTCCCTAAACTTGAAGTGTCTTCCTGCACAGTTAGTTTAGTTTTTATTTTTATTCTTGATTTACAAAGAAAACCCCCCATTTAGAGATTTTGTTATAGATACTCGAAATGATTGATAGTGAATTCTTGTAGTCAAACCCTGTATTTCCTGTGGATTCGATCCTAACCTTCGGTTAGGTTAATTGCTAACAATAATTGTTTTCTTATTAGAGTGTGAACACCAGTCAAAATATTATGGCACCGTTGCAGGGGAATACAACTAGGTTCTTGACTAGACTTCACTAGTAGTTAGTTCATGTGTCGATCACTATATTCTCTTGTATATTACTTTTGTTTGTTTTGTTTTATTTCTTTATATATATATTAGCTTGATCACAATATTAGCCTTCACATACGCCCATGTACGAGGAGCTATGTTATGAGAAGGACACTTGGTATTCAGCTGATTAGATATGGGATTTTCAGCCCAATATTCAATGGTCCAATCAAGACCATTGACGCCAAGGTCAGGGAAACCAAAATTGGACCTATGGAAGAGAATGTGCTTGCTGAGATAGTCAGGATGGTTATTATAAGAAAAACAGGGGGCCAGACGTCGAGTGGAGCAGTAGAGATGGTTTCAGAAATGATCCTTATGTTCCATCACACCAACATGATGCAGGAACACGCAACTCCAGAATTGAGGAGATGTTTGATCACCTATTGATGAAGGCCGAGACATGGGATGAGACTCTACGTAGAATGAGATCAGAAATTGCAAACATTAATGAAAAAATAGAGTCTCATTCTATGGATATAAAATGACTTCAGCAACATTTTGGTCAGCTATCGACTTTACTTAAGCAGCATCAGAGTGGTACATTTCCTAGTGATACAGTGCAAAATTCTGAGGATGAAGGGCAATGTACGGAGGTTACTAGTAGGTGTGGTAAGAGTACTATTAATCTTCTTGTGTTGCTTTTTATAGAAGATATTCATGAGTAAATAGTTAAGATAAGGATGTGGTTGAAGGAGATGAGTGTGGCAAGGGTGTGGTAAATGAATCAGTTGAAGAGCAAAAAGAGTACAAGCATGTCCCAAGGCCTCCTCCCCCTTTCTCTCAAAGACTCAAGAAGAGGGAGGAGGAAAGCAAGGTTAAACACTCTCTTTCCATGTTAAAATAACTATCCATCAGCACTCTTCTCATCGAGTCAATGGAGAAGATGCCCACCATACCCTATATAATTAGAGACATAGAGTTCGCAAGGGCACTATGTGATCTAGGTACCAACATAAATCTGAAGCCCCTTGTGGTCTATAAAAAGTTTAGGTTGGGAGCCTCTACTCAAATAACATGCAAAATCTAGTACTCATTCCCCTTATTCTCATACCACCACCCTTTGAGTATGATAAGAAGTTGGAAGAGAAATTAGGGGTCCAATTCATAAGTTCAATATGGAAGAAAAAGTAAACCTATGGAGAAGCAAGCTTTGAGAAATTGGTGAAGTCTTAGTAACTAAGTAGACTAAGTCGAGTAGTGACACTAAATCAGGCGCTTCTTGGGAGGCAACCCAAGGTATGACCCTTTGTACCTATTATGATTTTGTATTGTACATTGTGGACAAAGTACATTTCTTTTGAGGGGGTGTGGGTAGTTATGGATTGGGGTGAAATCTAAGTAGCCTTTAGTCTATTACTATCCCAGATTTTTATCCCGAGGTTTTCTTGTCTGTGTTCTTTTTTCTCGTGGATATTTACTTTTTGTTGAACCGGTATATTTAGGTAGCGTAGATAATTTATAGATGTATAGTAATTACTATCTTTTGACATTATATAGTCTCTAAATGTTTTTGGTTTTAAAAATTTGGTACCCTCAAAATTTTTGACATTGTTGCTTATTTTTGCAATCATCCATGTAATTATTTGGCAATGTTTGTTCTGATAAAGAGAAGGCAAGTTGATGTCTGAAGCATGACTTGTGAGTCTATGTTGATTGTGCATGCGATGCCATATGAGTGTGAGCTTACTTTGTAGCATTCATGCATTGTGTATTAACTTAGAACTTGCCTTGTTACTCTAAAATTGGACTGGAGATGTGGTTGGTTGGAAAAGGATCTTAGGCCTTCGTTCTTTTAGTGAGCTCACTTTTGCCTAAATGACCCACCAAATGCAATAGTAGATCCCTTGTTCCAAATGTTTAAGCTTTTCATGCACCCATTCTTTCTTGACACCTAGCTAGCCTAGCTTTGTTTTGTGAGATACTTTGATATTTGCCCTTATCCTTGAATATGTGAACCTTGATTGAAGCAAAAAGCCTAAGTTGAGGGTGACTACAAGTAGTGGCCCTGATTTAGGGAATAGATATTGTGTACTTCACCTTAGGCTAAAAGTCTAAGTTGAGGGTGACCCTTATTTTGGTAAATTAATGAAAATGAGATGGTTAGTTGAGAAAGAAAGAAATAAAAGAAAAATCATGTGTAGGGTGAGAAAAAGAAAAGAAAAGTTGTATTAGATTGAAGAGAATAGCAAAAATGAGTTCAAAAAATAAGGCATAACTGAAAAAAAGAAAGAGGGTACCTAGGAAAAGCTTGAAATAGGAGAATAAGGGCGGATTTAGTGAAAATGGTTGAGTTATAAAGGTGAGAGTGTTGATAAACATGGTTTAAGGATAGCTTTTCTGTGAGGGCATTTGTACTGCATAATTGGCATATGACTAACCCAATGATTGTGGATGGTTGATACTCCTTCACTTGTCATAGTTGGATTGCCGGATACATCTTTGTGCTTTGGTTAGCTGAGTAGCTTTGTGATCTAGTTTGGAAAATGAGAGTTGGTTACTTGAATTAAAGTAAATGACGTATATGCTATTAGTGTAATTACTGTATGTCTCTCATTGTCTGCTTAGATTGAGGCATTGTTTGAGAACAAGCAACAATTCTAAGTTGAGGTTGTTGATGTGCTGTCAAATTACAGCATATTCGGTGCCTAAAACGAGGGATTTTACAAGTTCTCAATGCGATTTTTTATGATTTTTATGTGTTTTTGTGTTGTTATTGCAGAAAAAGGTAGGTTGGCATGATTTTGAGAGAAAGTTGCAGCTTTTACTGAAGTGCAGGACATACGAGCTTTCCTACGAGTCGTAGCCTAAGCTACGAGCTGTAGGGTGATCTTGTAGCAAGAAACAAAGAGCAAAAATAAAAAATCTGCTAAGTAAAGGTCAACCAGCCCTACGAGGCCACTCTACGAGTTGTAAGTCTCCTTACGACTCGTATAAGTGGGTTTCTAGCAAGAAATAGAGCGCCAAAAGCTTGGACCAAGAATTAAAGACTTAGACTAGGAGAGGAGCATACGAGTCGTAGCCCAAACAATGACTCGTAACAGTGGGTCATAACAGTCAAGTTCAAAATGCCAAGTGCTAACTACGAACCTCAATTATGACTCGTAGGCCACCCTATGAGTCGTGCCTATGGGACATATCTGCTACCGGCTGTCTTTTCTGTATAATTTTTAGGGTTAAATTTGTAAACACTATATATACTTTATGTTAGTGTTTATTTTAGAGGGAACCGACATTCACAACTACTTATAAATATTCTAGGAGCATTTTTTAGTGTTTAAAGTAGATTTTTATCTTTAATTTGAAGATCCACTTTTGGGGGATTGAAAAGCCACGTTGTACTTATTTGCCATTAATCCAACCTTGTGGTTTTCAACTTGAATGTGTTCTTGCTCTTCATTGCTTTGGGTAAACTCTCAACTATGTCATTTATTTACATTATTGTTGATTTTGTCTTAGCCATGAGTAGCTAAGCACCCACAACTTGGGGTTGTGGGAACCATGAGTAGGTGACTTGAAATAATCTAGGCTTTGTGCATTTCTTTAATTGGGGTTTTACATGTATTATTTATTTTTCTTCATTGTGATTGTTGTTTGTACAACACCAAACCCCGCCTACTATCATGATCCTGACCAATGTAGTGACTAATAGGAAAAGGAAAGTAATGACAGGGTTCGATTAATATGTTCTCATCTAATCAACCAAACCTAACCAAGGAGAGGTTGATTGGGAATGAGTAATAGTTAGTTGGCACACCATGGTTGCCCACCACGCGCCATGGTGAAATTTGACTTTCACCTTCACAAGAGGGCTGGAAGAACCTAAGTTACTGTCCTGCATGTGAATTCTCAATTAGAGTTGTGTTTTCTAGGGTAATTGAATCAATGAATCATGGGGAACACAATCCTCAATTTATCCCTAAATTTGAAGTATCTTCCTGCACAGTTAGTTTAGTTTTTATTTTTATTCTTGAATTACAAAGAAAACTCCCCCATTTAGAGATTTTAATTATAGATACTCGAAATGATTGATAGTGAATTCTTGTAGTCAAACCCTGTATTCCCTGTGAATTCAATCCTAACCTTCGGTTAGGTTAATTGCTGATAGCGACCACTTTCTTATTGGATCATGAACATTAGTCATGCGCCTACGTTTAAGAAAACTAGTTTGGCATAGGCCAATGAACTGTTGCAAGAAAGGCTTCAGTTGGTTCACAATGATTTTTTTAATGACTTTATATATGGTATTACACAGCCTAATGGGACGAAAATGATTAAGTTGATTGGCATTTTTGAATTTTGGGATTATGCATAAAGCAATATCATTAATAGAGTCAGGGAGAGTATGAGAGATGAAAGAATCATGACAAAATTTAATAACAGAGTCGCCTACCTGACTCCAATGCTTTTGGCAAAAATAGGGGTGAATACCATCAGGGCCCGGTGCTTTAAAGGGCTTAAAGGAGAAGACAACCTAGGTACCTTCCCAGTCACTAAGGGCCCTATCTATTGGAGCCAAGTCCAGCTTATGGAAGCATTTTGGGAAGGTATACATGCTCTGCAGGTAGGTATAGGAATGAGCAGAACTATCCATATTTTGAAAAAAGGTGACAGTGTGGGAAACAATGGCATTATGGTCCATGATCCAATTTTTCATGTCATTCTTAAAGTAGAAAATTTTATTCTTACGTCTCTGGTTAAGGATAGATAAATGGAAGAATTTTGTGTTGGCATCACTAACGTTAAGCCAGCTAATATGGGAGCGGATTCTCCAATGGCCTTCTTCCAGTTATAGAATACCATTGTATTGATGATGCAGCTCCCGTTCAAGAGTATGGAAGAATTGGCTATAGAAATAAGCAGGGGATTCTTGTATCCCCTTTAAGCTCACAGGTAAACGATTTTTATGTTGGAAAATATTACCAAAAATGACACTATGCCTGTGAGAAATTTTAGTCGTGAAGATAGTTGTGGCAGTGGCTAGGTCATTATTTTCCCAACTCTGCCCTACGATATCTCGAAATTGGGGGTGATCAAACTAATACCTTTCAAGCTTAAAGTGTCTAATTCTTCGACAAGCTACACCTGGGATAATCTAAGAAGGAGAGGTGTATGATCAGAATGGGTTTTTGGGAGGTGTGTAACTAGTGCATTAGGATTATTGGATAACCAGTGTTCATTGGCAAAGCACCTATCTAGTCATTCCAGTATGAGGTCTCTATGTTTAACCTGATGGTCTGACCAAGTGTAATGACTCCCTTTAAACCTTATATCTAGCAGTTGACAAGTACTAATACAAGAGCCAAAATACGAGTATCTAGAGCATGCAGACATTTTACCCCCCCTTTTTGTCATGTTGACTAAGAATATCATTATAATTCCCAACAACACACCATTTTTCAGAAAGTCCATGCATTTGGAGATCGTGAGAGAGGGTTGCGAGGTTTTCCCAAAGGATATATCATTTGGCTCTCTGTGGACTTGTATAGACAATGCTTAAATACCAAGACTTATGATTAGGACTAACCTGGACCATAGCATGCAGCTCCTGTTCAGAGTGTCTAAAACCAGTGATGGTGACTAATGCAGTGTTCTATAATAATACAATGCCCCCAGCTCGCCCCACCATTGGCACCTCAAGAGAATCATCAAAACCAAACTCATCCTTTAGACTGGCATGACTGGCCAACTTGGTTTCTAGTAAAGCCACCATGCATGGCTTATGCTGATGAAACAACTCCCCGAAGTTTCTTTTGAATGTAGGATTACTCCCACCCCGAATGTTCCAGACAATAATGCTAATGGGATGCATCATGGGAGAATGAGTTAGGGGGTGATGGATTAACTAGGAATGGATCCTCCCGAGGTGGAAAGGAGCTGGGAAGAAGCGTAGGAGTTAAGACCATTGTGTATTTCGCAATGTTCAAGTTGACTGCTGGTCGAAGGTCGAATGAGCATTTTACTAGAGCCACTGGACAAATGTGAACATATTTTTTTTCCTCCTTCTCGGGAAATATCATCTGGGAAGCTTGACAGAGCATGGAGATCTCGGTGAAGGAACCCCTCCGAGGTCCCTATGGGACCTCGATCACTACATGTTTTGCGGGTGAGAACGGAGGTTCTATGGGTGGTTGAGAGTGAGGTGGAGGGGATTGCGTGGCCTTGCAAAGGAATGGGGACCCAAGGGAGGAAGAGGGGGTTGGCTTCGATGGCTTCCATTGGAGTGAAAAAGGGTAGGACTGAGCATGGAATCTGAGGATCCGGGTGGTTGTAGTGATGAGAGAGGTTCCAGTGAGGATGAATGTGATGGTAGAGAGCCAGAGCATCGCCAGATCTAATGGACTTAGTACATTTTCCAACCAGTGATGGTTGACATAGTTGTCCATGGCAAGCCTTATGCCCTCCGTTGTAAGTTGGGCCAGGAAGTTTAGATTCTGTATAATAATCATGGTGTTGACTCCATTGACGTCCATCGTGAAGAAGACTGCATGATCACTCAGGCCATGCTTAATCCACACTTGTGTCTGATGAAGTGGATGGAGGTTAGGTCGCCACTACCATGGGATGTTGTGCTACCTGTTGAGGGATATGAGGAGATGAGTGCATGATTGACCGGAGAGTAGGATTGGGAGAGGGGTATTGCTACGAGTGAGGACGATTGTTGAGCAGACGCAACATGCTAAGTAGTAAATGAGGAGTATGAAGTGGGAGTAGAGTGGGGAGACGTTAATGCTGATGATTGGAAATTAATAAACCCAGGTTTATAAGGGTGTGAATTGTTTTGAGAGGAAGTATGATGAGGAGTAGGAGAGGGGGATATTTGGTTAATTACTTGCATGCTAGTTGCCACTTGGACAGTTTGGGATGCCACGTGGAGGTTGTTACATAAAGAGAAGGGTGAAGTAAGGCCCAAGGATGGCACAAGAAGATATTGGCAGAGGGTATTTTGGTCCATACCATTCTTAGAGGAAGTATGGGGTCGGGGACCTACTCGGGAAGCCACATGGGATCCACGTGTCCTTTCTTACGTGATGGTTCTAGCGTTTGAGCAAGAGTTGGAATAGAGTCAACATTGGAGTTGGGGGCATGCAAGGTTAGAGAAGAGGTAGAAGGCTCATCCATGAGGTGGGATAAGGAGGCGAACCTATTAGGTAACAACGATGGTGTGGTACACCTTCTTCCTGGACACAGGTCAACGGAGAAAAAAGGGAAGGTTCGAGAGAATGCTTGGGATGATTGGGTGTAGTAACAACTTTAGGAGAACGAGTTTGCATAGAGAGGAACTTACTAGTTGATGCTAAAATTTTTTTTTGACATTTATACCTGGGCCACCCACTGGTGGAATTAGGGTGGAGTTGAGCTCTAGTTTTTTCGCCAAGGAGCGTGCCCTTTCTTAGGGAAAGAAACCGTTTGCCATTCCTGCACTCCATTCGCTAATTAAGCTGAACAATTATAATTAAATTGCTTTGAAAATGTTAAATTAAAAAATTCATAAAAATAATTTATCAGCGCTAATATTGTAAAATTATAATTGTAACAATTGAAGAAATATAATCAAGCTGCTTTGAAAATATTAAATTAAGAAACTCATGAAAATGATTTATTAGGGATAATATGTAAAATCATAATTGAAGCAGCTGAATAAATATAATTAAGCTGCTTTAAAAATATTAAATTAATAAATTCGTAAATTATTTTTGTGGGTCCTATATAATAATAACAAAGAAGCAAATAAATCAAGCAGACATATTTATGAAGAACTGTTTGCTTGTTGACATTTCTTAATAAGTAATACTTCCATAAAAGTTTTAGATTTGATATGAAGAATCTTTAATAGCAAGCATTTTGTAGCTATCCAATGAATTAAAAATTTCCCCAAAATATTTAACTGGCTAGACCGTGAAAACATGAATTATCGAAAACAATGTATTTGAATAAAATATAAATGGATAAATAAACAAAGTATGTTTGGTTTGTGATCGTTCTTATAAGTCATTTATTATTTTGGCGTCTAAAATTGGTTGAATACTCAAATGCAAGTGAAATTAAAAAAATGGGGTCGAAGTAGAACGTGACAAAGAGCAACAAGTTGCAACTACTGGAGTAGGGGTGGGGTTGGGGTCACTTTTGACGGACAAAATTAAAATTGAAAGTTTATAAATTAATAATTTATAAATATTCAATAAGGTTTTTTTTTCTTTTCAAATTTATATTTAAACTGAAAAATTATTATGTTGGATCAAATTTATAATCAACACAATTACTCCGTCCAAGTAGGTGGGGAAATGTTTCTTTACTTGATACTGACTCAAGCACTTTTACATTTATGTTATTGGGGTTGCTTACTTATTGCTTGGACAGCAACTAGTTATGGGAGTATATTTTATTTTATTTTAAAAGAAAACTTAGTTGACAAACATAATTAATACTATTTGTATTATATAACTAAATTATTTATTTAAAATTAATATTGTAAAAATAAAAAAAAATCATATCATATGAACCAAAACCCTATAACACAAACATAGCGAATCGGTAATTATAAGACATTTAAGAGACAGAAAAAGGTGCTTTAGATAAATAATCTCATGATTAAAATTATTAAACATTTTTTTTTAAAGAAATTCAAATCTTATAAAAAAGGGAAGATAGTACAAAATGTCGTTTAGTAATAGTGGGTGGAGAATAAATGGTGTTTGGACCACACAATTATTTGCAGCTCATTAAACTAAGTAAATACAACTCACAAAGCGGAGTTAGCAAGGTACAAAGGTTTATTCGAATTTCGAAGAGAAAAATTATAGTTACTCCATTTCAAATCAGTTAAATATTTTTAATTTTTTTAATATTTAAAATAATTAAAATTTAAGATGAATATTTAAATTATTTTTTCATATATGAAAATTGTCACACCCCTCCCTGGAGTCGTGACCAGTACCCGATAGGAGCACGTGAACACATGCTAAGCCAATTTCCTTTATAATCGAAGCCTATCAGAACGGACCTGTCACAAGTTTCATCAACATTAGGGGTGAACTACAGGCGATACGTAACGCCTGTATCTCACTTAGTCTCTCTACTTCATGATGTGGGTACAAGGACGGCGATACGTAACGCCTGTATCTCACTTAGTCTCGCTACTTCATGATGTGGGTACAGGGACGGCGATACGTAACGCCTGTATCTCACCTCTTCTATTCCTATTCCATGATGT
>JAOTQR010000109.1:4572817-4582950 GCA_025774065.1 Solanum ossicruentum | reverse complement strand
CTTTGACTCTTCTATGTTTTATGCTATCAAAGACTTCCCTTAGTCCTAAAAATTTTTTTTTTGAGTTTTTTTTTTTTTAAATAATATGTAATGACATTATCATAATTCTTATTTTTAGTTTTTTATTTCTACTTGTTGTTTGTTTTATTTTGATTTTCTTATTGGCCCATTTCCTTTGATGTGAAATTATTTGATTTGACACATTATTTAAAAAAATAGACTTTTATAATTTATAGTCTAAAATCATTTTTAGATATTTATGTGGTAGATAATTATTTATTAAGGATAGAAAGGAAAATTTAAAGGTAAAATATTTTCATTTAGAGTAAGGTGACATTTTTTTGGAACAAACCAAAAAGAAAAGGGTACCACATAAAATTAGATAGGCGAAGTACTATTTTCATCTGTTTGTTCTAGTTATCATAGTTTCTTTTTTTGAGAATAAGAGAATATGAATTTTGATTAATATTTTAAAATGTATTTTTTCATTTTATTGATCGTTTTTTTTAATTTATAGTGTTTTTCATATAAATTTTGAGAATATTGAATTAATGTAATTTAGTTTTTTTTAATAAATTAATTAAATTGACTTTTTAAAAACACAATATGGAACAATTTGAGTTTCTAATAGTTACTGTTGTGCTTATGCTTTTTTGAGTTAAGAGTCTATAGAAAATGATCTCTTTACGTACATAAGATAGGTGTATACACTACACAAAACATGTTATCGTAGAAATGTAATATTACTTATAAACTTAGACAAATTAATAAGAAAAATATATAATACGAATTGAGACGAATAAAGTAATACAAGAAAAACAAAGAATAGCAAAATAGCATATCATCAACTTATAAGCTTCCGAACAGCGAGAGGAACAGAACTTTAAGGATGTGTTTGTTAAAGAATGAGTCAGTAGCTCATACACAACGACTTAATTAAGAAAACTCATTAAAATTATAGAAAAAATATGAGAACTTATAAACATTTACTTAATTAAGAAAATACATCAAAATTGAATAAATATCATTGTTTATGAAATCGTAATATATTCATAATCAAGATATAACTCCAGTAAATAAAACTTAAGATACATTATATTTATTTTTGGGGTAGGTGTAAAATGATATTGTTCTTTGGAATATTTATTTTCCCTTATAAGGAAATATTCGAAAATAAATTCTTGTGTCTGGTTAAAAAAAAAAATTAGTCTTTCTGGTCCCAAAGTTTAGCTAGTTGTCATTTCAATCCTCGTAATTCCCGTAACTAATGATGACCAGAGATACATAAATACAAAATTTTTATTGTCTTATTATTATTTTTGTTTTATTTTTTTACAACCATAGATAATACAATTTCCTATAATAGTACAATACGTTTATTTCACAATTTTAATTTAATATTAATTGCCAAATAGTTAAAAAAATTAAGCTTGAATATTTTTAAATTTTTTTTTTATGTTTAAAAGTTATTTTTAATTATCTGTTAGAAATAATAAGTCTATGATTCTCCACAAAAGAAAGAAAGAATGTGTATATACTTTACTCTTTTTAAATTAACTTTCTTATGATATTTGTATATATATTATTATTGTTATTAATGTCCAGAGGCTAAATATGCATTAGCAGCTCCACTAATTAATTGAATTTTAATTATTATTATAGCACTAATTTTGAAGTTTATATCAAATATCGTAACCTTCAAATTTTGATTCCGATAGTAGTACGAACCACAAATTTTAATATTTTCTCCATTTCAAAAAAACTCATCTATTTTCTTTTTATTTTATTTCAAAATAGTGATCTATTTATTTTTTTTATAAGAAATTTAATTTAACTTTCCACATGATATATTTAATATAATAAGATTTAAAAGTATTCTGATATATTTGACTGAACTTAGAGCTACAAGATTAAAAAATCATCTTTATTTTTAAAAATTTTGTTCGAAATTAAACTATGTTGTTCGTTTTAAAATAGAGTGAGTATAACAAAAAGAACTTACTCAGCAAAATGGATAAAATGTACACAGATCTTATCACTGTCTAATAGAGATAGAGAGACTGTTTCTAAAAAATTCTCAATACAAATATATCAGCCCAAAATTAAAAAATTTTTAGATACAAAAAAGATTACAATGGAACGTAATTAGAAATTCATAAATAGAAGGAGTTTTTACATTATTAAAAATTAAATTATTTTATTTTTTTGTATAGGCACTTGCACCAAGGTGATACTGTAAATGCTACTTTTCTTTTTTTTCCCCAGTGGGGTTAAAGGGGTGGCAGTAAAGAGTGTAGTCATTTCGAGTAGGAGACAGATTTATCAGAAAAATAGTTAAAAAGATCTCAGAAATAATAAAGTTAGAAACAAGAAAAATCAAAACAGTTTTTTCTTTTTTCCACTTTTATAAAAGCAAAAATAAAAATAAATAAATAAAATTCAATCTAAGACTTTTGATGATGATAGTTTCAGAGAACTAGGCAGATGCTGATCAGTACTACTGTCTACAAAACTCCCCTTGCCATTATTGCATTTTTTACAACAACAACAACGTACTAGTGATATCCCACAGATGAGGTCTAGAGAGGGTAGATCGTATACAGACCTTATCGCTACCTTATAGAAGTATAGAGACTCATTATTGCATTTTCTCAATTTTTTAAAAAATAAATTTTAAAGTGAAAGTTTTGAATTTTAAAGTTTTGAGTATTTTTTCAAATTTAAAAATAATTTTAAATTTTAATTTTCAATAAAGTGAAAAATTTGGAGTAAACATGTGAGTTTTTTTGTCTATTTATAATAAAGAAAGATTCTTGAAGGTCACAAAACTAGAAATACAGTCTAAAAACTACTCTATAACAAGTCTACTTCATCAATTCTGAATCCATTTTCTGTGCTAGAATCTGTTTTTTCTGCAAAAGATTAAATTATAAGGAATTGTTTGGGGTAAGGTATGAGATATAATAGTTTTGAGATAAAATATAAAATTATAATGATGAAATAAATTATTTAATATAATAATAAAATATATTTATTTAGAAATAAGTTCACAATTTGCTCACTAGTAAGAAAAAAAGAGTAGGTAAAAATATACATTAAATTATATTAATATATTTCATTTATTTGACTCAGCAAAAAATTATTCCCGACATACTAGGTATAATAATAAAATATATTTATTTAGAAATAAGTTCACAATTTGCTCTAGTAAGAAAAGAAGAGTAGGTAAAAATATACATTAAATTATATTAATATATTTCATTTTATTATCTCAACTATCTTCATTTATGAGTTAAAAAAATACCTCAAAAATGATTAAATTGTCTATCAATTATTTTCTCTTTCCTATCAACAATCACTATCTACTCAAAATAAACAATCCTAATTCACATGATAAAAAAATTATCCCTCCCTCCTATTTTATAGTTTTATATCACATCTTTTGATTCAATATGATATTTTATTTTTTTCAAAAAAAAATTATGTTTTAAAATTATTTTGAAATATCTGAAGAGAAATTTTAAAGCTAAAATATTTTTTAATTAAAGTAATATGATATTCTTTTTAGACAAATCAAAAGAAAAATAGTGCCATACAAAATGAGATAGATGATATTCTTGTTGAAATGAATCTGAAAGAAGATAGTGCAACCTAAAATGATACTTCTTTTGTCTCATATTAGTTGAATTTGTGAGATCATGCACACATATTAAGAAAACATTCAAAGACAAAATTTATATCATACTTTCCACCATTGTTCTTTGTGAAATCATAAACATGCAGTGTAATTTATCTCTTAGAAAATATAAAATTTCAATAAATAAATGAAAGGGCCAATATAATATTTTTTTTAAATATTCTTCTTTAACTTTTAACAATTCAATTATTTTGAATATTAAAAAAAATCACAAAAATTCAATTAATTTAAAATAGAGAGAGTATAGAAAAAGTAAAGGACAAGTACAGTGTACTAAAAAATTTCTACTATATGCAAGGTCCAAACAAAGATCTAACTACAAAAAACTATTATACGCATTCTTATGTTGGAAGACGACTTAAACTGATAATCAAAAATGTGATTTTACCATTATCTCAATAAGAAAACAAGTGCTCTTTCTTCATCTTTTTGTATTTTTACTCTGTACTCTTTGAACTTTACCCTCAAGAAGATGTACAATACTAGCTGCATAATAGTGCGTGTGTCCAAATAACGTTTCTGGTTAAAGACGCCATTGCCGTCTTCGTCATCACATTCTCTATACACGTCACTTTTCACATACAGGGGGCCATACCTTTTCTCTCTTATTACCCTGCATTTTCCCTACTTTCTTTCATCTTTCTTCTTCCTCATCTTCTCTTTGCTAAAACCAACACATTCTCTCCTTCAATCTTATCTCTTTTTCCCCTCATATTTGCTTGAAATTCAACAAAAAAGATTATATGGGTCGAGCTAAAAACTGGGATGATTAACTTGTTTCTTGTAAGTTGTCTCCTCTGTTGTGGGAAATTCATATAAAGTTGCTTGCTTTTGTTGTTTCAAGTGAATTGTGTTTTCTTGTTGTAACAAGCATTTACTTGTGAAGATAAAGATAAAGAATCTATCTTTTTGCTGTAGTGGTCTCTGCATTGTCATTTTTCTCTCCCATTTTCCACAGTCTCTGCATCTTTACTCATTTTGCTTATGTTTTCTTGAAAAACAACAGAAAAGATCATGTGGGTTGAGCTAAGAACTGGGATGCCTAAGAGATTTCTTTTTGTAAACTCTTAAAGTTGTCTCCTTTTTTGGTTCTGTGATCAAAATATGATTTGATGGGTATTTGTTTTTCCAGTTCTGGTGTGGGAAATTCTTATAAAGTTGCTTGCTTTATTATTTTTCACTGAATTGTGTCTTCCTGTTCTAAAAGAATCTATAGTGATTTCTGCATTGGCATTTTTTCTCTCCCAGTTTGTACAATCTAGTCACTGCATCTTTTCTATATTTGCTCATATTTTCTTGAAAAATTAAAAAATGGGTAGAGTTAAGAACTGGGATGCTTTATGTGGTTTCTTGGAAGTGTAAATGTCTTAAAGTTGTCTTCTTTTTTGGTTTTGTGATCAAAATGATTTGATGGGTATTTTTCCAACTTTGTTGGTATGTTCTGTTGGGGAAATTCTGATAAAGTTGCTTGCTTTTTTCACATGAATTGAGTTTTTTCTTTTGTTTTAATAAGCATTTACATGTATAGGTACATGTGGTAGAGATAAAGAATCTGTCTTTATGCCCTAGTTTTCTCTACATTTGCACATTTTGGTCACTGCATCTTTTCTCTATTTGCTCATATTTTCTTGAAAAGCATCCAAAAAGATCATATAGGTCTAGCTAAGAATATGGATGCCTAAGTGGTTTCTTGTAAGTTCTTTTGTAAATCTCTTAAAGGTGTCTCCTTTTCTGGTTCTGTAATCAAAATGATTTGATGGGTGTTTTTCCAACTTTATTATTTCTTCTTGTTCTAACAGACATTTCTCATTATTGACTATATCTGATGGAGATGAAGAATCTATCTTTTTGCTGTATTGGTCTCTGCATTATCATTTTACACAATCTGGTTTCGACATCTTTTCTCTTTTGCTCATTTTCTTGGGGAAAAAAACATCTAATGGCTCTAAGTATGAATTGAGCTTCTTCATAGATTTCTTGTAACATTCTTCAAGTTTTGTCCCTTTTTGGTTATTGATCAAACTGATATGATGGATGGCTTCCTACTTTGTTGTGTATGGTTTTTTCCCAGTCTGGTCTTGTTTGTTGGAAACTCTTCTAAAGATGCTTGTCTTTCTTACTGAATTGTCTTTTTGTTCTTGCATTTACATGTATGGCCTTTATGCTATGTATGGAGAAGTTGGAGAATCTATGTTTTTGGCTCTAATGCACTGCATATCCATCATCTCTTTGCCACTTTGCTCAATCTGGCTTCAAGTATAACAACTATTGTCACTAATCCTCTCAATCTCAAACAAGGACAATATTGAAATCCCTCCCATGTCTGTTCTCAACTCAGATCTTAATCTAGGTTGTTTGTCCATTGTTGGTCTTGATGTTTCTATGTGATATCACTACCTTTTCTTTATATCTACCTAACTAAATTTTGCATAAACTGCTCCCATTTCTATATTCTTTTCCCACTTTTTGGCGAGGTTTTTCATTCAACTTTAGGGATTGTTTGGTTGGGAGTAAGTTATCAGGTTAAGTTATGTCGGGATTAGTTATCCCACCATGCATATGGTATAAGTTACCCCATCATGTAAAAGAGACAACTTATCTCATCACAACGGTATAAATGGTTGGATAAATAATCTCATGGTTATCTGTTACCTCCAACCAAACGCATGATAAAATAATCCTATATTTAATCTTAGGAGTGCTATTTCTTGTACCTCACACCATATATGGGTCACTGAATTTTGGTGGTTAGTCTCAGTGTGGTACTACATGCCGTTTCACTTGCTTTGCATCTTGCTATTTTGTTATTTTTTTTCCTTTGTATCTTCTAATGTCTATGTATATCGTACCCTCTCGAGATCTCACTTGTGGGACTACATTGGTTATGTTATTGTTGTAGTCTCCTGTAAATATATTTGGCCATGAAAACTTCATTCCTTCAAAGGGTTATTGCAATTGAGCTAAATGAACATGAGTTTAAGTAATCTAGGAAGAAGGATCTTATTTAACTTGTATCAACATATTCCGCTGAGTTTCTTTTATGAAGTCCTTAATGTGTATTTATGTGCTTACAAAAATCTTATAATTCAGTGTTGGTCAAGGGGGATATTGATCTGCATACTGTAGCCATGTGCAGATTGGAGGTTGTCTGAATATTTGTGATCTTTGCAATCATACGAAGTATGCTGGTACATGATAATTCATACTGCATCAAATGTTTTATGTAAGCATGCTTCTACCAATCTTCTTGGGTGCATACACGTCCTCTTTTGTGTTTTCTTTACTATCTTCTCTGTATTTAATTTATAATTAATTCAATATATAGATGTCATTCCTTTTATGGACGGACTAAAAATGAAATAGCATCACATATATTGGGATTAAAGGGATTATTTTTTGTTGGCTGCCTTCTTTTTTTTCAACTTCTGAACTATCACGAATGTTAAGACACTGCATATTTGATGTGCTGAATCTCAGTATTCACTGATCATTTGGAACAATTGTTATAGCGTACAGTCCACCAAGATTATGAAGCGTTGCTTTGCGACAACTAGTGGAAATACCTGTTCACTCACATTATTATGGGCAGTATGTATTTTCATCTTTGTTTTTTGCTTCCATTTATTTCGTGGTTGGGTAGTAACAGGATACCCTAATAGCTTGCTCAGTGTATGCATTATTTAGTGAACTTAAGTATTTTCTACTTACTGTGTTTAAAATAACCATATCTTTTATTCTCATTGATCTATTCCGTTTTTGATATTTTCGTGAGGTCCCTTTGTTTAAGTGCCATTGTATGATGCTTTGTTTCTGCGATGGTATCTATTAAATGGTGCTGTAATGACTTTTCCTACAATTAATATAATATTTCTACATTATGCTAGTTGCTACGTTAAATGTGATGCACTTGCATGTGGCGGAATTTGTTCGTGATCAACAGTGTGTACAAGATATGGTTCTGATTCGTTTTGTATGAAAGTAAACTCTTGTTAAATGTTCTTTCAGGTAAATTATGAGGAGTTTGGGACGATGGAAACTGGTGTTTACACCTGGAAATGAGGGAGAGGCAACGGTGGCGAGCTGAAGAGGATGCTTTGTTGCGAGCATACGTGAGACAGTATGGACCAAAAGAATGGCACCTTGTATCACAGCGTATGAACACACCTCTTAACAGGGATGCGAAGTCTTGTTTAGAAAGGTGGAAAAACTACCTCAAACCAGGTATTAAAAAAGGATCACTCACTGAAGAGGAGCAGCGTCTTGTTATCCAACTACAAGCCAAACACGGTAACAAATGGAAGAAAATAGCAGCTGAAGTACCAGGTCGAACTGCTAAAAGATTAGGAAAGTGGTGGGAAGTATTCAAAGAGAAGCAACAGAGAGAGCAGAAAGAAAACAATAAGGTTGTTGATCCAGTAGACGAGGGAAAATACGATCACATTCTCGAAACCTTTGCAGAGAAGATTGTGAAAGAGCGGAGCGTCCCAGGTTTACTTATGGCTACTTCTAATGGAGGTTTCCTCCATGCTGATGCACCTACTCCTACGCCACAGACTCTTCTTCCTCCGTGGCTTTCTAATTCAACTGCTCCTTCAACTGTCAGATCATCATCTCCATCTGTGACTTTAAGTCTCTCTCCGTCAACAGTGCCACCTACGCCTACGCCTGGCATTCCGTGGCTACAAACAGATAGAGGACCTGAAAATGCACCTCTCATCTTGAGCAGTTTTCCACATCATGGGGTTGCTCCTCCTTGTGGAGACAATCCATTTATCATTGAACTTGCGGAATGCTGCAAGGAACTAGACGAAGGTCATCGTACTTGGACTGCACATAAGAAGGAAGCAGCATGGAGGCTAAGGAGGGTGGAATTACAACTAGAATCAGAGAAAGCAAGCAAAGTCAGGGAGAAAATGGAGGAAATCGAAGCAAAAATGAAAGCTCTGAGAGAAGAACAGAAAGCAACACTAGACAGAATTGAAGCAGAATACAAGGAGCAACTAGCTGGCTTGAGGAGGGATGCAGAAGCAAAAGAGCAGAAACTGGCTGAGCAATGGGCTTCCAAACACATGCGCCTTGCTAAGTTTCTCGAGCAGATGGGATGTCAATCAAGACTTGCAGAACCTAATGGCGGTCGCTAGAGCAAAGCTGCAAGCTAAGCCAAGAATTCTGTTATGTTTCCTTGCCTCGCCTAAGACGGTTCTTTCAAATTGCTACAACTTTTCTTACTGTGAACTTTTTGTTTGATCACAACCTTCTATTTGGTTTTCTATGTTTTCGATTATGCATGATATGATAATTCTATAATAGCCATCAACTTGTATTTTTGGTATCTTCAAAGGATTTGTTGCAACTTTGTGACAATATAATGTGCTTATATCTTTCAGAAGTAACATCTATTAATATTTGCTTATTCAATCTCTTGTGCTGATTTGTGAAGTAGAGGTAATAGAAGAGTAGAGGAAGAGCTTATTTTTCAATCCAATGCTAGTATACTTTGAGTGGAACCGTGCAGTACCATACACTAGATAGATCTTCCAAAGAACAAGGCCATTTTTCAGTAAGCCAATTGGATTGGATTGCATGAGCTCCCTTTGGTTCTTCCATTTATTTGCCACTTCCATATGAATTTATAAATGTAGTTATGGTGGAGTGACAAGTATTCTTTTATTCTCAACTCGGGTTTGAGGGTACATAACCAAAGTTTTGGGTTTGAGGTACAAAGTTGCGTTTGTTAGAGAGTATTTTACCTCACAATATGAGACTTTTCGATGCTAATTTGGATTAGTCAGCTTTCAAGGTGGGTACCGGATATCGAATGAAAAACGAAAGAAAAAAAATAGCTATCTTTTCATAGACAAAGTCGCGTTTGTTAGTGAGTGTTTTACCTCCCAATATGAGACTTTTTGAAGTGAATCTAAGTTAGTCAAAACTTGAATTAAGTACCTGAATATTTAATGGGAAACCAAACAAAAGAAAATTAGCTATCTTTTCATACATTGGATGTAGTCTGATGAATATTCTAATATAGGCTTAAATTTAATTGTCATAATTGCGTTAAATTTATCTCTATTTTTTTAATCATGATATTTGGATTTGCTTGCACATATTTTAATTAATTTTATGAGGTATCTATTTCTTTTAAAACCATAGATGAGAATAAATCACTATATTTACAAGTCTTCTATTGGGCAATTACATCGAGCGATACTTCATTTAATTTTTTTTTTTTTAAAATTCTCGTTGTATAGGTATGTATAGTCGGTGTATACTTATATATGATAATGTATATTTAATGTATAACTCATGTATAGGTAATATACATTGATAGTAGTGTATACTTTCTATAATTTTTGACAAACTATATTGTAGTCATTTATAATTTCGCTAATTTGAGAGTATTTTTTATATAAATAAAACATGAACTATTTTTTAA
>JAOTQR010000109.1:4533427-4555594 GCA_025774065.1 Solanum ossicruentum | reverse complement strand
TAACTGCCACCTGTGAGTGGTGGGTCTTCCAACTCCATATCCTCAATGAAATCTGAAAAGTCTTCCATAGCTTTGGTGATTCAGTTGCAGTCCTTCTCAGAAGGGAATCTCACAACATTGGAGTCCTCGGCAATCACCCAAGGGCCATTGAATAGACCCCTGACTTCTCCCAGCTCCCACCATACCTCTTCTCTTTCCTCTCTGTTATTTGGAACACACACACCTGAAAGGTTCCAGCTAAAATCCTGTGTTTTGCTTCTAAATCTTACAGTAATACAATAAACCCCAACCTCACAGACTTCTCCCACCTATATGCTGCTGTCCCATAAAATGATAATCCCCCCTTTGGTACCTATGGCTTCCAATTGTGCGAACTTCACCCTTCTATTGGCCCACAGTTCTTTAATTATCTCCCTTATATCACCTCTTAATTTAGATTTCTGAAAACAGTATATATCTGCCCTCCATTTGTGTAACATGTTCTTAATCATCAGCCTCTTCCCAGGATCATTGAGGCCTCTCACATTCCACGACACTATGTTAACCTTCATTGAGATTGTTCACGAAACACCCCCCTCTGCTTCTTGTTCCAAAGCTAAAAAAGTTGCTGCTTGGTTACAGATTTTTAATCTTCTTTGGGACCTTTTCTTTTGGGGTCATCACACTATTGCATTTGATACTTCCTTCTGTACTTGTCTTTTGCCGTCAATTTTCATGAACAAATTCAAAGCCACCTCCTCACAGCCTTTAAAATGGACTCCAAATTCATCACTTAGCTTAATTATGTTCTTTTACCCACATGGGGATCGCCTTCTCTGATTCTGTTGCACCTTCTCTGATTTTGTCCTTGCAACAGACTGGTTATATTACTGTAGGTTTTAGACTTTTAGTGTGTGCTTTGAAGAATATCCAGTTATAGGAAACTCCAAATTCACCTTAAAAGATAAATTGATTTGTATTGTAATGAAATGGTAGTGATTAGAGCAGAATGGCTTCAAATTATCCATTTAATTGACCCCAACTAATCGACATTGCGGCCTAGTTGGTTGCATAACTGTGGTTGTTAGATTTTGTAGTTCCACTAGAACTAAGATGTTAACGTGTGTGTTATTTCATAATGGTATTATATCCAACAATTCTAGATGTTTGACACTGGAGAACAGAAAAAGAAGATTAGACAGTGGGTTGTCTGAGATTATTTCGTGGCCTTGTACATTTTTTGATGCTTGAGTTAGATGGACATTAAGATTGTTTATATTTAAATTTCTTAATTTTCTTCAACCTTCTTGTTTATAATTTGGTATAATGCTGTCAAATCTCCAAGTTCTGTTTCTGGAGCATTTAACTACATTTTTGGATTCTTCTATTTTAACACTTTACCCAGGTATGAGCCGATTATAGTTCAGGATATGCTTGCACTCATCATACAAATAGTGAAGGAACGGCGGTTTTCTGGGTTATCCCCCAGTGAGTGTTTGCAAAGGGAATTGGTATATAAACTGTCAATTGGTGATGCCACTCATAGCCAGTTGATGAAGTCTCTGCCCAGTGACTTGTCCAAGATCGATAAACTCCAGGAAGTTCTAGATAGGATAGCAGTGTATTCCAATCCCTCTAGCATGAATCAGGTTTGTCTGTCACTTGGTCATTCTTTAACCTTCGCTCATTGTCATGTGAAATCCATTTGATCAGTCTTAGACTTTTAATCCTGTAATCCTAATGTCCATCTATCCCAGGGTATGTATAAACTGCGGACACCCTATTGGAAGGAGCTAGATCTATATCATCCTCGTTGGAACTCAAAGGAGTTGCAAGTTGCTGAAGAGAGATATATGCAGTTCTGTAATGTACCGGCATTGACCAATCAGCTTCCAAAATGGACCAAGATTTATCCACCTCTTGGTGGGATAGCTAAAATAGCTACTTGCAAGACAGTACTCCAAATAGTCCGTGCTGTTGTATTTTATGCTGTTTTCTCTGATGAATCAAATGCTTCACGTGCTCCAGATGGTGTACTGTTAACAGCATTGCATTTGTTATCTCTTGCATTAGATATTTGTTATATGCATAGAGGATATGGTGACCGTACTTGCTTTGGGGACGATGCCATTCCAATTTTAACACTAGCTAGTGAGGAATTATCATTGAATAACTATGGTGATCAGAGTTTGTTGTCTCTTCTGGTTTTGTTGATGAGGAAATATAGGAAAGAAAACAACTTTATGGAAAGTGGAAATCTTGACCTCTCCTCCATGATTGGAAGTCTTCTGAAAAAATTTGCTGAACTTCAATCTGGATGCAAGATAAAACTGCAAGACCTTGCACCTGAGGTGGTCAATCAACTGGCGCAATCTGTTTCAACTGATGATACTAACAATTTGGAATCCGTTTCAGACAGTGATAAGCGCAAGGCTAAAGCTCGAGAGAGGCAAGCTGCTATAATGGTATAGTTTTTAAGAGAATGCTAGTATATCTTGTTAAATATTTTGCTAAACATGGAATGTGTTTGTTATTCTCTAGGCAGTTAGCTTCAAATTGTTGCTTTTGTGTTGTGCTTCTGCTATGACCAAGTGTAAGCTAGCTGTTCAAGAAGTTGAAAATCCTTATCTAGCATGCATGTTTTACATGTTCTAGGAAAGCATGTGAAAGGCAGAACATGCAAGTGAAATACTAACTGTGCAAGGAAGGAATTCCTCTAACTCAGATGCAGCATTCTTATAGATCAGATACCCTGCGTGTGTATGGTTAAAAAGGGATACAGAAAAAGCTGTCATATGAAATATACGAACATGCAGGCGAAATATAAGCACTGAAAATGGAAGCAAAGTCCTTGTAGATGAGATGTCCCTTGTGTATAGGGTCCAAAGAGACACGAAAAAAGTTGGGAAACATGCGCTTCGGGATGTTAATCCAGAGAAAGATATGATAGGATGGAAGAGTAGATGCTCAATTTAAGTTCAACCACAGTTGGTTGCAGCGCTGCTTTATCCTATATAATCAAAATTAGAGATTTTACAGGGATCCCATCCTAGCAATATATATGGTTTCATGAAAAACGGTACATAATTCACCTTACATCGTGCTTGTGTTTCCTGTACTTGGATCTAGTGCTGTTCATGTTTCCATTGTGCTACATTGCCATATATTACAATTCAGGTAGTTTCTGGCCATTGTAGGTAGAACTCATTGTAGGACCAGATTAACCCTATTCCTTCTATTCTCAGTTGATCAAGTTTGATTCGGTCACTTTCATATATGTTCCATGACTACATCGCAGGAGAAAATGCGGGCACAACAATCCAAGTTTTTAAAGAGCATTGATTCCTCTGCAGAGGCTGGTCTGGATGATTCTAAACTTGGTAAAGAAAGAAGTGATTCTGATGTTAGACGTAATTGTGAAGAGGTTACTCAAGTCATTTGCTCTCTTTGCCGTGATCCAAATTCTAAAAGTCCTCTATCATACCTGATTCTTCTTGAGGTCTGTCCTTTGTTTTTATGTCGCTTCATTGTGCTTGGATATCTATGCTTATTTATCTAAGTAATTTTGGTTGGTGAATCTATTAAAATTAATTTTTACTTATGCTATCATGGTTCTTGAAATAAGAAATCCAGGCTTTTGACTTTCACCAATAGAGGGCCTCCTTCATGGACAAGAACTCAAAATTCTGGGAAAGAACCAGAATTGTTTGCTAAAAGAATGACAAATATCTCATCTGAAAGGAGCATTTCATCAAGCAGCCAAGAAGTGATATCATCTCCTTGGTTGACCCAATTGATTCAAAATGCAATAAATGAATTTGCTCTGGAAGGGCAACCTAAGGATGTAGGAGCATTTTTCGAATATATTAGGGAAAGATTCCCAGCATTGAAGATTCAACTGCCTTGCACATCAAGAAATGTCTACGAAGAGTCAGATTTTTCTTTTGAGATGCTAGAAGAACAAATATACTCATTGATTCGGGAAAGGATGGATGTCAATTCCTGGAACTGGGATCTTTCAAGAAATGGTAAGAGACTTTCTGCAGGAGGAGGTGGTGGGAATGTTGAGTCACTTTTGCTTGGCAAGTATATTTCTTCTCTTGCAGGAGAAAATCTTGATAGTCCTGCATCTGAAAGTGCACACAAGACACAATTAGAGACAAGAATGCCGCTTACAGCTTATGAAGGATTTGGTCCCTCAGATTGTGACAGAATTTATCTTTCATCGTGTGGACACGCTGTGCATCAGGGATGTCTTGACCGCTATTTATCATCTCTAAAGGAAAGGTAACTCATTTTATCCTTTCATTTTACCTCTTTAAGGCTATTGTCTAATCATCTAGTAAATTCGAATTGCATTATATTCGAATTGAATTATATTTTAATCTTTTGTTCTCCCTATCGTCTTTTTTTTGGCCTGATGATGGATATATTGACGGAATGTCTTGTGAGGTTTTGTTCTATTTCTCGGATTTACGTTTCTTTTCTGATCTATCTTGAATTTTCTTAAGCCAGTATGTACAAGCTTAAATGGTTTGTGCATTAGAGTTCAGAAAATACATGTTATATTATGCTCTATAATTAGACTGAGTCATATTCATCAAGTTCAGAGAATTTAACTGTCTCATCACTACTGTACAGGTATACCAGAAGAATTGTTTTTGAAGGAGGTCATATTGTAGATCCAGATCAGGTACCGGACATCCTGATTTACCTTTTTCTATGTGATGGAGTGAAGTGCTGAATTTTCTTATTTTTAGGGGGAGTTCCTCTGTCCTGTATGCCGGGGACTTGCCAACTCGGTCCTGCCAGCATTGCCCGTACAGTTTGGACGGTTCACAGACCTTCATTCATCTTCCACTCCATCAGATGCTGTTGGCCCTTCACCCTCGTCAAGTGGAGTGGTAGATGCACTTCATTTTCAAAAGGCTTTATTTCTGCTACAAAGTGCTGCTGATGTTTCTGGGAGTAGAGAGATTTTCCAAAGACTTCCAATTCAGCAGTTTGGGCGGAAGAGAGTAAACCTTGAATCTTTGTATCGTGTATTGTGTGGAATGTACTTTCCAGACGATGATAAGATTTCAGAATCTGGTAGACTTAGTCACTCTCTGATTCTGTATGACACTCTTAAGTACTCACTTATATCAACTGAAATTGCTACTAGATCTGGAAAGACATCATTAGCTCCAAACTACAGTCTTGGTTCCTTGTACAAAGAACTCCAAACTTCAAATGGTTTTATACTTGCTTTGTTGCTAAGTATAGTACAAAGCACACAAACGGAGAACTCACTCACTCTCCTCTTGAGATTGAGAGGCATTCAGCTGTTTGCAAAGTCTATATGTACTGGCACTTCTGCAGATGAAATTTCAGATCCATCTGCTGGAGGTATATTGCTGTTCCATGGAATTATCTTTAAGTTTCTTTAACTTTGTAAATGAGAAAGATGAGATCATGGGATGATATGCTTTGCAGGTAATATGCAAGACATCTTGGAGTGCGCTGAAACAGAAAATCAGTATCCTGATATTCAGTTCTGGAGATGGTCCGCTGATCCAGTTCTTGCACATGATGCTTTTTCTTCATTAATGTGGTTAATATATTGCCTTCCATGTCCATTGCTGTCATGCAAAGATGCCTTCTTGTCTCTTGTTCATCTTTTCTATGTGGCTGCAGTCACTCAGGTTACTCAATTTCCCCTTCTGATGATCTTCTTTGGGGGTAGAGATTAGATGAGACCTCTTTGCACTTCTTTGTCTCCAAGATGGTTAGCAAAAGATCCTTTTCGTTTCTTTGCAGGCTATAATAACCTATTGCAGAAAGCGTCAATGCAGTTTGCTTGAGTTAGGATGCGATGATTCTCTAGTTACTGACATCTATAAAGTAATTGGAGAACAAGGAGTTGCTCTCCAGTATTTTGATTCTAATTTTATAGAAACTTCTTATGACATCAAAGATGCAATTCGCAGTCTGACCTTTCCGTACTTAAGAAGATGTGCATTATTGTGGAAATTAATTCACTCTTCTAGGGTGGTGCCATTTAATGATGGAACCAACATATCAGATGGATCGGCATATTCAACTAATGAACTGGAGTGTGGTGAAAACAATGCAGCCGAGCTCACTCAGATTGAAAAGATGGAGAAGATATTAAAGATCCCATCACTTGATACAGTTTTTAATGATGTCACAATTCGTTTAGTGGTTCAAAAATGGCTCAATCATTTCTACAAGCAATTTGAAACTCGTGGTCTAAAGGGTGTTCTGTATTCCACTCCTGCAGCCCCTTTTAAAATGATGCTTTTGCCTCATCTTTATCAGGACCTCTTGCAGAGGTTGGTTCTAGATATGGATAGAGAGAGTATTTTACTAGTTTTCTATTTTTTTTGTAAACGAACAAAAATTCAAGATATTTTTATGTTACCTTCAGGTATATTAAACAAAATTGCCCAGACTGTGGAGCTGTTCAGCAGGATCCTGCAGTGTGCTTGTTATGTGGTAAATTGTGCTCTGCAAGTTGGAAGACATGCTGCAGGTTCAAAATTCACTCGGGCTGCACCTCATTTTTACCTTCTTATGATCTTTAATATTGTGTCTGACGCATTTGATTGAACTCCAGGGAAAGTGGGTGTCCAACTCATGCAAAGGCCTGTGGTGCTGTTACTGGGGTGTTCTTGTTGATCAGAGTAAGTGTTGTTTCCTTTTTCTTTTACTTGTTTCTCTTGGCTTTTTGATCTGTACAATACCATCTTTCGGGATCCTGTAATAGCTTAATGAAATTTTACTATTCATTGTAGAAAACCACTATATTGCTCCAAAGATCTGCTCGTCAGGCACCATGGCCGTCACCTTATTTGGACGTATTCGGAGAAGAGGTAAACTAGTGGTTGTATTTAGCTATCATAGAAGAGCTTCAGAGAAACTAAGGGTGTTTAGTTGAAAACAACTTCTCTTTATTTTCATTTTGTGAGAGTTGCTGAAAAAGGGAAAGTTTGCTTGTTGCTTGAAATACTAATGGCATAGCTCTTAGAAGCATTACAAATTAGATATGCAACAAAGCGTCAAGCAGCAGCCTGAAGTCTTTTTCTGTAAGTTTGTTGTCGCTATGTCAAGCCACTAAGCTCAAAATAATCCAAAGCACATAATGGCATGTACCTTTTCTTTTCCAGCAAAGGTGCTTTACAGGGATCCTGTTATGTGATTTAGATGGAAAACTATGAAACAATGAAATGAGTGTTTTGGGGAGAGAAGACAACAGGAAGACAGTTGTGTCCTTAAATGTCTTCAATTCAATTGCAGATACGTTTTCATGTCAAACATGTGAAGTAAAATTTTTGTCCAAGTTGATATATGTTCACCAATTTCCCCAGCCATAACTCGTAACAAGTATGGTTTTAAACTTCACTTGATATTTCTTCAAATTCTGATGGATCGGTTTGTCACTATTTTCTCTTTTCTTTTTTTCCCTCCCTTTTCTGTTAACTATTTCCTCCCCCTGTTTTCAGCCAAATAGTGTTTCTAGTTGTCAAGACTTCGTTTACAAATATATGTGAATTGTGTGTCTTGAGCTTTGATTTCTGGTAAAAATTTTTTGTTAGGGACATCTGGGCTCTAAACAAGCATGTCCACATATCAACTTGGATCTTACAAACTTCCTCTGTTATTGTTGCAGGATATTGGCATGCATAGGGGAAAACCATTATATCTAAATGAGGAACGTTATGCTGCCTTAACTCATATGGTGAGCAAAATTAGCTTCTTGTGTCTAGTTGTGTGTTATCGTGCTAGCTTTATTTAATGTGGTCTGATTTAAGTGTACACTGGAGAGAAAAAGAAGACGAAAGTGAAGGTGAATCCCATTTTATTGGGGTGAGGGGTGAAAATGACTTCTTCATAATTCGTCAAAGCAAATATATACTCCCTCCGTCCTATTTTATGTGACACCTTTTGACTTGGCACGTTGTTTAAGAAAAAAAGCAAGACTTTTGAAACTTGTGGTCTAAAATCATTCTCAGATATTTGTGTGGTTGAGAATCATTTTATTAAGAGTAAAAGGGGAATTTCAAGGTTAAATTGTTTCCAATTAGAGTAAGGTGACATTCTTTTTGGGACGGACCAAAAAGGAAAGGGTGCCACATAAAATGTGACAGAGGGAGTAATTGATATTAGGAAGGATGGAATTCTCTCATAAATGGTCTGATGGGAAAGCAAACTAAGATGGTGACGACAGAATCATGATGTGCTGAAAGTTAATAATGCAGTGCTGCGAAAATCGAGTAATGGCTTAGGGAACATTTTGTAAGTCAGCTGGTTTAGAGGATGTTATTATATCAACTATCAACTGCTTAAAGCACTTACTGTAGGCTAGAGTTTAGACCTGTTCCACTTTCTCACTGTGATAATACACATCTATGGTTTACCAAAAATTAAGCTGGCACTCTAGTCATTTTTTCAAGAATTTGTGGTTCTTTTTATCTTCGGACAAGTCAAAATGATCTTTACTTATATCACACCAATCTGCCGGCGAAACTTTCATCCAACTATATACAATATGTGATGTCCTTTCTTACACACAATAAAAAAGGTAACAAAAGGGAACTTTTGATGCTCAACAAAATTTGCCCCTTTAAAAAAATATTTCTATATTTTTAATTTAATGCTTTTTTGTTGATTTATTTCCAAGCATCTCTTAGCACCTCTTCCCAATTCTTCAAACAATGGTCTTCTTGTTTACTAAGGAATTAAACTTCTATCATTTCTGTTTGAAAATCGAATAACAATTATTATTTTCCAAGGTTGTGCTTGCCTGCTGATTTTTTCCAAATTCTAGGTGGCTTCTCATGGGTTGGATCGAACTTCAAAGGTGCTTCGTCAGACAACTATTGGTGCATTATTCATGCTTTAGCTTGGCATTTTATGATGGTGTAGGTTGTGTTTTCGTGCTGTTCATGTACAGATTACTGAGGTTAGTCTGTAACTATTTCCTCCCTATATTTTCGCTTCATCTATTCAGCACTATGAATAAAAGCAGTTTCATTTGCTTGTTTCATCAGCGAGTCTCATCAGACAGTATTCTTAAGATTATTCTATCATTTTGAATTATTTCATCGTCAGAATCTCTTAACATTCTCTTATGATAATACTTCAGATATTTTAAAAGTCTGGTCATATTCCCAAACTATATAGCTTGGACTCTCCAAAAATGTTGTCACACCCCTGTCGGATGCTTCAAAAATGCACTTCTTTTGGGGGATCCAACTTTCACCCATGGACATTTTTGGAGAATCTGAGCAACGTAGTTCCTGAAACATGCTAAATCTGTTTAGTCACTAGTGCATTACCAAACCACTCTTTTACATTCCTTCCTGTAGATTTGAATTTTTCGCGACAGAGTTGGAGCTTATCACTCTTTTACACACTTGCAAATTTCTTGAACCTCCTAAGAATGATAAGCTCCAACTCTGTCGCGAAAAATTCAGGGGAAACCTTAAAATATCAATATGATTTTAGCTATAAGGTGGGTTAGATTACTTGGGTAGGATATGAATTTATTAAATATTTGGGCAAAAAGTGACCCATATACAAGAAGTATACTGAAAACTAGAAAATCTACGAAAGAGTTGCAACCATATCTACGAGCTCATTTCTGTCAAATTACCTTAATGTATTGCTTCTTACAACATTGCTTAAAGTTTGTTTAAACCCTCACTATGGTTGCCAAAGTTGCATCATCCTCTCCTATTTGTATTTTTGCTCTTTCTACTTGACTGCAACTTTCAGGTATAACAGTACTCTTGTTTGTAATGATGCTAGTTTGTCATGCATTTCTTCCTCTTATTTTTGATTAACTGAAATTTTATTCGCGACAGACGATAAGGATTTTCCCACCAGAATAGAGTGCCTGTACTCTATGAAAGTGACTGACGGTGAAGGTGGAATGGCTGGTTGTTGTCAATCTCATTGTACAGAAAATGTGAATAAGCATGGTGCTGCATGTGTAATATGATAATTGCAGAGGTCTCCTCCAGGTGTATATGGATTGTCATTTTACATAACATTATGGTCTTCCCTTCCCTTTGGGTTCCTCCTGTCCTTGATGTCAGTGGATGAATTATGTGTGTACAGTCCTAAATAACAATATGCTTCTTTTTTAAATATAATTATATGGACATGCTTGGATTAGGCAATTATAAGTAACTCATACATATCAAGTTATGAAAAGCTCCTTTCAAGCTTATTTTGAAAATTATACTTTTTAAAGAAGTGGCAAGACCATTCCTTCCGAGCTATTACAGAGGAGTGGAAGTTTTATCTAGTTGTGGGTTTCGCTTGTCATCCAGAAAAAAAAAAAAGCAGGACCATTTGCAGTTGACTAGTTAATTCAAGAAAATACTTTTGAACAGTAATTGCTGTTTAATCGATCTTTTAAGAAATGCCTCTAACCTTTCGTTTCGATATGCAATATAAAATTGTGATTTTTAATCAATGTTTGGATATGTGATTTGAAATAATGATTTCAAACCTCAAAAAGATACAAAAACTGATTTGGGATTTCAAATTTTTTAAAAGATAAAACTTGGTTTATATTTTGTGAAAAGAAGATCCATCAATTTAAATTTGGATTAAAAAAATGATGCTTGATTTCAAGAGATTGTTTGTATCATATCGAAGCATTACATTAAAAATTAACTAGTTATTGTTGATTAATGAACTTTTATAGAATTGTGTACTTGAATATAATCGTAATATTTATTAATAAAATGAACATGGAAATAAATGAATCTATTGTTGCAGTATTTAGGATATTTATGATAGCTTATTTATAAATTATGATTTACCATTTGCGCATTAGTTACATATCGTAGGATCTTTATTAAACAACTTTTACAACTTGTAAATTTTTATTTTTATATGAAAAAATATAACTTAAGAAATTCAAAATTCCATATCCAAACAAAACTATCACTTCATATCAAGACGATTTCATACATCATTGCATGGCCAAACAGTAAGCATATTTTCTCACAAGTTTTTTTTTAAAAAAAAAAATCAAATATAAGCACTCTTTTTTTTGTAAAAAAAAAAAAAAAAAAAAAAAAAAAAAAAAAAAAAAAAAAAAAAAAAAAAAAACCAGAAAGCAGCACACTTTTGGCCTCCCAAAACATGCTTCAAGTTAGATGTTTACCAAAGTCATAAATAAGTCAAAAATATTTATAAAGCTATTTTAGCAAACACTTGATAAATGGTATTCCCTCTAAGATAATACACACATATTAAGAAAAATATTTAAAGACAAATTTTACACCATACTTTACACTATTGTCCTTTATAAAATTATAAATATATAGTGCAATTGATTTCCTAGAAAATATAAAAGTTCAATTAATGCAAAGGCAAATATAGAAAAAGTTTTAAACATTCATCTTGAACTTTGAAAAATTCAACTATTTTAAACCTTGAAAAAAGTTTCAAAAATTCAAGTTCAACTATTTTAAACCTTGAAAAAAGTTTCAAAAATTCAATTATTGTGAGACAGAGGGAGTATTGAATTATGATATTACCAGACAAGTACTCTTATTAAGAAACTATTTTCAATGTAAAACTATTCCAAAGACCTATTTCAAGCAATTCTGTACAAATCAATTGCAGCTTTAACAATCTTTCAAGGTATAACGAAAATCGCCTGTAACAACCAATAGCCAATACCCTGAACGTAACCGATGCAAGCTATAAGATCTTTGTACACCTAACAATTAACAAAACTGTATCTGGAAGATCGAGTCCTTCGACGTTTCAAGAGGTGTCAAATTCTTCTGACCATCACTGGTTGCTTCTGAACCTCCATCTCATGGGACTTAGCAGCAGCCACTGATAAGAAATTGCAGCATTTATTCCACTTTCTTATCCTGATCAACCAAGAGATCCAATTGATAAAAAGGTCATTGAAGAGTACATAATACTTTGCATTACATAAAAAACTTTAGAATTTCTTCTCAGAGATACTCAAGTCTACAAGAATCTGAGAAAACATGGCAGCCACAAGTCGGAAAACTCTTCTCGCTGCCAGTAGCTGAAGCAGCGAAGGCAGTAGAGGATCTGGATGTGATAGTTCTCTAAATAAAACCATGGGAATGTTCCAGTGCATGGTTAGGAAAGATTTGCTAAAAAGTAATACCTCATTCACTTTACTACAAGGTAATGAATAATACCCTCTATGCTTGATTGTTTTCATGAAATGGAATTTGACCCTTCTTGTTTCATATAGCATTTCAAGATAATGATACTATATGATAATCTATTAAACTAGTTGTCAAGTGAACTATCATATTGGAAATCAATGTGTTCATCAGATATACAAAAGAAGGTTGCGTTAACAAGATGCATTGCAATTATTTCTATTGTTCCTGTCTAGTTGTCCATTCCCAAGTTATTTGGAACGCTTTGCTTTTCCCCACAAAGAATTGATTTGAACAGCCTTTTTTACCTGCATTGTAGGCAATCCCAGCCATAAATTGTTTCAAGATCATCCTTTTCTAAGTTATCAACCCAGAGAAGATGGTTAAATCATCCATTAGAAGAGTTTGAATAGCTACCTTTTTATTACTTCATCACACTGTTAACTTGCATTCTCTCTGGTGAACATTAAACCATGCCAAGATACAGAAAAGTCGCACTAGACAATGAAGAAATTGGCATCAATACCACCTCAGAACATCAAGCTTAGAAAGGCAGCATGCCATGTTTGTAGCTATTAACATCCCTCCCTATTCTCATGATATTTTATTTACATACCACATTGTAAAAGAGAAAGGAGGACAGCCACCATGGCAATTAATTTTTCCACGCTCAGCCACGCAACTCCCAACTCATCCAAAAACAACGGACAAATAAAGAGAAGAGAAGAAAAAGATGGAACTTACTGTATCCTGTGAAGTGTCTTTGGCTGCATGTGATATCTTATTAACAGTTGAATCACCGAACCCATTACTTGTATCATGCTTCTCTTTGTTGAGTGCAAACTGAAGTTGCTTTTCCACAGACTTAAAGATAGATGTCCGTTTAGACCTTAATCGATAGGGAGGAGAGGCATTAAATGCCTGACTGTTGTACAGACCACCATTCAACAAAGAATTTTTTGAAGAAACTCCATTATGCATGCTAGATTTGTCTGAGCAATATTGGATCTCATCAAAAGCATCAATAGGTTTTTCCTTACAGATATCTCCATCTGGCTTCCCCATTTTATTAGTTGGTGTCGAATGTTCACCTTGAGTCTTTCTTTTCCTTAATATGGAAGGTGTATTTGGGAAGCTTCTAGCAGCAATTCTCAGTACAGATTCCGGAGTTTGTGCACATAGGCTATGGCCCTTTGTACTAGGTGGAGTGAAGAAACCATTAGGTGATGGGCTTGGACTTGCATCAGATTCACATTGTGCCCGGCAGATATTTAGAAGATCTGAATCCAGTGAAATACAACTTTCTGACCTTGGTGGTTCATAGCATAACATACCACATGTTGGGATTTCACGAGGAAATGGTGGTTCCAGAACTTGTAATCGACCAACTGCACTATCTATGCTCCATCCTTCATACCTGTTTTCTGATGCTGTACTTGGTTTGATGTGTTGAATAGCATCTCCTTCTGGTGATTGAGATTCCAACCTGACAACTTCAGAATCAGTGGACTCAGTTTGAGGACCAACATTAGAAGCACTGATTTCTGCCGCCTGCCATCCATTTTCTATTTTGCAGGTATCTGTAGTTCCTGATGAAGCCACTTCAGCTCCTTCAGATGTTTTATTTGACCGAAGTCGCAACTCTTCAGCTTTAGCTGTTCCAGTAGCAGGTGGAAGGTTTCCAGTAGCTACATAAAAGTCTAGCTTCTTCTTCAAGGAGCTGTTCCAATGATTCTTGATAGCATTATCAGTCCTGTATAAAATTAGGCCGGGAATGAGCAGGACTTGAAGTTAAAAGACATGGTACTAAGAATTGAGTCGACATTTTTGTGAATTCCTTCCTTTATAGGCTATAATTGCAGTCACACAAGAGTCTTGTGTCAACTTCAGCAGCTAGCCAAAGTCAAGACCAGTGGTATTTTCTCTACTCGTTGGGACATAGACAACCCATGAAAAATGTTATCCACAGATAAACTTTTACTTGGTGGAAAAGTCTAGCTGTAACTTCAGTAGCTAGACATCATAAGAGCCAAACTCAAAGGCCAATGATATTTTCTATACTAGTTGGGATATAGAAAACCCACATAATCTTTGGGGAGATCATATATATACGATAAAGTAATTCCCCAAATAGCAGGGAAAATAACAAACCATTACGTTCTTAGCCCTTGGTCCTAAACCTCAACAACTAACTACCCTCTACTCTACAGTCATTTAGCCCAAGACTGATCTTACATAGTTACATGAAGCCATGTGCTTTACAAACTCATCGATGAGGTGTTTTAAGTATGGCCCTAAGTCACATTGTACAATTAGAAGCATCAGCCACTGCCTTAATAAGCTTATTTCATTAGCTCCTTGGTAGTGACATTTTTTCCCGAGGAAAAGTAGAATAACTAATTAGAAGCTTCTTATACAATCTTTGCGTACTCCCCTTGTCCTAAAAGAATTCCTCATTCAAGGAGCAAGATTCAACCCTCGTAATCTTTTGAGGTGATTTCTCACAGCAAGTTCTTCATTTTCTGAAAGAAATTTTGTCATATTACAAGCTATATAAAAGTATACTATGAACCACAACTTTTAGAAGGTTTTTTTTCGAGGACTATAAACCACACCTTTTAGAAGTTACAAGTATTTAGGAAATGTTAGACTAAACCATAGTCAAAGTAACTACTAACACATTACGGGACCAAGTAATTTCTAATAAAAAGGCTTCAATATGGAAGCCATTCAGATCTCTTCCTTTTATTCAACTGAATGAAAAAATTTATCAATTCTTCTCCTTAGATTACACACAAAGATTTGACCTTTTATGCCGAATATTACCTTCCTGGCAGAACTTTAGCAATTTCAGCCCACTTGTTGCCATGGATCCTATGAGCATCTATGAGTGCCCGTTCCTCCTCCAGTGTCCAAGCATCTTTTTTAATATTGGGATTCAAATGATTGTGCCATCTGTTCAAATTTAAAGAAATAATCATTAACCCATGCAACCAACCAAAATAGTAGGCTTTATTATCTGACAAACTGTCAGATAAACAAAGACAAGTGCCTAAAATAAACTTGAGAACAAGAAATTCACATTGAATTTTTAAAGCCTCGTGAACACAAAGCACTTGTATCGGAAGGAAGATGGGTAGACACACACTACTGAAGGTATAGCACTTACAACTAACAACAGAAGGAAAGTTGTCAGCAGATTTACTCTTCCTAAGTTGGGTAATAAATCAACAGAAGCAAAGCTGGTGGTAAGACAATTAACCTTCATTACAGGTATGTGTATATATAATATAAATGCAAACTATTTCTGATCCTACCTTTCACGACATTGCTTCCCTATTCGACCAGTCAATGATTTAGCTATGACAGACCATTTTATAGGCCCATACTTAGCGACCAGTTCAATGATCTTATCATCCTCCTGTTAACAAAAATTTGAAAAGCATCAGGAATAATCTAGAGAGTCCAAGAACATTTCAGATTATCAGATTAACGCACAGAGGAACTAAAAAGTAGGAAGTAAACAAACCTCCCGAGTCCAGGGTCCTTTAACAAGTTCTGGATTGATAACCTTCTGCCAGCGATGCAGACATTGCACTTCTGATCTATCCGGGAAGAACTCAGCTGCAAGTGAATCAATATTAGGCTAAATTCACATTTTTAATTGTGTGGATACAGTATGTTACCCCATGAATCGAAAAAAATCCTTCATACATAAGCTGATAGCCACTTGGACTGACTTACAAATTGGTCAAAAAAGTTGAGACATCAGAGATCAACGAAGTTAAAGATCTATCCTTTGATACAAGGCTATGATTTCCTACTACCAAGCACCCAAGAGACTAGGATTAAATCCTAACAGAGACAAAAAAACACTAGATGATTTCTTTCCATCTAACTATGCCTTAGGTAAACAGAGTTACCCGATACCTATGCTGATGGAAGGTACCAAATGTCCACATAAGCAAGGACTTTAGGTACACATAAGCTGATCCAAAAACTGCCATTATCAAAAAATAAAATTCCCGCCACCAACTGGTAATCTAAGTTTTAAGAACATCAATATAGCCATCATAAATTTCCAAATTCATAATTTCATTTCAAATTACAAACACAACTCTTTAACACTAACTCTGAAACTTCAAAAGCAAAGAGCATGAGAGAGAAGAGAGGGGATGACTATAATGATATCCAAATGGAAAAGAGCTAAATCTTCCCATGTGCTAGTCAAAATTGCTCAATTTTGCCCTATGTTACACCTGTGGTCCACTCATTCCTTTGCAGTTGGTAAATCCTCTTATGTCTGTCCTCACCATTAACAGAGCTTCATTGTAAAATGGGTGGACTCTACATGTCAAAAGTTTTTTTTAATTAGAAAAAGGTCCAAATTTACCCCTAAACTTTTGATTAGGATTTAAAATT
The DNA here is from genome assembly GCA_025774065.1 of Solanum ossicruentum. Classification (NCBI taxonomy): domain Eukaryota; kingdom Viridiplantae; phylum Streptophyta; class Magnoliopsida; order Solanales; family Solanaceae; genus Solanum; species Solanum ossicruentum. Next base: position 4,539,017 of record JAOTQR010000109.1, on the reverse strand, counting down.
GCCTTCAGACTGGAGCTCCATTACGGAACAAGGGAAATAATGAGACTTCTTCCTAATGGCATGGTAAAATTAAACCAAAAGTCTAACGGAGGGCCAAGTTGCTGAATTTCAAATGGTACATGTGCAAATGTGACCTCTTTTCCCAATCCAAATTGCATAAACAAATACCTAGATCTAAGCAACGAAAACATTCAGGTAATGACATGCATGAATATATTGACAGGGCATTTCATCAAAGATGCACTAAGAACATTATGACACCCAGACATACATCCAGCAAAGTTCATATGGCAACATATTCATGACTAAAACCAAGCAATGATCAAGTACATTGAATGTTATCATCAAATAAGACATATAGCAATATTTCCAGATCAGACACCTATTCAATTCAAAGCATCTGGACATGTCAAGGTGAAGCAAGTTGCCTCCTTTGAAGCTAACACTTGCAGCACGATATTGTCCTATTTGTTATTGCTACTAAAGAGACTAGCTAAGCAATAATACCTATTTTCTTCCAACATTTCCCTCTGTAAACTGAAACAGCCCTTTTCAAAGTATCATCCTGCGGCAAGGGAGATTTATCTTATTAACACGTTATTCCAAAGAGCAAAACCAAAAGCTGAACTTTGTATTTAAAAGAAAAGAGACAATTATAAAGAAATTCCAACTGGTGTACAATAACAATGATAATGAGTGCGTGAGGGTTGTACAAGCATCAACGATACTACATTTACAACTCATTATGCCAAAAACAAACTGCGTATTCTACCTTTTACCAGTAATGGTCAGCAGAATACTGTCGAAAACATGAAATTTTTTAGATCACAATAACCTAGCTTAGGATTTTAAGCTATTAAGACATCTTGCGGAAGAGATTATTCATTAGAAATATAAAGAACTCTGCTCACCTCCTCAGGAGTCCAACCTCCCTTTGCTCGCCTTATTGGACCAGTGGTTCTCCTGCAAAATTCATGCAAAACAAGCAGAAAAAATTTATAACTTTAAATTTTCATTCACGACTTGAGACTTAGCACAAAATACACAATATCACATAATGCTTAATGTTGAGGAATTTGCTTCAAGTGATTGTCAGTCTGCCTTTGCCTGGGTTACAAGAGATAGTAGAAGGCTCAAACCATTTAGCTAGTTTTGGATATTGTTGACCAGGACATTTGCAGTAATAGTTCTACTAATAAGCTTGACAGTTTGGAAAATTTAATCACTTTCTTACGTCTTTTCCATTCAGTTTGACTCTTGTTCACAACAATCAACTATGCCTCCATTACAAATTCCTTAGGATTAGGGTTTGAATTCTCTGCATGCCTAGTTAAACTAGTTACTATATGTTGATTGACAACCTACCGCAATCCTCTTTGAGATGAAAATGCAATGACACGTATTATGTGCCGTTTTGGGATTCTTATAGTTTCTATTATATAATAATTGGGATCATAGAGAAAAGAAAACGACAAAACAAAAAGGACAAAGGATCCTTTATACAGGGTGTGAACCAGCTATGCTTTGCTCGCTCACATGGACACAGTTCGTTCTAATTTTATCCATAGCTGATCCCAATTAAAGTGCGAAAACAGTAATTAACATTAATGCAATTTGTAAAATTCCAAACTTTCAGCCGAAATACTAAAAGAAATAATCATAAATTATGTTATTGTTAAAACCAAAACATGAACACAACTTTACGAGGTGCAATTTTAGTTGTTACCCAGCAAAACAAAATTCTCTCCATTATGTTCAGCATGACTGCCTCACTACTATACTTTCCTTTCTATCCTTGATTCTATTATGCTTTACTTGAGCTTAGGATCTATCGAAAACAGTCTCTCTAATATACTTTCCTTTCCATCCTTGACTTTATTATGCTTTACTTGAGCTGAGATCTATCGAAAACAGTCATAGGGGTAAGATTGCATACAGTACACACCACCCTACCTAGCTAAACAAATTGAGCAAAGTGAAAAAAAAAACAAATAAAGTACCTGTGAGTTGGTGATGCAGGGGTTGGGCTAGATACTGCTGGTGACCTTAAAGTAACACTACCACTATTTTCAGAAACCGACGAACTCGAAGCAGCAGCTGATTGCTTATTCTCAGTACAACACTCGTCTACTTTCAATTCATCCATTTTCCTCTTACCATAACCTGTACAATGACCAGTCAAATCTTCAGAATCAGCAAACCAATAAAATAAAACTTCAACAAATTCAAAGAAAACAAATACCCAACTAAGCAAAACTCCAAAAAATCCCAATAAGTAACTCTTTTACACAATTACTTGGAACATAAACAATCCCAGATCCCACAAACCCATTTTCATATCAAATTAGAAACTACTCAATCCCAGAACTCAACACCCATCAAAAATTAACCAAAACCCAATTGAAATTAACCAAAATCAAGTTGAATTAGATGAAATCAAAGCTAAAATTGATCAAAAATAGATGAGCAAAAAAACGAAACTTTTCACGAAATTTCAAGAATTTAACAGTTAATAAACCTCAAATTAGCATAAAAATTACCAGAAATCAGCCAAAATTCATCGAAGATCGAACCCTTTGAACACCCAGGAAGAAAAAAATATTACTAGTGAGAGAAATTGAGAAAACCTTTGCCCGTTGAATGACAGAAAAAAGTAAATTTTTCTTCACAATTTTTATAAAAAAATATATTTTTGTACATAACGAATATATGGAGAAAGGGTAATTGACGGTGCCGTTAAGTAGGTCGTTAAGCTTTTGTGCTTTTGGAAAGGGGAAGGGCTGTGAAATTGGAGTAACGGCGTTAACGGTTTTGTTGGGGGTCCGTTATTAGGAGACAAAAGTTTGAACATCAAACGGCACACTTTGAGGGATTTAATAAATGTTGTAACATTTTGTTCTTTGTGGTGTTTTACCCTTCCCGGGCAATTCTTGACCGTTAGATTAGAAATGAGTGATGGAGATTTAATTCCAGGACAAAACTAAACTCTTGTGGTGGTTCAGTACCTCACCCATTAAGCAAGAGGTTGGGGATTTGATCCCCATCTCTGGTGAATGGAAAAAACTTTATGGTCAGTTCCCTATCGCTTAGTGCGCTGACCGTAAAACGAAAAATTAGTCTCACGGATGCCTTGGAAAATCAAAAAAATTCGAGGGTGAAGGCAGGCTTTATCACTTGTGGTTCGGTGGAACCTAATAGGTTTAGCTCCAATTTTGTGATTATTGTTTGATAGATAAGGGAGAGTTGTGTTGAATAATGGTAAATATCCCTCACCTGCAATTCTACTTTTATGGATTTGAGTTATTAAGTAAGCAGAAAGAGTGGAAGTCCACGTAACAACAACAATATATCTAGTTAAAGTCTATAAGTAATGTGTAAAAGGTAAAATTTATGCATACGTATCCTTACTTTGTTGATATAAATAAATTGTTTATCAAAGGACTTTCAATATGAGTACAAGATATCAAAATAGATGTGATTAAAAAAATGACAATAACGGTGAATAGACTAAACAACAAATAAGAGAATGATAACAACCAAAGAATAACGCATAACCTAAACACAATAAATAAGGAATTAGATATTGTCTTTGTCTAGTCAAATTGGGGGAATTCAAGCACTTCAGATATCTAAAGTGAAAATCAAATAGAGGTTTTAATTTTTTTTTAAAAAAATATATTTCTTACAAGATCTATTCTTCAAAGATTTTGAGGCGTAAAATTGTTAGAACTTTTTCATAATCAATTTCTTCTAATAATTTCTTTTTGAAATATACTACTTCGGATATGTCAAAATTTTTCTTATAATTTTTTATTTTTATACAAAAAACTTACTTTCTACGATTTATGCTCAATATTTGTTAAACAAAATTATTACGTATTATTACTAAAAAGATGAGGCCGCTCGAATTTTGGGTCTCAAGACACACATGTCTTTTCCTTAACACATTAAAGTCGTCACTGAATCACCTCTACTCTTCATCTATTTTTATTTGTCCACTGTGCTCCCTTGACTCGACTCCAAATTAGTTAAATTTTTTTATACTTTTTAAATGTTCAAAATAGTTAAATTATTCAAAGTTCAAGATGAAAGTTTGAATTTTTTTCTATATTAACCCTTTTCATTTATTGAAGTTCTATATTCTCAAAGAGATAAATTATACCATATATTTATGACTTCACAGAGGGTAATAGTGAAAAGTATGATTTAAATTTTGTTTTTAAATATATTTCTTAATATATGTGCATTGCCTCACAAATTAAGTTTAAATGAGATGGACAGAGTACTATTTTGGAATGTTCAATAATACTTGTCCAGTGTATTAAATCAAGAGATAATTCTACACTTAGTTCCTAATTTACCTTTATCATTGATTATAGTCATTTTTCCGTTATATTTTTCAAGACACTATATATTTTATATTTAAAGGGTAATTTGGTAAAATTGTCTCTATCATTTACAAACAATAGTTGCCACTTTTGACTTGACACAGAGATTAAGAAACAATAAAATGATAGGGGTAATTTTATCAAATTATTCTTTTAATATAATAAATATAATGTCTTGAAAAATATAACATTAGGAAAATGGCTATAATTAATTATAAGGCAAATTAGGAATTAAGTGTAAAATTATCTTTTCGTTTAATATATTGAATAAGTGTTATTGAATATTTTAAAATATAATATAATAGATAAGTAAAGATAAACGAAAAGAATTAGGAGTATGATCCAAAATTTATAAACTAAATTACTGTCTGCTATGTTCATTACTTTTCACTCAAACATTGAATGTATATAATGCAAAGTTCTAAAAGCATTTATTAATGTTAGGTTCATATATTTTTCTTATGCTAATGGAGTAATAAATTCATGTGGCAGAAATATATTGCTTCAATGGTGTTCACTCTGTTTGGTTCATTTCATATATATTAAAAAATAGAAATAAAGATAAAATTTAATCATGTTTTTTTATTTTTATCCTTTTCAAACTTCACACATTTATTTAATACGTCATTTATTTTTCAAACAAAAATTCAATCTCATAAACTTAATTAATGAAGGGTAAAATTGGAAAAAACTTCCAACATCTCCCTTAAAAAGTGAACCATTCACTTATTTTGAACCATCAAAAATTTCCTAACAATTAAATTGTTTTGTCTAAATAATCTATTTGAATATCTCTCTATATATATATATATGTGCGCGTTCGCGCACACACAATATCTTTTTTCTGGAAATACTGCCCAATAGATTAATTATTGTTTTGCTTGAAAAATAAAGTAAATATATAGTTGAAATAAAAGTAAAATTTTATTAAAACCTCATATCCTTATCCACTAATTAATACCACTTCGATTAAATTCTACATAAACTATTAATTATAAACTTTTACATCATTTTATTGTTTTTGGTAACAATGGTAAATTATCATTAGGTCTCCAACAATAGCTAGTTACAAAAAGAATCTCTCTACAAGTCTATTCTAATAAAAGAGCATGAATCCACGTATCAAAGGTATTATTATTATTATTATTATTATTATTATTATTATTATTATTATTATTATTATTATTATTATTATTATTATT
>JAOTQR010000109.1:4494039-4506499 GCA_025774065.1 Solanum ossicruentum | reverse complement strand
AAAATAAAACTAAGAAGTTAAAAAGTAATTATGTGAAGGACTTGTATCTTAACATTTGTGAAAAAAATAATCTTTTTAACATAACTGTAGCCTAATTTGTTAGAGAAAATCCATAATATAATGTCTCAAGAAAAATAAAATTCTCATTACTTCCTCCATCTCAAATTGACTTAATTTTTAATATTTTTTAATATTTAAAATAATTAAATTGTTCAAAATTTAAGATAGATATTTGAAACTTTTTTCATATTTGTTTTTCCATTTATAGAAGTTTTATATTTTCTAAGAGATAAATTACAGTATATATTTATGACTTCACAAAGTACAATAATAAAAAATATGATTTAAATTTTATCTTAAATATTTTCTTAATATGTATATATTTGTCTCACAAATTAAATTAAAGTGGGATGAATGGCGTACCAAGTACAAATTAAGACAAACAAAATAAATTTGAAAGTCTGATTATTTATTGTTTGTGGATGTTCATTAGTTGAAAGTAAATTCAACTCTATATCACTTGGTTACAAAAATGAGGAAAAACAATTTTCACTTAATATTTAGCATAAGTTATATTTAAACTTTTTTTATATTAATTGTCATCTTTCATTTTTTTAAAAATAATTTAATGTATCTTTTTATTTAAATTAAATTAGTATTTTAAAAATACAAACTTAGATATTCAAAAATCATACGAAAAGTACTCCTGATAGTTACAATTCTTCGATATCAATATAGCGAAAATGTATAATTTAAAATATTAGTCAAAGTTAGTATAATTTGACTTTCAAAAAAATAAAATATGACAAATATTATGGAAGAAAGGGAGTATTAACTTGAAAAAATGACTTTCGATTTTTTTGGAAAATTTGATTTAATATTTAATTAATTTAAATATAAACTAAAATTTCAAAATTTAAAAGAGTCGCCACCTAATTTTGAGGATAATTAGGAAACCTAATTTTAAAACATAACAGAAGAGTTTTAAAAATTCTAAGAGATAGGTAAGGGTTTAATTTCGATCTTGAGAAGAAATTAATCACTCAAAATGGTCGCTAACTCGTGGTTGACCGACGTTTAGGGATTTTGACTAACTTTGACTTAATTTTAAAAATATTGACTAAATTCTAAATAATTGACTAAATTTGTAAAATATTGACTAAATTTGAAAGAATTGACTAGATCTGAAAAATTGACTATCTTTGCAAAATTAACTATTTTAAAATGGACTAAATTTGCAAATTTGACTAAGTTGAAAGGAGTTGACTAAGATTGGCAAAGTTGTGACTAAGTTTGAAAATTAGCTAATTTGACAAAGAAATTGACTAGTATTTGACCAATTTTGAAGGAATTTTATCAAAATAAATTGTAGAAAGTAATTTTAGCACTAAGAAAACAAATAAAAGAAAGAAAAATAATTAACAAAAGGCAAACAAATTGGGAAAAATTAATTAGATTAATTAAGAATAAGTTATACAAATAAAGTTAGAGTTAGTTAACATCACAAACAGATAGACATAATAAAATAGTGAGTAAGAGAATAAAATACTAAAGTATTGGGCTTTGCAGACCCAGTAAATTCATGTCCAGCTGCTGCTTTACTGGGCTCTTTGCCTCTTTGTCCTCGTAGCATTGCCACGTATATCACATGTATATTGATGCATATGTCCCCTTTATAGCTTCCAAAGACTTGTATTATCTCCAAATAATTGAATTCGAGACCTGTGACGGCTTCCAACGACTCGAGAAGGAGAGGATTTGGGCCTCCATGGCCCATCGAAATGCAAAGAGGAAAAGATCCAAATGGATTCAGATAATGTTCATGAATAATTGAATTCGAGACTTGTGACGGCTTCCAACGACTCGAGAAGGAGAGGATTTGGGCCTCCATGGCCCATCAAAATGCAAAGAGGAAAAGATCCAAATGGATTTAGATAATGTTCATGCAAAGACAAGAAAAAATAAGGATTAGAAATAACCTACGGAACAATCCTAATAAGAACATTATCTGGATCCATTTGGATCTCTTCCTCTTTGCATTTCGATGGGCCATGGAGGCCCATATCCTTTCCTTCTCGAGTCATAGGAAGCAGTCACAGCAATGATACGAGGACAAAGAGGCAAAGAGCCCAATAAGATAGCAGCTGACCATGAACTTATGGGGCTTGCAAAGCTTAATACTTTAGTATTTTATTCTCTTTCTCACTATTTTATTATGTCTAATCTGTTTGTGATGTTAACTAACTCGGACTTTATTTGTATCACTTGTTGCTTTTATTAATCTAATGGATTCCCTAAAGGTCAACCATTCTTGTTATTTTGTTTAAAATTTGATTTTTGTAATTCTCTAAAAAAAAATGGATTTTAGGTTGTTTAAATATTTCAAAGATATTGGTAAAACGTTCTTAGTTATTCAAATCATTTTCAAATGTTAGATTGGTCAAATTAGACAATGTGCATTTTAAACCTTCTAATTTAAACTTGTCAAGCTCCATTTCTAAAATCAATTTTTAAAGTTAGTCAAATTTTTTAATTGCCGGATAACCGCATTTAGCGGTCATTTCAAATGCGTAAAATCTTCTTGAAGTGGAAATGGGAACTCGAATCTTTTCTTTGGATTTTAAAAAGATTTTTCTGTTAGGTCTTTTTAAATATTTATTGGTTTCCTAATTATCCCTAAAATTAGGTGGCGACTCTTCTTTCAAAAATTTGGAAAATTGGTTTTTCTTGAATTAATCAAGTATTAAATCGATTTTCGAATTTTCTTTCAAAAAGCCATTTTTTCGAGTTAACAATTATATATTGTGTTATTATTGTTCGTCATTTATTTTGTTACTTTTCTTGTCTTCTTAAATTACATTTGTTGTCTACCCTAGTCATTTCATATCTAGGAATTTTTTGCTTTTGGTGATGATATTTCTTAGCTGGGTGTCTTTCGAAAACAACCTCTCAATCTCTACGACATAGTGGTAAGATTTACATATATTATACTCTTCTCAAGCTTCATTTCTGGAATTTCACTGATATGTTTGTTATTTTTCATCAAGATGATGCTTAATTATTTTTGCATGTCTTTTTAAAGGCATTATGGAAAATGATTGTTAAAGTAAACTGTAATTAAACATCAACATCAACATTACCCCAATACCTCAAAGGTTCTCGTCCATTGCGGGGTAAGGGAGAATCGGATATATGCAACCTGACCCCTATGTTTAAAAACATAGTGCGACTGTTTTTGAGTTGTTGAAATTCATATTTCAAGTCAATCATTCATTTAAATTCCCTCTATTGAATTTAAATCTCTTTCCTTTCTTAAAAGTGGTTAACATTGGGATTACAATAATCCAAATAATAACACCTTTATTCCTTTTTTGTTTTTATAGATAATAATGTGATTAATGCTCAAGTAAAGAAGATTTGAGTGTTGGGGATGCCAAAGCAAAACCAAAACTAAAAAAGATTAAAAAGAATTAATTCTGTCGCCACTAACTGATAAGTCAATTTTTTTTCTTTTTAAATTTAGTGGAGAATAAATATATAAGCTAAGAAGATTTAAATGTCTCTTTTTTCTTATTCGTGACACTATAATCATCTTAGTTATCATTTTCTCTCCTTTTTTTTTAATTGGTACCATATAAAAAAATTTAAAATAATTTAATTTTATTTTCATTCTATTATTTACAAGATGATTTATGATTATATAAATATTTTTAAAAGTATTTTTAAATTTATATACAATTAAATGGTGACACCATTTATGAAAGAGGAAAACTAATTTTAATTTTATTTTGACCCCATTTAATATTCTTATATTCTTCAAGTTGCTCCTTTTGACTTTTCGAAATCAAAGTAATAGATTAATAATTATTCAACAATGAACACGCTTTGGCTTTTACCTTGGCCTTGACTCCTAACCCCCCTCCCTCTCCACCCCCCACCCCCCAAAAGAATAAAAAAAATAAAAAGAAATAATTACATTTGAATTTTTGATAAATTTTTTATTTTCATTCCTAAAATAGTTAATTAAGTATATTTAATTTTTAATTAAAAAGATATTTGACCATGAAAATTTTCAGACCTGAATTCAAATATTATTTTTACTTTGAAACAATTAATTGAATGATAAATATGTAAAATATGGTCAAATGTCCATTATAATGTATATTTGTAAAAAGTTAATTATTATTTTTTTCTACTTTTTTTAGAAATTCGTTAAAAAATATACCAATTCGAATACATTAATTCAGTAATTTAGATACAAAAATTAGGATTTTTTAGTATCAACAGGTAACATTTAAAAGCATGATACATTGAACATAGACATAATTTAAGAATAAAAATTAATATATTCGAATTACTAAATTAATGTATTGAGATTATTGAGTTAATGTATCTAGATGGAAAAGAAGGGACTTCTGAATTTTTTGAAAATGAATGAAAATAATGAAAAATATGATAAATAAAGAAGTTTAATTAGATAATTTAAAAATTTATGGAGACTAAAAAAAATCAAGAAAGACACATATCAATTACTTAAAAAATTATGTATATTTGATTATAACTAGATTTTTTATTAGAGTAATAATGAAGGGACTAAAATTCAAACCACCACGCCCCCCCCCCCACCGAAAAAAAACTCCTGCCTTCTCCCACCCACCGCCCAAAAAAAGAAAAAAACAAAGAATCAAACAAAAACGTTAAAAAATTAAATGTCAACGCCCCACTCAAATAAACAAAAGAATAAATATTTTAAAAAAATTAATTAGTGAACTGCCCACCCAAATAACAGTATCTCACAAAAAATAAAAAATAAAAAATAAAAAAATCAACAAAATTCAATTAATATTCTTTCTTCTCTTATCAAAAAGTCAACTCTTTCTCTTTCCTCTTACATCTTTTTTTCCTTCTCCATTTAAATCCTCATGCCATAGCACTTCCTCTGAACTTTCAAAAAATTACAAAAAAAATCAGCTTTTTTTCATTCTTCTCCTATGTTTTTTCAATTCTCAAGAATATTTCTTGATAAAAATCCAATCTTTATCAATCTTTGATGATCAAAATCACTTTTTTCCCCTTGATTTGTTGATTTTAGCAGAAATAATTTCTGGGTTTTTCTCAAAATGGGTAATGGAGTAAGAAAACTGAATCTTTGTTTTGCTGGAGATGTTGGAGAAATATCAAAAAGGTATAACGATATCAACCTCACTGATCCACTTGATGAAGGTTTGGGTCATTCTTTCTGCTATATCCGACCCGACCCGTATTCGAAACCCAACCCGTTTTCAGACGATTCATCTTCTTCTTCAACCACCACCACTATTTCCAGTTCCACCAGCACCGCCACGGCGGCGTTCCGTACAATCTCCGGCGCCTCCATATCGGCGAACACCTTCACCCCTTTGTCAACGGCCCTCGTTGACTTTCCAGCTCATGTAGATAAAGCTTCAGCTTTTGAGAGCTCTCAGTTTTTCTCTTCTATCCCTCTTCAGCCAATCCCCAGAGGTTCATTTCACTCCGGCCCGATTCCGGCCCGTGTATCGAACACGGGCTTGGGTTTGGGCCCTGTGGAGAGAGGATTCATGTCGGGCCCGATTGAACGGAGCTTCACTTCAGGCCCGTTGGAGAATCAGTTTGATCATATGCCAAGGTACAGACCAAAATCCAAGAACTGGGGCTTGATTAGAAATTTAAAGAAAGTGTTTTGGAAAGTTAAATTGGGTGAAAAGAACAATAATTGTAATAATAATGAAGTTAATGTTATGGAAAGTAATATTTTGAGTAGTCAAAATAGTTTGGTAGATGATGATGAAGGAAATGAGTCATTTAGAGGTCAAAATGTTCAATGGGCACAAGGAAAAGCAGGGGAAGACAGAGTACATGTTGTGATTTCTGAGGAACATGGATGGGTTTTTATTGGGATTTATGATGGATTTAATGGTCCTGATGCTACTGATTTTCTGTTGAGTAATCTTTATTCAAATGTGTACAAAGAACTCAAAGGGTTGTTATGGAATGATAAGACAGAAACCCCTAAGAGTTCGACGAGCAATGAGGTTGTTTCATTGAGAAACTCAGGTTCACATTTTGTTCCAAATCAAGAATTTGATGGGGTTGATCATTCTGATGTGCTGAAGGCTTTATCTGAGGGGTTAAGGAAGACCGAGTTGTCGTATTTGGAGATTGCTGATATGATGGTCAATGAGAATCCTGAATTGGCCTTAATGGGGTCTTGTGTTTTGGTGATGTTGCTTAAGGATCAAGATGTTTATTTGTTGAATGTTGGCGATAGTCGCGCTGTTTTAGCTCAAGGTCCTGAATCTGATCTATCTGTTAGCAAGTTTAAAAGGATAAATGATCTGAGTGTAAACAGCATTGATGCACTCTATAGAGCTGAATCCGATCGCAAACATAATCTCGTTCCTTCTCAACTTACTATGGATCATAGCACATCTATCAAAGAGGTAACAAATCATACCTCATTTATATAAGTAGTCCCACGCGAAACGTTTTTGCCTGTTTTCGTATGTTTATGTTGTGTTTGTCTTGTGAATATGATTGCAGGAAGTTGTTAGGATTAGAAATGAGCATCCAGATGATCCTTTTGCCATTAAAAATGATAGAGTGAAAGGGTCATTGAAGGTTACTCGAGCTTTCGGGGCAGGATATCTCAAACAGGTATCTAGAATCAATTTTAAACGCGTTTGTATTGTTGATCATATCGATGCCTCACATGCCCAGCGTTTAGTTTGGAACTGTTAACTCTATTGGCAAGCTAATGAAATATGAAGCCATATGCTTAACAAACAAACATGTCGATATTGTACTAGTACTGTTCGAACATCTTAATCTGTAAAATATTCTTAATCCAGTCAGACCTTCCTATAACAACGAATCCCCTATAGCAATCATTCGTTTGTAGAATAGATTTTAGATGTATCATTATAGAGAGGTTTGACTGTAGCTAGTCCGTATTTCACCTGAACATGACGCTGATTTGTTTGAAGATTGTTTTATTAGCCTTGTCTTGATATCCTTTCGACTTTTCTGATTTTACAGTCCAAATGGAACAATGCGCTTCTAGAGATGTTCAGAATTGACTACATTGGAAATTCGCCTTACATCAACTGTATACCATCACTCTACCACCACACACTTGGTTCAAGAGACAAATTCTTAATCTTATCATCAGATGGGCTTTACCAATACTTCACCAACGAAGAAGCAGTCTCGGAAGTGGAGACTTTTATGTCTATATTCCCCGAGGGGGATCCTGCACAGCATCTCGTTGAAGAAGTGTTGTTCAGAGCTGCTAAGAAAGCTGGTAAATACAAAACACTCAGAATCTCTGCCTTTTAGATTACCTAAGTACTGATTTATCATACAATCATTCTAAACAATGTCCATTTTGGATTTTGCAGGCTTGAACTTTCATGAGTTGCTCGATATACCTCAAGGTGATCGTAGGAAGTACCATGATGATGTTTCAATTATCATTTTATCCTTCGAAGGAAGGATATGGAAATCATCGATGTAAATCTCAGGTAGATCGAGGAATTTTGGAAGTTTACCCTCAAGACAATATAAAAGTACATAGAAAAAATCGAGCTGATTTTGCTGTTAGCCCTTGTTTACCTGATTTTAGCAGTAGTTTTTATAGTATACAAGTTTAGACTGCTCGATATAGAAAAATAGTTCGCGAGGCTGAGGTTTCTTGATCCGGAGATTGTAAAGTTATCAATAAACTTATTCTCCCTTGCCTCCTTTTACATTCAAATGTTATTAGGACAGTGTTGAGTTTTGTTACAGATGATGTTCCTTGTATACATTTGGGAGTTCCATCTCACAGACTTTACCTCAATAGATATGACCTGTGGGTCAAAATTCCTTTATTTTTCTATATACTTACCAAAGTTGCCTGATATTTTTGAGACGAGGGTCTTCTTAAAACAATCTCTATATCTCAATGAGGTAGTGGTGAGGTCTGTGTACATTTTGCTCTCCCCATACCTCACTTATGTGATTCCATTGAGTATGTTGTTGTTGTTGTCGTACTTACCAAAGTTAAACTTCTTTATGATAGTGTAGTTTGTTGAAATATTTTCTAACTATGTAATCACACAAAGTGGAGTTTGGAAAGGGTAGGTGTAGGAAGAGTCGCAGACCTTATCCTTATGTCAGAGGTAGACAGTTTATTTCGATAGACCTTGGCTAATAAATCAAAGTGATTCGAAGAAGAAAATAACATAAATAAAGAAGTCATGGCAAAATATTCTAGAAAGCATGACAAAGCGAAACACTATTATGGAAACAACATATCCAATGAAATTTCACAAATGGGATTTGTCCAATGAAATTTCACAAGTGTGATTTGGAGAGGGTAAAATATATGCAGACTTTACCATTATCTCATAGAGATAAAAAAGCTATGTTCGAAAAACGTTGTCATGGAAACATGTTATATAATACATTATAAGAGGTTTCGTTTGAAATATTCAAGTTTAAGTGAGAAACAAAAGTTGAAAAATGTATGCGAAATGAGAACAAATGGCACAATGCTAAAAGCAATTAAGTGACAAAAGAGGGAAAAAGTTGAAAAATGTGATGGAATTATTTTTATTCTTCATATTCATTATAAGTTTTGGTTTCTCATACAAGCAATATAAATTGTTGTTGGAAAATGGAAATTGAAAGTTGACTACTAATTCTATTCACCATTTCAAACTTTTGTCTTGTTTTCCTATTGCTCTTTTATTTCATCATGAATGTTTCTAATTGACCAAGTTAACTATAAAATTGTTCAATTAGTTTCGTAGCAACTTTCAATTTGACTTATAATAACTATATGTTTTTTAGAGATAGATTCAGAATTTTAATTATACGAGCCTCAGCAATCGAGTTTCAACAATTGAATTCAACCTTGTCTTTTGTTAATATGAAAATATTTCTCGTTTTTCGTCTTGACTTTGTAATTCAAAGTCCTCTTTTCTTTCTTTTTTTTTCAAGAATTGAAAATGGAGTAAATTTCAATTTACACTCTAAACAAAAATCAGTTAGGTTAGAAAATAAAGATAAAGTCAATTATACTCATCATTTGACAAGACATAAAACTGTCTACGCGTTTTCTTTGGTAATCAATCCAGTCTTGGGTTGAAAAAAAGAAAAAAATATTGTCAAGTTTTTATTTATTTTATTTTATTTTATTTATAGAAAAGATAAACAACTTATAGTAAACGTAAACAAATATGGGCAAGTTATTAACATAATAAGTTATACTTTTTTTTCACGACCATTAATTATCCTTTAGATACACACAAGATAAATTAACTTCGCTTTAATGTAATAGCATACAAACCTAGAGATAAATCGTATTAGGTTTACGGAACAAGCTCAACAAAAAAGACATGCATGCAGGTATTTCCAATTTAAGACTCCCCATTTAATTTGTGAGATAGCTCACTCAGCCAACTCGACCATCCTAGCGATTCATAAAAGTCATATATACTTGTGACCTAGAAAATATTAAAAAAAGAGCAGCATATATATACACCTTTTTTCTTACACGGCTATTAATTGCCCTTCAAATACGCAAGATAAATTAACTCTGATTTAATGTAATAGCCTACAAACTGAGAGATAAATCGTATTAGGTTTACGGAACAGACTCAACCGTAAAAGCATGCATGCAAGTGTTTCCAATTCAAGACTCCCCATTTAATTTGATAGATTACTCGCTCAGCCAACTCGACTATCCTAGTTTATATACTTGTGACCCAGAAAATATTCAAAAAAGAGCAGTATATATATACCTTTTTATTTACACAACTATTAATTACCCTTCAGATATGCACAAGATAAATTAACTCTGCTTTAATGTAATAGCCTACAAATTGAGAGATGAATTATATTAGGTTTACAGAACAAACTCAACCGAAAAAGCATGCATGCAAGTGTTTCCAATTCAAGATTCCCCATTTAACTTAGTAGATCGATTGCTCAGTCAACTCGACCACCCTTGCAGTTCACAAAAGTCATACTTGTAACTTACAAAATATTAAAAAAAGGCCAGTATATATGTGGTTTACTTACGTTAGCAAACGGTTATTATAGTGGTATATAATGTTGTATGGAACATGACTTGTAAAAACAAACTTAGAAGCAAAAGGGAAATAGTTGACCAAAAGGTAGCAGACAAAAAAGATTGCATTAAGGTTGTCTTGTTCTTAACTTTGTTGATGGGAGGTTTTGTTAATTGATGATGTAATTAACAATAAATAATTAGACCATCTTTTTGGAATGGTTCCCATCTATTCATAATTAATGATTAATCAGATGTTTCGTATTCGAATTTTTTATATGAAATAGTTTTAGTTAGGAACATTTTATCTCTTTCAAGGGATTGGATAAATGTATACATTTTCCGTGTGAATGTGGATTATAAGAAGTCGAGTCAATGATAGTGGCCAGTGACGGAGCCACTCTTTAGGTAAGGGGTTCATCCGAACTGCTTTAGGCGAAAAACTATACTATTTATATATAATTAAAATTATTTTTTATTAATACGCAGTAGATGTCGAACCTCCTTTAATTAGTTCATGTGCTTGCTTTTTCAGATTTTGAACCCTGTTAGTTACAGTGGCCAGTGATGTAGACACTCTAGATGGATAGTCAGTTCAACTTCCATCATCATACCCACAATTATATACATTATTCAACTAATTACCTTTCATCGATTGTAGCTCCATAAAATTGCATGCTTTATTCTTCAAATGTGTTGACTTTCTATTCTTGTCCTTCAAATGAGTTCGTCTATAATTTTTATCATTTCGTAATAGAAACGTATACTACCTAGTGAGATATAAGTTCTTTAGAAACTAAAATCACGGCTAAACATAACTTGTGAGATATTATAATATGAAAATTTACATTTTTCAAAAAAAAATTATAGACGACTCTTGTAGCATCCGCCTCTTATCAGTTGACTTCGAATACCAGATAGTTTTAAAAAAGAAAAAGGGGTTGGGTAGGTTCGGATCAATAAATAAGATATGCAAACGTTGCACTTATAAAATAGGATACATTAATTAACATGAAGGTAGAAAGTCAACTTCTTGAAATAAACCCAAAAATAAAATAAAATAAAATATTAATTATTTGACAGTTGCTTGTGGTTTAGGTATCTCTAAAATCTCGTGACTTTATTAATGTGTTATAAAAAATGAAATAATAAATGTTCAAAGTACAGAGTGGAGTTGTTTTGATTTTTGGACTATCAACATCACTCATTTACCCACTCAAAAATAAAATATTGATTTTTCTTTTTGGGGGATAATTAGTTGCAATTATCTTGTGATAAAAGGGAAAGGATGGTAAAATCCTAAAAAGTATTTTTTTTTCCTTCATTTTTAGTCGTTAAAATTTTGAGTTGGTATACTTTATTTCTATTAATTAATAAATTTAAAACATATTTATTAACTATATTTTTTAAAGATATTAATTTAATGATAATAAATTAAGAGTATAATAGAAAAAAAATTTCTGTATTATCTTAATTTGTTAAAAATAATAAATAAAAGTGAAAAATAAATTAGAGAATTTTTAATAATTAAAAGTTACCGGAGGGGGTACTAGTAAATATTAAGAGGTTACGTTGTATGGTTGGTTGAACAAGAGATTATAGTTTTGACACTATTAAAAATAGCATTTTTTTCTATCATGATATCACTGGGGTATCTAAATTATAAAAAATGGTTGGAGAGTTTCTTAACCTTTTTTTTTCTTTACGAAAACACTACTATTTTATATTTTCTCATTAATTCTATCAAAATATGTATGAAAAATCACTAACCATTTTTCACCAGAAACATCATCACCTTTCCTCCATTATAAAATCCTGAAAATAGCACTCATCTTCATCTTCTTTCACATGCCTACTCCTATAACACACTTAGACTAATGTCTGTATCTTTTCATTTACATATGTAAGTTGGAGTTTATTTGTCTCAGATCCTATTTATGGATACCTCTGAAAATCGTTGTTAAAATTTTTTCCATATAAGATATTGTTAAAGAAGGTATTAGACCTAACTCACACCACCCCAAAAGCTAGCTCAAAGGGAGGAGAATTGCCTAATACTATTAAGGACCAATGTGAGACTTTTGTGTCTCTAACACCTCTCACGCCCAGTGCTTAGGTGCGTGGTCAATTGTCTCGGGGACCCAACATTAGATGAGACGGTCCTGCTCTGACACCATATTAAAAAAGATCTTAGGCCTAACTCACACCCCAAAAGCTAGCTCAAAGTGAGGAGGATTGCCTAATCCTTACAAGGAGTCCATCCATCCTATTAAGGACCAATGTGGGACTTTTGTGTCTCAACAGATATCTTGCCTACAGGCAATCAAATAAATTATGAAGATTTTTGTCTGTTTGATCTTTGTGTAGATGAACAAACCAATATAG
>JAOTQR010000109.1:4478750-4493939 GCA_025774065.1 Solanum ossicruentum | reverse complement strand
ATTATATTTTTTAAAAATATTAATTTAATAATAATAAATTAAGAGTATAATAAAAAAGAAATTTCTGTACTAGTAAATAAAAATATTTCTGTACTAATAAATAAAAATAAAAATTAAATTAGAAAATTTTTAATAACTAAAAGTTAACGGAGGGGGTACTAGTAAATATTAAGAGGTTACATTGTATGGTTGGTTGAACAAGAGATATTTGACACTATTGAAAATAACATTTTTTTTTCTATCATGATATCATTGGGATATCTAAATTATAAAATATGATTTTTTAAATTTATTTTTACTGAATTAGCTTACTGAAAAAATATATGGCGAAAAACTTTTTTTGTTGAAACATTGGAGAGTTTCTTAACTCTTTTTTTTTTTAATTTATGAAAACACTACTGTTTTATATTTTCTCATTAATTCTATCAAAATATCTATGAAAAATCACTAACCATTTTTCACCAGAAATTTTCAACGAAGAAATAGTGACTTTTAACGGTGTGAGATAGATTTGTGGATTATTTTATCCTTTAATTTTGATTACAACATTTGATTTTTCAGTTTGCAATTTTAAGATTGTTTACATCACAATCATAATAATTTCGAGAGAGAATAATAGAAATGATACATTTTACCTTTCTCCAATGCTTTTCTACCAAATAATCTTAAGTAGACTAGGTTAAAATTGAAAATAAAATTATATTTATCAATGGTCCATCGATGTTTAATTTTTACATTATAATCTCAACATTATAAATTCAAAAATAACTTGTTTTCCAAGGGTTTGTTTGGATCTAAAACACAATTGAATGTTTGAATGATCATTCAACTCATACTAATTAGTTATCAAAATCACTCAACTTAACTTCATCTTCCTCAAGTCATTCAATTTTTCTTGATAGCTAAATAGCTTCCATAATTATTTTAGTCGAAAATAAATTTGTTAATACCTATTTAATAACTTGACTTTTAGGGAAAATATAAATATTTAGAAAATTAAAAGCAACATTTAGATTTATTTAGAACCTAACACACCCTAAATTCGACCAAATTCCTAAGTGGACTCATTTAAAATGAATTGACTATACAATAGATGTCCTTAATAATATTTAACTTAAAATAATACAACAATTCTTTAATTTCTAACCATTTAAATATTTAACCATCGTATTCTTAAAGTCAAAAAACATTTAAAAGGATAATTAAAGTTTAATCATGTCATTTGAGTTAAACTTCATTGTCAATATTATTATAATGGTGTAGGTAATGCAAGATATGAAGCAATCTTTGACCAAACTAAAACATTGAGAAAAATCACAATTTTTTTTTTTTGAAAAAAAATTTCAAAATAGAATAGTACAACATGGAAATGATTTATTTATGATCCAACCATATATGGTTTAGGTTTGTACACACAATTAATTAATTTAATAAAACATGAAATTTTGGCATAAAGGGTCCCCACCTTCACTTCCTACTTTCTATATTTATACTAACTCTACATCATGCAATTAGGTTGTCTTGATAATTTGCCTTGATAGTTAATTTCTCCGTTTCATATTATTTGACTCAAGTTCACTTGTCGATCTTTACTTTTCGAATATTAAATTGACATATCTTTTAAAAACTAATAAATAAGATGACGATTCTACAATATCACAGTGTCAGAGTTAGATTTTGTCTTTAAGGAGGTTCAAAATTTCATGAATTAGACACAAGAACTAACCGAAGGGGGTTCAACAATTGTTTTATATACATAAAAATTTATTTATATATTTGTAACACACCGTGAAATTACTAAAATACCCATAAACTTGGTCGTGAGCACAATGTATCTTCCCAAGCTCCGACAGAAAATCCAAGATCGAATTGCGACCAATGCAAAAAATTGAGTCGGAAAATGGTCTCGACTCGGCTCTATCGAGCAAAACGCGAATTATAATTTTTTTAAAGAGAGCTTAAAATAGTGAGGTTTTCGCGCCCCATCTGTGATGCAGAGTGGACGCGGAACCACACTTTGCCTTTTTTCAAAAAGTCGACGAAAATCAAAAATTCACGAAAAAGTGTATGTTTACACTAGTCATGGGAGGAGCAATTTTTCTATTTTGATTCGAGAAGGGCAATTTAATCCTTCCAGACAAATTTTTATATCCCCCACACGATTTTTGAAGTATAACTCGTACAAAAAGGGTTTTTAAACTCAAAACTATTTAAGTCTATCAATTTTACGTTGAGTTCCAGAGACGAAGAGGAGAATCAAGCAAGAGTTTCAAGAATCTTCCAAGTTCTTCGAAAGATTTCCATTCTCAGATATGCAAAGGCTACCCAAAAGCATGGAATTGTTCTTCCATGTCCCCCAATGTAAAGTTAGGATGCAAGATTGATAATTAGAGTCTTGAATAGTGATTTCTTGAAAGTTTTCTTGAATAATACATTTAATTCTTGAATATTGTCTCTAATTCTTGAATATGTTCTTTAAATTGTATTTTTGTATCTTAAATTGATGACCATCATTTTTAAAGTTTACGGTATATTTATTTCATTATGTGATTGTGATGTACCCTTTAAAATTCTTCTCTATAAAGACTTGAATAATGAATTTAGGGAGATGTCTAGAACCTTGAATGCTTAAAAATGATGATTGATTGAATATGAGTCCTAAATTGAGTGTGTTGATGACTGTGATAGCTGGAAATTTTTGTTGATAAAGTTAAATGGGCATAATTCCCTTAGATTGGGCAGAAAATCTTGCCCGTAGAGGTTGGGTGATAAGAGTTCTTGATGGATTGTCAGACTTATGAGCATATTGAGTCCTAGGAGGAGTATTAGCACCAAAATGGGTAAGAGTGTGACCAGCGTAGGAGAGGATTGGACCGTGAAAGCGGATATTTCCTTTGTCCCCAAAGAGGACTTGATAGACTTTTGGATCTACTGACAGACTCATCCTTTACCCCAACAAGGTACTAGACAGATGTGGCAACGACATCTCTTCGTTGTATCATTACCAGCTCATAGGTAGTGATTATCGATTTTTAGTAACTCCTAAATAGGTTTCTTGATGATAAAACTCTGATGTGATGTGATTGTTCGATGTTTGATGGATAGTGAGGTGATAGAGTTTTGTCTCTTATATCTTAGATAAGGCTGAGTTATTGATGAATGTCAATTATATTGTTTCATTTTTCTTAGCCCGTTTTACATACAGTACATCTCATATACTATTGTCCCTCTGGCACTGCATCATTTTATGATGCAGATACTATAGACTGAGGACTTCAGCAGCCCAATCGTTGAGGTTCAAAGCTCTTCATTCCTGACAGTGGTGAGTCCTCCCCAACATTCGGAAGATATTTATTTTTTGGTTGGATAGTCTTTTATTTATCAGTTGGTAGTCGTGGCCTATTATGGTACCGTCTTAGATCATAGCATAGAGGCTTCATAGTCATAGACGTAGATGTTGATGTTGATACCGAGGGTTCTTGTCCTTCATACTTCTTTTCTTTATTATTATTGAGATTGTTCATTATCTATTTTGCTTTTTTATGATAGAATGATGTTGCTAGTGTGAGCCCACTGATAGGATAACTTTTGCATTCAATATATCCTTTCTTTTCGCTAATGAATCGAGTAAACGATAGCAAAAAGATTAAATGGTTCGGTTGGGGACTAGCAATGATCTCCAAGTGCCAGTCACGTCTAGGGTACCCTCCCGGGGCATGACAAACTTGGTATCAGAGGCCAGAGTTTGAGTGTCCTAAGGAGTCTATGAAGCCGTATCTAGTAGAGTCTTATTTATGAGTGTGTTGTGCACCACACTTCATAAGCAGGAGGCTATAGGACATCGGGAAGTGTTACCCTTCTTCTATGATCTGAAATCGTGCTAAGAGTTAACTTATGAAATCCTACTTTTAACTCGTGTGTTTTATGCTTACAGAAAATGCTGCCCAAGAGAACAGCCGCTCAAAAGAGATGCTACAGCTCCCGTCGCTGAAAACATCCAACTAGAGGTTTAGATTCAGATTGAGACCAGAAGACGGGGATGCCCCGCTAGGACTGCGGAGGTCCCTCAAAAGCCTCCTGCCCAACCCCAGCCAGCTCCCACTACTGAGGCGGAATTCACGAGGGCCATTACCATGCTGACTCAGTTGGTGGCCTCCCAAGGAAATAGCCACGGTTCTCAAGCTCCAAGTTCTAGTTCACAGGAGCCCTCAACTGCAACTCGGCTTAGGGACTTCTTGAGAATGAACTCGCCCGTGTATACGGGGTCGAAGGTGGAGGAGGACCCGCAGAATTTCATCGACGAGATGTACAAAGTCCTGAGAGCCATGCAAGCAACCGGGATTGAGGGAGTTGAGCTTACGTCCTACCAGCTGAAGGATGTGGCCAATGTATGGTACAATTAGTGGGAGGGGAGTAGAGGTGAGGATGCGGAGCCGGCAGCGTGGGATAAGTTTGAAGCTGCCTTTCTTGATCACTTCTTTCCACTAGAGTTGAGGGAAGCAAGGGCGGATGAGATAGTGAATCTAAAGCAGGAAGGGATAACTGTGAAGGAGTATAGTCTTAAGTTCACCAAACTGTCAAGGTATGCTCTCGAGATGGTAAAAGATATGAGACAGAAGATGAGGAGATTTGTTTCTGGTCTGGCTAGACATGTGTAGAGAGAGTGTAAGGTTGCCTTGATGATTCCGAGTATGGACATCTCTAGACTTGTTGTGTATACCCAGCAGACGGAGAAAGATAAGTGGAGGGATAGAGAGGAACACTTGAGCAGAAAGACGAAGTCAGCGGGACATGAATCCAACCTGGAGAGACAAAATAGAGGCGATAAATCTTATTTCCAGAAGAGATCATCACATCTCGCACCATCTACAGCCAGTACGCCCGCGCAACCAACCAGATATGATTAGAAATCTCAGGATCATCAGAATTTCAAGACCCTAGGTGCCCAATCTCAGGCCAATGTGACTCAGTGTATACAGAGAAAGACACTTTGCAGCAAGTATAAGAAGCTTCAACTGGGAGAGTGTCGCGTGGGCAGGAATGTGTGTTATACCTGTGGACAGGTTGGCCATTTCAGCTATGAGTGCCCGAAGAAGATGCGAGGTAAGAGGACCGGCAGAGCTCAGTCTTCGACAATACCTTCAGTCGGTAATCAACAGAGGGGTGCTACTACTATAGGTACAGAAGGCGGGACAAACCGCCTTTATGCTATGGGTAACCGTCAGGAGCAAGAGGTTGTAGCAGATGTTGTCACGGGTATACTTCGTGTCTTCCCTTATGATTGATCCGGGTGCCATCTTATCTTTTGTAACTCCTTATGTGGCTAGAAAGTTTGGCATTCTTCTTGAGTGTTTACTTGAGCCCTTTTATGTCTCTATTCCTACTGGAGAGTTCATCTTAGCTGAGAGAGCTTATAGGGATTGTGTAGTGTCTATCTCTCATAAAGACACAATAACTTATTTAATAGAGTTGGAGATGGTTGATTTCGATGTATTATGGGCATGGATTGGCTTCATGCCTCTTATGCTTCTGTCGATTGTAGAATCCGGATGGTAAGATTCCAACTTCCTAATGAGCCTATCTTAGAGTGGAAAGGGAGTTCTGTTGCCCCTAAGGGTAAATTCATATCCTATCTTAGAGCTAGAAAGTTGATATCTACGAGTTGTATCTATCACCTCGTGCGAGTAAAGTCTGATGATGTAAAGTCTCCCACTTTTGAGTCAGTCCTGATAGTGAATGAGTTTCTCGAGGTCTTTCCTGATAATCTTCCCAGAG
This sequence comes from Solanum ossicruentum, assembly GCA_025774065.1. Lineage (NCBI taxonomy): Eukaryota > Viridiplantae > Streptophyta > Magnoliopsida > Solanales > Solanaceae > Solanum > Solanum ossicruentum. The sequence continues at coordinate 4,488,164 of JAOTQR010000109.1, read as the reverse complement.
TCCCTCCTGATAGGGAGATTGACTTTGGGATTGATGTTATACCCGAAACCAAATCCATCTCAATTCCACCCTATAAAATGGGTCCCGCAGAGTTGAAAGACTTGAAAGAGCAAATGAAAAGACTTGTTAGAGAAAAGTTTCATACGCCTAGTGTCTCACTTTGTGGTGCTTCTGTCCTATTCGTGCATAAGAAAGATGGATCGTTGAGGATGTGTATAAACTACTCACAGTTGAACAAGGTGACCATAAAGAATAAGTACCCTCTTCCCAAAATAGATGATCTCTTTGACTAACTTCAGGGTGCTACTTGTTTCTCCAAGATAGATCTCAGATCGAGTTACCATCAGTTGAAGGTGGGGGAAAGTGACATTCCTAAGACAACCTTTAGGACACGATATGGCCATTATGAGTTCTTGATCATGTCCTTCGGGTTAACAAATGCACCTGCAGCTTTCATTCGATCCTCATTTGATTAAAAAATTATACGATTATATCGATTTAGATTCTTCTTAAAATATATGTTATAAATGATGAAGATTCTAACTCTACCATATAAAAGCATAGTCATCTCATTGACTAAAATAAAATAGTGAGTAATACTTTTCTCACACAATTAGTTCAATGCATAATATTCAACCTTCAAAGAGATTTTTCTACATGTCCTAAGCGGTAGTAAAATATTTTGACAAAATGGAACATACACTTCTGTTTCCACCGATACTATCGTTTGGGAAAATTAAGTTTGTATCCCCTTCAAATCAAATTATTTATATTCATATACATTTTTATATTTTGTACTCTTATACTATTAAAATTTTGCCCCCCTAATATTAAAAATTCACACGTTGACATCATGCTAACATCAGTACCTGTTTGTATGATATACCAATAGGGATACATATTCCAACAGGGATTACAAATGATTAAGCTCAATCTGATATAGTATAAATATACTGACAGAGTATATAACGAATATATTCTCTACAATTTAGAGTTTAATAACTTCTTTATTTGTTTCTTAAAAAAAATCATATATACCAATTGGGTATCAATATACCACCAAAGTATCATAAAGGATTGAACTCATTCTATATGATATTGCTATGGTAAATATATATCGTCAGAGTATATTTCATAGTATTTATGCAGACGTCAGCATAACATCAGCACGCGAAATAAAAAGGGGCAAGTGGCTAGAAAGATAAATAGTTTGGGTAATGGATCCATTAAAAGTAAATAGTTTAGATCAAGTCTATTAAAGGTAAATAATTTTAAATTAGATCTATTTTGTGTACTTTTTCCTAAAAAAAGTTGGAATGAAATTTATAATATTTTCACGTATAAACAATATTGAAAGAAATATGATTTTCACACAATTGGAGGTCGTTGCGGGATAAATAGATTGTCTATTTTGTTCTTAATGCTAGGTTTTGAATGTTTGAACTAAGTTTGAAAGAGAGAGATCATAATTGGAAATGCTTCCCATAAAAAGACTTTACACAAATGCGAATAGAAGTACTAGATGAGGAAAGAACAAAGAAAATGTAATATTATGAACTAGTAATATTATATTTTTTGGAATAACTGGTAAAGTTGTTATACGATCAGGGGGTCACAGATTCAAGTCTTGAAAACAGTCTCTGGCAGAAATGCAAAATAAGGCTACATACAACAGACCCTTGTGGTCAAGCCCTTTCCCGAACCCTACAAATAGTAGGAACTTTCTTGCAGCGGACTAGTAACACAACTTAAATGGTTAGACACTAGTTTTGATTGAAAAAATAATCCCTTTAACCATTCATTTTGATGCTAAGAAAGTGTTCTTGTACAGTATCAATGCCAAAATCTCTACATTCAAATTTGAGAACTCAGCTACAGCATCATTCTACAAAAAAAGTTGTCCTAAACTACATTTCAAAAGTTGAGCAACACCCCAGAACACTAGTGCAAGATATCAACACTGGCCCCTCATCCTCACGTCGACTCCCAAGGATCCCCCCGTCCTTGGGTCTTGAATTCTTCCGAGTATCTTGCTACCATATAAATCTCTGCACACCAGTATCATGCACCCAAGAAAACGGACGGAACAAGAACATATACATAGTGAAAATGTTAATGGCAACATACAGGATTCCCATAAGAAGCCAACTTCTGTCATCATCAACATGAGAGTGGAGGATCAAGAAAAAGAAGGGGATTGTGTAATATCTGAACTCGATAAGTGGAGCTGGAATCAATGTTGCAGCGGTAGCCAAGAAATATATCAGTATCCATGTCTTCCTCTGACTTTTAGCTGCAAATTGACGGAAAAAGGAATATATATATTTAAAAGGAACCAGAAGTATGAATAAAATCTTCTTTTCTTTGATTCTGAGTAGGAGGTAGGGGTGTATAGTAGAAAAAACATGCACAAGTTAGAATAGGACCGAGTGTTTTACTGACCCAGGATATTGAAGATGGATATCCATGAATATACATAGAGCGGGACCAGGAGGTACTTCATTGACCAATGAAATTTGATTACTTTTCTCCACAGATAAAAGGTATAATGTCGATTGTCAGCAATGAGATAAGGGTGAGCAATGCTGCAATATCAATATATCATGTCACATATACGTATATTACCATTTCCTGGTCACTTGAACGCCAAAATATTGTCTTTCATTCTTCCATGGGACCAATTATTAGATATCAAATTTGAATCACAAAAAAAGAAAATAATGTGCATAAAGCTAGAATGTATTAGAAATGAATGTCATTAAGGGTGTGTTTCAGACCCAACTTGTGGGATTCCACAGGACATGTTGTTGTTGCCATTAAGGGTGTGTTCTGTATAACAACAACATATCCAGTAGAAGGAAAAAATATTTTCCTTCATACAGATCACACCCTAAATCTTGGTTGCAACAAATAAGAAAGTGATGAATGGCTCGAAAGAGAGGGAAAGGGACGGGGGAGGTGGTGGAGGATACAAGGATACTGCAACTGAATTTAGAAAATCTCACCTGAAAAAGTGCACTGAAAGGAACCCAATAGTTAATGCTGTGCACAACTGAAAGAAACTGACGACCTTGTTTTTCTTCCAGAAGGATTGGGCCAGTGCTGCAGCCTGACCAATTGAGAAGTGCATGGGAGTTGTAAACAGAGCAGAAACCAAGCTAAAATACATCAATTGTGCAAAATGTGGAGAAACCGTATGAGCCTCTTTTGCACCTGGAAAGCACAAGGGTGGGAAAAAGATGTGTGTTGAACGCATGGTTAGCAAAGGGAAGAGACATCATAATGTAACAAAAACTATGAAAGTCAAAAGAGAGGAGAGAGAAAGACAGAAAGTTAGTACCAAGCACTATACTCCCGTTCCAGAAAACAAAGGCGATGAAAGCAACCATAATTACGAGGTAAGGCCAAAATGATGCAATAAGCTCCCACTTAAATTGCCACAGTCTTGAGATAATCTCACGCATCTCATGAGAGAAATCTGAAAACCAATGTAATTTAACGAGGGTTAAGAGTGTTTAGACTAGAAGCACAGGCAGAAACAGCTAATTACCAAGGAACCAAAATAGCAAGTTTCTCTTGCTAAGTAGTAACATACCTAACAATCAAAGAAAACTATATCATTAGGGAAATTGCTTATACATCCAAGTAATTATTTCAAGTAATAAGGGTTCCTTTTCCTCCCCCACTTACTTCTCTATACCGGATTGAGGTGTTCTAGCAGTAAAAAAGAAGGTTTTTACAAAAGCATAACCATAAGTATCTCTATGTAGGACACCAGAGCGAGTGGAGTGTTCGCGACAGATGAATCAAATCTCCATGATGCAGTTTCGCAAGTAAACATTATAGATATTTCACTCCATAAGAAACACTTGATAGCTGTCAACTTGTAAAATTGAACTTGCTGTATTCCAAAATGGTGTTTGATAGTAATTTTTCATTCAATGTACTTCAGATCACTGAACAGAAATTACTTATCAAAAAGAAGATCACTGATAGAAACAAAATCAACAGATGCTATCATGTGTCTTAACACAACATATATGCAAATAAAGAAAAATTAAAACAATATAAGATGATAGAACCTGAGGAAGGCGTTGTGGAAGCAATCATTTGGTGGATAGGAGAGCTGAATGTAGCTTCCTGATTGTGGATTCTGCGCTTTCTCAAGTTAGAGCGTGTTCCAACACCTTGACTCGAGACTGGGAAAGCATCTTTACCTTGTGATTGACTAGAATCGGTCAAATCAGCACTATCTTTCTGCTGATTTAGAGTATACTCTAAAACTCCCGTGCATGCTATGAAAAAGATCCATATGATATTTGTTTGTCGTATCAGCACAGCCAAAGCCCCAACCTTCAGATATATGAACACACTTTAACTTTTCAATTAGAAAAAAAGCACGGTCAAATTCAATATCTGATCATTAAATAGAACAAAACTGTTTTATCTCCCCACCCCCCCCCCCCTCCCCAAACAAAAAAGAATTACTATTAAATATTGGTGTCAACTTATTATTGTACAGCTCAAGTGGAGGCAACAATACAGTGCTCAAAGCACCCTTCAGTCGAACATGTGGATTCCAGTAATCAGCAACTTGTCAGATGTTGAAATGATATAAATTATTGGAATACGTAATTGGTGCATGAATAAGTCAACTGCAGAATTTATTCAAGGAACAACATTTTCCAAAAGCTTTCAATTGATACTAACCACAGAAGTTATAAAGAAGAAAGATTTAAAGAGTTTGAATTCTATGACAAGGAGTGAGCTATAAAGAGTTTGAATAAAAGTTAGTTTATAACTTTGCTCCTCGTTATTATCAACTAGAAAGATTTAAATGGGATTGAGTTGTTCCTCTTACCAGGGAACTGAAGAAATATTTCTTCTTGAGACTCATAAGATATGATGCCAGTACAGCAGTTAGTGACGCCACGTCTGTATAGTAAAGGGAAGTGAAGAACCAGTGAAGGGGATACAATGCTAGGACAACCGTCCGAAGAGTTACTTTTCTGTCATTAAGAGAAGGTCTGAGGTGGGTAAGTATGTTGTAAACCAGCATGCTGCAAAATATAGCCAATACACCATTGCTGGAGCGTAGGATGGATGAGGAACAGGCATCTGAAAATGAAACATCTGCTTTCATCGCAAATATCCCTGGAAACAAAGAAGCAACATAGGCAAGTGAAACAATGTACCTGCAAAAGTTTTAAATTATTTGCATCAAACTCCCTTATCAGTTTAATCTATAGCTTTTTTCAACTGAATCATCTTAGAGAACATTAAATTCATATCAAACATGGATCAAGGCTATGGCGCAGTGTACGTGATATCAGCTAGCTCCACTATTTTATATGTATCCTTCTCTGATATCTCTATCCCTTTTTGTCTTTGAAAAACAAAAAGACAAATCTGAGAGAATTCCTTTCATCATTTGATGATGTTCTATAGCATTTAGCTACACATGCTCACTGAGAATGAACCTCCTTGCACCATCAGTCCATCTTATTTGTTATCTTCTTAGACCTAGCATATCGGTGAATTTTTACTGCAGGAATATGTGGATCCATTGTTGAACTTTCTGTTTATGGAGTGCACAATTAGGAAGAGGTTCCTTATTACCAAAGTCGTTTCTTTTTAGAAAGTTGTATTAAGTTAAGTAGATAAGAGGGTCCAAATGTATAAAAATTTCTATTAGAGAAAATAGGCATCACTCAGGGACATCCAAAAGGGAATGTAGGTAGTACTACCTTTTCGGACAGGGGAACATTGTTCAAAGTAACTTACTGAAATCCCCATACAATATAACTTAGTTCCAAAATGCTCCTTATACTTCAAAACCTACACCCAATGCTCCTATATGATCGAAACTATGAATGTAGAAAAAAAAAATACCAACTCATGAAGCTAGCATATTTAGACAAAACTACTTTACATATTGCTTTATCCTAATGAATTTTGAACAGTGTAGGAGTACACGACAAACTGAAAGGAATAGGTGGAAAAATCGCATGGATAATGCACCATCTATGTTGCTTGGACCCATCAAATCATGCCTAACCCATGTTGATCCGACATGATTTGGGAATGGATGTGGGATTACACCACCAATTTCAACAATAAGTAATGTTAGATGGGTGTTAAGAGTAAATTATATTGCTACCACTCCCTCCATTTCATTTTATATAGTGGTAGTAATTGCAATATGAATCATCCAAAATCCAATTCGCTCTAGCTGAGCCCATTTTCATTCAAATACTATGCAATCTGTATTTTAACGTAAATAATGATTTCTCTAAAGCTAGAGACTATAAATCTCATACCTATCCTTATACAGACATACAAGTCTCTAAGAAGACTAGAAAGGCTTCCAGCAAAACACCACATCACACATAAGTCTCTAACCTTAGTCACTAAGGAGGACAAGGAAAAATGACGTAATCAGTGGAATTTCAATATAGGGACTACATGCACTAGACTGATATTGTCCTCTTACAAATCATACATAATATATCCATGTTTTGTAACTAGAAGTACATGCATACTATGAAGAGAAAAACTTTCCTAGCCAACCTTTACCATTCTACTACAACTACTACTTAACATCTACTTTACTCTATTGGACTTGTTCGCCATAATATTCAGTAATTTGGGGTTCTCTAACACTAGTACAGTACATGTCCTCCTCCATATTTATTTTTTGCAGAGACTCTTCCTGTAAAACCACTTTTCAAGATAACAGGTGGCAATAAGAATGTAACACTTGTACCAACAACTCATTTATGAAGAAACCACTTGCTAAATTTAGATTATCAACAAAGTGATGCTATACTTAAAAAGTAAAACAACAGACGTTTTGCAATCAATAAAAGGAAAAAGAACCATAATTTGGGGATACACAAAGTGTCAAGATCTTGTAAGCTTGGAAAGAAGAGCATAGCATGTACATTTCCTATTTCCTAGCAGACATCTTGATTTCCACACTAACTCGGTCATGTGGATTTCTAATTAGTCGATGTAGCCCTGACTCGTAATTTAACACCCACAGGGAGAAAGAAACGAATTGAGGAAAAGCTCACTACTTGTAACCATTCAACATATTCCTAACTCCCCTGGAAAAATTGACTACATGAAGCTAATGCTATCACATTTCATTTACCACATATTGACTCCAAGAAGCAAATGGCACATGTTCTGGAATCCCTATTTCCATGCACTCAGAGGTTAAAGTACAAAGCAGGAACAAATTCAACAAGACTACCAAAGCCAACGAAAAGCAAGTAATCATACGAAACAGGAGAGGAACGAGATAGTACATACAGCCCGGGAGGGGTGGTGATCATGGGATCCCAACTTCTGAAATTGCCTTTGCAGTACTGTTGCACTTGAGGTATGTGGAATATCTCATCCTGCAAAAACACCCATATTCACATTACACCTCCAACAACGACAACATACCCAGTGTAGTCCCACAAGTGGGATCTAAAAAAGATTCAAAAACACCCACATCCACATTACACCTCCAACAACAAAAACATACCCGTATAGTCCCACAAGTGCAGTCTAAAAAGATTCAAAAGCACACATATCCACATTACACCAACAACAACAACATGATATAGCCCTCATAGTCTCACAAGTGGGGTCTGAAAAGATTCAAAAGCACCCACATCCACATTACACCTCCAACAACAACAATGATATAGCCCGTGTAGTCTCACAAGTCGAGTCTGGCAAGACTCAAACCAAGAGTGGTTGGACATCTATGGTAATTAATGGTAACATTGATTATCATAAACAGTCAATATACTTTTATAATCTCCCTTCATCAACCATATCCATATCATTATTGCAGAAAAACAATAGTGGCTGTTTTTGCAAACATGAATTCAATTTTTTAAACATTTTTTCGTAAAAATTGTATCTTTATCCCGGCGCCTCGAAGGAAAGAAACTGGTAGCATCCATATCCACATTACATCTCCAACAACATACCCAATGTAATCTACCCCTACCCTTATTGTGGGGGGTTAGAGAGATTATTTCTAACCAACCCTCAGCTCAAAAAAAGTGCAATCAACAATACAACTCCATACAAGATAATCAAATCAATCAATTACATTCAATATTAAACAAGGAAAATTTGATTTAAAGGGGGAAAAAAAAAAGGAATACCATGTAAGGTTCAGGGACAATACGATTGACAAGGATGGATACAGCTAATACCCATGAACTTATAATCACTGCTACAGCAATTTTACCCATTTTTCCCACGATTTCTTGAACCCCCTTTCTTCCTTCCTTCAAAGTTCGGATCTTTATGCAAATGGGTCTTGCTGATACAGAAAATGGGATCCCCAGAGGCTGCAGCAGCTCAAAGCAACGGCGTCGTTTAGTTCATCTCAAAAGATTTCACAAAAGATGGTTTTAGAGGAAATAGCAAAAAGATTTCATAATAGTCTCTTGAATATATTTCTACAATGAGTAATTTTTTATTTTTTTTAGTTTGTCAATAGTGAATATTATTTTGTTTCCCTCGAATATTTAAGAAATTCTATTAATGTAAAGTTTAACATAAAATCTGAAAGGAAAAAAAAAAGGAAGAGGAAGGAATTAGGGAAAGTAGTTTTTTGAGTTCTTTTTTATGTATTTTAGAGAAAAATATTAACTATATATTTAAGTTTGATGTGAATTGTTAATTTCATCCTAAAATTATTTACCGTTTTAAAAAGTACTTCTTTAATTGACTGGCTGAACTTAAATACACTTTTGATCTTATAATATAGTGAAATACATCCCTAAATTCTCAACAAGTTTAAGGTGTTTTCAACACTTTTCTCGACTGTTTTATTAAGATGTCTATACTCGTACAAGAGTTTGAGATATATGCTAGATCGAGATAAATCGAAAGTGTATTTAAATTTAATTAGTCAAATAGAAGAGTATTTTTAAAACTGTCAATAATTTTGAGTATGAAACTAATAATTTGTATCAATTTTATGTTGAGGTTCTTAATTTGTATAATAATCAAAATCTGGTTTAAGAAAATCACAATTTGCCTCAAATCTAATGGACATGATTTGTACCTACCAAACTCTACTAAGTCAATATTTGTCCAAAATTTTACTTTACTCTTCCTAACCATTTAAGAAAAGGTTGATTACCATTCCAACATATTTGGATGAGTAAGTTGTACGTGGTTCTTACCTCTAGTTTTATGTGACAAAAATAGAATTAACTTATCACAAAATAACATGTTCTAGACTAGTTCCATTTAATAAAAAACTAGTAATTATAGAATTTGATACAATTAATTAATAATAAATAAAATAAAAAGACTGCAACGACCAATTAACTCCCTAAAAGCGTCAAGAGGGGCAACTCAGGTGGTAAGTACCCTCCATCTCCAATCTAAAGA
>JAOTQR010000109.1:4459326-4473355 GCA_025774065.1 Solanum ossicruentum | reverse complement strand
TATATTATTATTGATTCAATTTTTATTTTTACAGAAATTTGAGTTTTCTCTTTCATTTCATCCCTAGAATTTAAAAAAAAAATCAATTTTTTTTTTCAAATTATAATCAGTCACCCTTTTATAATGGTGGCTATAAATTTGGCTATAAATTTTTTATTTACTTCCTCCGTCCAATTTTATTTGACCCCTATTGACTTGGCGCGGGATTAAGAAGTAGTAAAAGATGGGGTAATTTCACCAAATTACCCATTCAATATAAGTGGTGTTTTGAAAAATATAATAAGGAAATGACTATAATTAATGATAAGAGTAAATTAAGAATTAATTGTAAAATTGTTTCTTGATTTTATAAAGTAGACAGGTATTGTTAGATATCCCAAAATAGTATAGGGGTCAAGTAAAGTTGGACGAAGGGAGTATTTATGAAAACATGTCTTAAAGAATTAAGCTGTAAAGTTTATTAACCTGGTAAGAATCATTTGGTGTAAAATATAATTTATAATAATTCTAGAATAAAATATATGACTATTTTATTCTATGTTTGGTTGAAAGTATAAGGTAATCTGTGGATTATTTATCCCACCATTTTTGCCTTAGTGATGGGATAAGTTATCCTATATATATATATATATATATATATATATAGTAGAATAACTTATTCCAAACTAACTTATCCCAAAATTAATTATTTAAGAATAAAATATTATCAACCAAACGATCCCTTAAATATGAACATGATTTGACCCTTTTTTCACAAAAGTTGATTAATATTAGTGTATAAATTTGGTTGATTTGATTTTATTTTTTAAAATCAAATCAAATCAAATTAAATATTTTATTAATGAACTAATTCCATGTAGGAATATTCTTACTAACAAAAAATCACCACATAGTTTATCTATAATCATAAAGTTTATAATACATGCAAATAATTTTGTTGACCTTTCCATTCATTTTTTTAATTAGTGTTGCACATATATGTCGTTTCAATTTAAATATTATACATAAGTAATATTTGTTATTAAATAAATATAATATTTATATAAATAAAATAAAATAAATATTATTAGTTTGATGCAATAATTTAATCTATTATAATTGGCAAGGATGAGAAAAATTAATTCGATTAATTATAATATAGATATGTTAATAGTTTATGAATACATAAAAGTGATAATTTAGAGCTGAATAGTCAGAAGTTAAATAATTAATTGGTTAAAATTTAATGTAAAAAAAGACTCCTAAATATTTAAAAAAATAGTTTAGTGTCTACAATGTAAAAATTAATTTTTTTTCTTTTTAAATTTGTTATATTACATATTTTTCAACAAAATATTTGATCGTCAAAATTTTAATTAATTTCAAAATTTTAAATATTAGAAAAATAATAATATTTTTCCTTTCTTTCCTTCATAGCATAGACAATTATTTATATAGAATAATCCTAAATGAAAAGTATATTCTAAATATAAATAAATTCTAATTCACAAGTGATTCTTGAAACTAAATAAGCAAAATATAAAATAATAAATTTAAAAAAATATTGAAAAAGATGATTTTATCTAAAGTAGAATCTTTTAATAAAAAATAAAAAATTTAAATAATAAATTTTAAAACTATTTACACTTTTAATATAATATAGATTAGGACGAAGAAAATGTTATACTACGTGCTACAAATAGTGGCATTAACACTTGGACAGCTATATCAAGCTAATAATATAATTATTGCCTGCATAACTACCAACTTGTTTGTTGCCAGAATTATAATATTAAAAACTATTCCAAAACTTCTTCTTTTCTCTTTTTATAAGTAATTTTTTTTTAATGCATGATCCTTCCAATTGTCCATATAATAGGCACATCATAAAATAAAATAATAAATAAATTTTATGATTGGGTAGGAATAAAAAGAATGTCAGAAATTTAACCAAAAAAAAATCAACAAATGCAAAAGACATGAGGACCTAAATGCTAACGTGTGGAGATGTAATACGCCCTAGCTTTAATTTATTTATCTGAATTTTAACTTGACACGTCATTTAAAAAAATAAAAGTGCTTTTAAATTTTTATAATTTTAAATTAAAAAGAATTAAGGAGACATTTGGTAGTTAGTTAGAGTTATGCTAAAAAATATTTTTAAATTTTATATTAAACTAAAAATAATTAAGGGGATATTTGGTAGTTAGTTATAGTTATGCGGGTATTAGCAATGTAAAAGAAATATGTTTTACTTTATATAGATATTAGCTATGCAGACATTAGTTATTCATGTATTAGGATTTTCTTTTGTTTGGTTTTTCATTCGATGTTTAGTATCCGCATTGGAGCCTAACTAATCCAGATTTGCGCCATATAGGATCCATTCAGGTAGTGTCTGCATTGGAACTTGACTAATCCATATTCGCCCCGCATAGGGCCCATTTGGGGGGAAGCGCTTCCTACCAAGGAGTTCTCCATTCTCAAGGCTCGAAGTCGAGACCTTAGGTTAAGGAAGGAGCAGTCTCATTCACTACATCACATCCTTTGATAGTTATCCATGTCTTAGTTATTCCACCTTCTATCACGAATAAAATTGCATACAACCCTCATAACTTACACATGTATTAGCTATGCAAATTTCTAAACTGTAAATCAAATACCGTATCAATTTTATGACATGAATAATTTACTTTCTAAATCAACTACCAAATGTGTGATTACCTTATCCAATATTAAATACATTCATAACTCATTTCTAGATGAACCTTTAGAATATACCATGTTTGATAGTTGATTCGGGGAGTAAATTATTCTAATACCTGCATAATTCATCTCTAAATCAGCTACGAAACGACCCTTTTTTGTATGTGTCACATGAAAAGAGATACTCATATTTCTCTTTAAAACAAAAACAAAGAAGTAATAACGGTTTTATTTTCCTTCTTCACAAGAGTCTTTGTTACCTTATTTTTCTCTTTTCCACTTGTCTGTTGTTTCTCTCTTTCCTCTGCCATTTGAACAAACAACATCACAAAAACACAAGATGATGTTCCATTGATTACTTTGTTCTCATTGCAGGCAATGTGCTACGATGGATCTCCATCGGAGAACGTTAACGATGAACTGGGATGGTCTAGGAGAAGAGGACGATGATGACAACTTCTTTGAGTCTCGCGATCGTCTCTCCACAGCCATTTCCCTTGACTTAGGATCAGAAGACGATGATGATGATGATGATGAATACGAGGAGAGTCGTCTCTCCTTTGTATCGACTCTTTCCTCAGCCTCCATGAAGAAATTCCAAGGGATTGAAATTGAGACTATTTCTGATTCCTTTGATTATGGTATGTGGATGGCTGAACCAGGAGATATCAAGGAACGTCGTAAGCGTTTGTTACAAGGAATGGGATTGTCAAGCAATAAAGATCTACTCAAACTGAAAAGTGTACGCGCCATTTCAAGAAAAGTTGAGGATAGTAAACCAGCTAAGACGACTAGTCCTTCTCCTGCGAAAGGATTGAATCAAAAACGTCTACAGCCGATTAAGTTGGTCAGGTCGAGATCAGATGGAGATATACAGTATGTTTCTGTGAATACAAAGAAAAGGAAAGAAGAGTTAATTGGTGACGCTTCCAAACAACGTCTCACCAGGACGTATTCGTGTGTTTTAGGACCGAGTATAGGAGGAACATGTCAGTTAGCAGCTCCGAAGAACAACACAAGTAGATTGTCGATGCAAAATGGGAGCGATATGTTGTCATCTGCATTGTCAAATAGGAATCCTGATGTGGGATTTGCTTCTTTTTTCTTGATAAAAAATTTGGACACAGGAAAGGAGTTCATCGTCAAAGAGTCGAATGAACATGGAATGTGGAATAAGTTGAGTGATATTCAGACAGGGAAGCAACTTACTATGGATGAATTTGAGAAACATGTGGGATATTCTCCTGTTGTCAATGAACTGATGCGACGAGTAAATGGATCAAGAAATCATGACGATGATAGGAAGCTACACGCGAATTCATATCTTAGTAAGAGTTTTAGAAATAGTAAGAGAAGGGGAGTTGCTCTTTTGAAGAACATAAAAGGAGTAGCACATAGTATGAGTGGAAAAATTATTGATAAAGAACGCGAACAATCTGTATCCGAGGAACAGCAGAAACAGAATAAGAATTCATCCAAATGGAGTAAAGTCCGTCAGCATGGCAAGTCGTGCAAGGAGCTCACAGCCTTGCATTTAAGCCAGGAAATTCATGCTCATGAGGGTTCAATATGGACGATAAGATTCAACTCGGATGCACATTATCTAGCAACAGCAGGAGAAGATACATTGATTCATGTATGGGAAGTGCTAGAATGTGAAGTTATGAATGATCTTAACTCTGTTGGTTGTACAATGTCTGGTGCTGCAAGTGCCTCGCCTGTTCACCCAACGGCTGGTTCTTTCAATGCCTCGCCTGTTCATCCAATGGCTAGGTCTAATTCAGACCGGCCTCCTCTTCCGGAGACTGGACATATTACTTCAGAAAGAAGGAAGAAGGGGAAGCTTTCCCATAAGAAAAAGGGCAACCCAGTTCCGGAGTATGTCAATGTGCCAGAAACTGTTTTTGCTCTATCGGAGAAACCAATATGCACTCTTAAAGGTCACCAAGATGATGTCTTGGACCTGTCTTGGTCAAGATCTCAGGTCAGTTTCATGCAAATTCGCGCTGTTTACTGTAAAAAAACCAAATAATATCTACTATCATTTTTTAAACATACATAACATGCAATATGAAACTTGGATGCAGTTACTGCTTTCATCGTCGATAGACAAAACTGTCAGGCTATGGGATGTTGAAACTCAGAGTTGCTTAAAAATGTTCGCGCACAATGACTATGGTGAGATGACAAAATTTCGTTATAGCTAGTCAATATGAACTTAATATGATGATTCCCTTCACGCGACTTGCATCTGATGAGCTTATGGCCTGGCAGTAACTTGCATACAGATCAATCCAATGGATGATGACTACTTCATCAGTGGTTCCCTGGATGCTAAGGTTCGGATTTGGAATATACCTGAACGGAGAGTTGTAGATTGGACTGATCTTCATGAAATGGTCACTGCTACTTGCTTCACCCCTGATGGCCAGGTGGATATGTCTATTTTACTTGTATTACATTGGAACATTCACTAGACTAAAGCTTACTCTACACACCATAATACTTCAATTTTGACATGAACAATAGCAACAAACTATGATCTCGAGTATTTCTACAACGTTGACAGTATCAATGAATCCTTCGTTTTCTTTTTCATTCTTGAAGGGTGCTTTAATAGGCTCGCATAAAGGAACCTGCCGGATGTACAGTACTTCTGGTATGTAATGCATCACACACCGTCTTTTCTTAAATTGATTACTACCAGCAGAAAACAGTAGCTGATTTCCGATGTATTCAGAATGCAGACTGGAACAAAAAGAAAATATTGAAATTCAACCAAAGACGAATTCTCAACTCAAGAAGGTCACTGGTTTACAGGTACATTTGATATTTCCCTCTTCTAGAGCTATTACGTCGAGTACAGTTTTCTTTTCTTCAAGATCTATTAAAAGCTGAACTGATTTATTTCCAGTTTGCTCCATGGAATCCATCAGAAGTTCTTATAACTTCAGCTGATTCTCGTATCAGAATTTTTGACGGACCAGATATGATCTACAAGTTTAGAGGTACTTTCTCTATTATATACTACTCTTTGAATTTGAAGAGTTCAAAACGATATCCATGTGTTCTCTTCTATTTCATGGCAGCAACAGGTTTCCGAAATACAAGCAGCCAAATTGCAGCTTCATTTAGTTCAGACGGAAAGTATGTCATAAGTGCAAGTGAAGACTCTCATGTCTACATATGGAAGAGAGAAGAGCCTAGGAGCCCGAGGGGAAAAGTTAGAACTTCAATCTCAGTTCAAGCTCACGAGCGTTTTCATTGTAAAGATGTTTCAGTCGCCATTCCGTGGCCAGGTAGTGTAAAGAATGAGCCACCACTTGTAGAGATGCATTCAAAAAGGCACTCGAAACGTTTCCTCCCACCTCAGTATCCGTCTGTTGGTTCTCCTACAAAAGAAAACTCGGACGTGGCTAATAGTAAAAGGCATACGCCACCTCTACCTAACAAAAGTAACACATTGGAGAGAATTCTAAGTAGTCAAGAAGAGGAAGACTTAGCTCAAATCTCTCGGACAGATTCTGGTATTGGTCACGGAGAATCATTTGCATCAGGTTCTTCGTCATATAGATTTGGCGATTCACCTTCTATATCTGCATCCAGCAGCTCCCGGTCACACGATGGTAGTAACAGCCACGGCAGCTATGTTGTCCAAGCAACAGCATGGGGGATGGTAATCGTGACAGCAAGTTTGGGAGGTGAAATAAGAATTTATCAAAATTTTGGACTACCACTCAAGGCTGGACGTCAGACGAATCTCTTTAGAGACCTGACATAAATTGCTGTTAGGAAACAAAACGATAATATTCTGTTCCTCGGCTTCACATTTTTCTGTAATACCTAGTTGTTTAAAACTTAGTCGAGCTCAACTGGTAATTTTTTCCTTTTAGTCGTAACATCTACATTAGAAAGATCAAGTAGAGATCACAATATACAATGTTCCAACAAATTGAGCATTTTTACTCGCCTTGTGCAAAAGCTTTGTTTATTTATCAACTGTCTCACTTGTTAGCAGTTAACAATTACAAACGACAAATTGAATATCCCAAGGGCTGTGCCGTTAACAACCTCAAACTCGTGACCTATACATCATACAAAAATAACTTTATCGTTGATCTAAGGCTCCCCTTTGTGAAATACAAGACAATGCCAATAATCCGTTTTAAAATGTCATCGACTTTGATCAATATTTTTATTTTTCCACAGCTAGCCAAAAATTCACTATTTTTTGGCTTTGAGGTATGATGGAATAAAGTAAAATGGCTCTTTAAACTGTCTGTACTTCGTTCAATTGTGAAGTAGCAGCTAGTCAATGCAACTTTAGACGCTCATCATGGGTCATCCGGAAACAGTCGCTCTATGTTTTAAACATAAGGATCAGGCTGCGTACATCCGACTCCCTTTACCCCGCAATGAGCGGGAGCCTTTGAGGCAATGGGGTAATGTTGTTGTTGTTGTACAAGAATAAACTATATAATTTACTATACTTTCAATATATTTTTTGAATATCTAAAATGTAATTGTAAAATTATCAATTTAATCTAATCAAATTTACACGAAATATGACAACTATTTGGGAATGTGGTTATATAACCCTAATTTTAAAATTTTGAATTCTGTCACAAGGCGGTAAGGTTCTTCAAGTCACATTTCTCAATCCCCAAAGTTTCAGCAGAAACTTCTGGAGGAAGTTTTACGAAATGGATTCTCCGATCAATTACGCGATCGACGACAAGGACCTAGACGACGCCGCATTATGGGCGGTGATTGATTCCGCCGCCGCTGCGGCGGCCTCCTCTTCCTCCTCCACCGTCACTAAGTACAGCAAACCTCTACCTTACAATCACTCTCCAATTAGGCCTTTTTCTATCACAAATCCTTCTCCACAATCTAAGCTTCCAAAAACCCCTAGAAACTTCAACGATCATCACTATAATGGTGAGGTACTAAATCAGCGGCCGCAGAAAATGTCCAGGTCAAATACTAACTGCGTTTCGGAGCTGAGCGAGAC
Source organism: Solanum ossicruentum (assembly GCA_025774065.1). Classification (NCBI taxonomy): domain Eukaryota; kingdom Viridiplantae; phylum Streptophyta; class Magnoliopsida; order Solanales; family Solanaceae; genus Solanum; species Solanum ossicruentum. The sequence continues at coordinate 4,465,656 of JAOTQR010000109.1, read as the reverse complement.
GAGTACGAATCCAATGGCGGTAGTTAAGCATGTGCAACGAACTCCGACTGTGACAAATTATTCATCGCCGGTGATGAGGAGGTCTCCGTCTCCGGTGACGGAGTATGAGCACAGGTATAATAGTCCGATTGGTTCGGATTGTTCGCCGGCGACTACGATGAGTCATGGACAGTGTGAGGATAGAGATGGCGTGGTGAGGCATAGCTTGGCTGGTCGATTTCCATCTGTTTCTCTGTTCAAGGAGTATCAAAATGCAGCGATGGCGGTAAATTGGTCAATTTTCACTTTATTTTGTCATATTTTGTGCTAATTCATGTACATTTCAAGCAGTAAATAGTACATTTATCAATAGTTTAGCTAATTGTTTGGATAGTATCCAAATTGCTTAAGAGCTGTACAGATAGTGTGTTTTGGCATGAGAAATGATGCTGTTGGATCTGAAATTTGATAAGAATTTGGTATATTATCTGTTGTTAAGTGAGCACAATTTATTGATTCACTTGTGAAAAATGTTAGTGCATAATAGCCTCTAAGTGCTTGTGTCTTCTCGTTTGTGATCCTCGTCTTCACTTATTTTGCATTAAGGATGCTTGTAAGTTGTCTGTTATTCGCAGAAGGTTTAATTCCCATTATTGCTTTCTTGGTGACAGGCTTGTCTAATTTCATCATTGAACAGTATGTTTCTTTTGCCATCAGAAGAAATGTATCTCTCTTCTCTTGTAGTCTTGTGGTATCAATTTTTTGTAATGGTAGTGAAAGTACTTCAGCCTCTTAAACAAAATTGGTACTTGGTAGTAATTGAAGGAAAGCTGAATCAATAGAAACTATGGAGAATAAGATAGTAGAAAATTATAAGGAATTGTTGAGGAATCGGCATTTACGCTAACATTGAATCAGCAAACCGTCTAGCAAAAAATCTTTAATGTCTTGGCAAAACTTGACTATCTTTCAAAATCTGATTTATGTCTGCACCTTTTTTAGAATAACTTGTTACAAGTCCCCTTTCAAGATAAATAGAACTAAACTGCCTCTCATTTTTCGATAACGTTTAGAATCAGCAATTACAGCTATTATTTCGTCATGCAATTTTTTGTATACATGAATATGATTTCATCAGGCCTTAAGCAATTAAACATTTCACAGATTCTGGAAAAAAGTGACTACACTATGATTTCTGGAAATCCCTTCATCAAGAAGACTGGTATATCTTTAGACTTGGGTCATTGGTTTCTTCTGCTCTCATTTAAACTGCATGAACAATACCAAATTTGTGCAGGTTGGAGAAAGATATCTTTTTACTTCAATCTCTCATATGAAATTAAAGACAAGACCATCGAGTTTGATGAGAACCGTAATGTCCTGCGTGCTGAATTTATAGTTCGGGCGCATATGCAGTATGTTCTTTTCGTTCGCCAACTATTCCTATCCAAATGTGTTGCTATGCTAGATTTATTACCCATTCTTTGTTTCGTTCATAGGGGTGGTAGGTTCTCTGATGGATGGGGTTCATGTGAGCGGCGAGAAAAGAAGTTTCTAAAACCAAATCATGACATTCCCAGCACAGCAGAAACCAGAGCCAAAAATAAAGCATGCCAGGTACATAGATTTCCTTGAATAGGATCCCTACGAAAGATACAAAAGATAAGTCACTTACCCTCGTTTGATTCAATTTATTCATTCTAACTCTTGATCACTGCTTATTTTGTTGCTGGAACAATTTTTTTAATGATTTTAGGCTTTATTGTTGTCAATTGCCTGCAAATGCAACTTGTACCTTTTTATGTGAAACATTATTCTTTTGTGAGTAGGGTGTATTTTTTCTTCCATATAAGGTGCATAGATCAGCTAGAGTAATAGAACTGTTTGAGGCTTACTTATGTTTTTTGGCCTTCATGATGTTATCAAGGCCTTCGTGATGATCTCCCAGCTGCTTTTTATCTCTCCTAACTTCCTCTTGTCTTTGTTTAGTATGTGGATGGATGTACATATATTCTTAATCTTCAGTGATGTACTACTTTATGTCACTTGATTTTAATATGCCAACCCATCACTATTTCTAGAGTCAGATCATCTGCAATGTCTGGCTCATTGTCTCTGTAGTTCCTCCTAATAAATATGAAATTTCTGCAACAATAACAACACATACTCTGTGAAAACTCACAAGTGGGTCTCAGGAGGGTAAAAATGTACTCAGACCTTACCACTACCTTGTGGAGGCAGAGAGGCCTTTTCCAAAAGACACTCGACAGCAAATCCAGGTCCAAAGAAGGAGACAGTGAATAAAATATAGCAAGTAGCACATAAGAAGTGTTATGTCTACCAGAAAGAAGCAAAACAACAATACTAATCGGTAGTCGAAACACACTAAACAACAATAATATCACTAGTACAATGCCAAAAATTAACCACCATAAGAAAAATCACCTTCTAACCCTATAACCTAATATGTGTCCTCCACACCCTCCTATCTAAGGTCATGTCCTCAATGACTAGAAGTTGAATCATATCTTGTCTTATCACTTCTCCCCAATACTTCTTCAGATGTGGAACCATAGAAGGAATTCAATCACTACTAATTGGTATCTTTATTTGTGCATCAATGACGATAGATGCATTCGCCATAGTTTGCCTACCTCTGCCTCTTGTCATACCTTGTATAATCAACCTCTCGCACCTCCTCAACGGTGCGTCCATGCATCTCCTCTTCATATGTCCAAACTATCTCAATCTCGTTTCCCTCATCTTGTCCACCATTGAGGCCACTCCCACCTTATTTTGAATACCTTTATCAAGCATTGTTCCAATATCAAGTTATTGTGTTCTACATTAGTAGAGGAAATGAGTTGTTGTCTCCTTATGTTTACCTCTTGAACTAGTTTTTGGGGATGAATTAGGCTCAAGCTCCATCCTCTTAACATGATATAAGAGCTTGACTCATTCATATTCTTGGTTCCCATATCATTGTCCACGCACCATATTTCGCACCTTGAGCACTGGAGGAAGGGGTTACTATGTATCCCATATTGGTGGAGGAAATGAGCTATTGTCTCCTTATAAGGTCTTGAGTAATTCTCACCTCATGTGAGCTAGTTCTTGGGATTTTGTTAAGTCCAAAATTCATTCATGTGTTCGACACTGAAATCTTCATAGGAAGAATAATATGGTAGTCTTTTATCAGTGTTCTTTTCCAGAAATCATACAGGCATTTTGCATGTTGAAAGTGCATGGTCCGTGGCATAAGAACCTTATCATTGTTCTTGTTCTTTCCAGTCATCTCTGTTTGTACTATTCACTTTCTGCTGTTTGGACTACCTGTTCCTTCCTAGAAAAATCAATTCCCCACTATTGTACATTAGTTTGTTTAGCAACTCAATTAGTTTTAAAAATTTACAGGACTTGCTTGGCATTGGAGAATATCGACCCGGTGTGCGTACTAACCAGTAAAACAATCATACTGTATTGCATAACGCCCTCTATACCTAAGCCATTCACATTCCCACTATCAAGCGGAGAATTCACAGCCAAAATTGAGTTTGGGTTAAATATGAAAAGCCATGGAAATCAAGTATAGAAAGAAGCCGTATGTACTGTTGTATACTCCCAGTGTGCTTGTAACATCTAAAATCAACCATGTACCTCCACTTGTAATACCTTTAGTTGTTCACCTAGTATCTTATTCTTCATTTTGTCTACTGTTACTTCGATATTTTTGTTTATCTTGCTCTTTCGATGTCGTTAGTCTCATTTATATGCAGTTTTGATTGCACCTTGTATGAGCAGAATGCATATATCCTACCCTCCTCAGAGTTTTGGAATTTCACTGGTACGTTTTTGTTGTTTATTCTCTCCTTGACACGATACCAACTTTCAATCATGCTGACCAGAAGCATGGGCTTCCTAATTCTATCGCTATACTTTTCCAAGTTTGAAAACATGATGACATGTTTGTTTGGCATTACACACCATAAAATGACAGTTAGCTTGTCTTCATCAGACCCATATCTTCTTCACCTTTTGACCCAAATTGTCGCATTGTTCTTTAGTGGCAAAGTGAGAATTGGGCAAAAAGGTCCTTATGGGCTACAGCACTTCAGTAGTTTAGTTTTTTTTTTTTTATCTGACACACCGACACTAGCTCGACGTGTATTTCGAGTATTGCTTATAGTATTGAGATGGTGATAATCCTATTAATGATCTCCGTTGACATCGCCGTTTTTGAAGACTGATCTATTTGGCCCATAGTAGAGTCTTTTAAAAATGACTTGGGGGCGTGAAGGGGCGGATCTACCGAGTCGGGAGGGTGTTATTTGAAGTTCAAACTGGTTCAGGATTCAACATTTTCCTTGAAGTTTCAAGTTCAAATTTTAAACATTATATTTTTATTTTTTGGAAAAGTGAATTCCAAATTTGCCAGTGGTGGGGCATTTGGTAATGAATTTTGTAATTAGTACTTTTTTTGTTGGATTAACTCCGTAAAACATGTTTGGCATTGGAAAATTATGGAATTCAATTTTGATGTTGAATTTTGAAACTTTTAGAAATTTGAATAATACTAGAAATCTGATTTCATTTTTTTACTCTAAATTACTCACAAAAATTTTAAAATGACTCCAATTTGTTTTCATGATCAAGCACAACACTACTTTTTAAATATTTTTTTTCCACTTTAAACATAAAGATTATTTATTTTCCAAATACTCACTATTTTCATAGTTAAATGCCCACAAAAATCATCTTATTAAATATTTAACCATGATGAATTAAAATATTTTAATATAAATAGCAAGTGCAGACAATTTTCCCGTCAAATATGTAATATGTACTCCTTGGTCCATCTTTACTTGTCAATTATTGATTTGGTATAGAAATTAAGAAGTAAAAATAATATGGGTAATTTTACAAAATTACCCTTTGAATATAACAAATATAATGTCTATAAAATGTAACATGAAAAAATTATAATTAATAAAAAAGATAAATTAGGAACTAAGTGTAAAATCATATATTGATTTCTTAAACTAAATAAGTATTGTTGAGCAAGTAAAGATAGACAGAGGAATATGTTTTAACATTCTTAGCGTTAATTCTTTACTTCTTTTTAACCTTTGCATTTTTTTTATTTTTTATTATTATTATTTTTTTTTGTTCTCTTCTAATATATGGACTAAGCTTTTATGGTACAATACTTTTGATAAGCTAATTTTTGGTTTCTTTCGAAACTTTTCATGATTGACAATTATTTACTTGGGATGTTTTATTGTGAACTAATCCTATGTAAAATTCTATTAGATTCTCACTTTAATAACTGTGTCAACTCTGATCATGTGAGTTTAGAAGCATAATTATTCTTAAATTAGGTTGAAAAGGACAAATAGCAATGCTTTGACAGCAAATATAAAGACTCTAGTTATGAATAATGATGACCCCATATGTTCTTATAAAGACTTTCTAGTTATGAAAATGAAGACTAATGTTCAAATTAAATGATTTCTTATCTATATGTTTAAGTTTTAAAGGATAAAATTAATTGATAATTATGCTTGGAAGGAGATAAATGTACCTGCTGATGAGCAGAAACAGATTCAAGATTTAAAGTTTATGAATTCTGAATTGTACGATAATGATCTCAAGTGTTTGTACATATTTAAAGATACATAAATATAATTTGGACTATATATTGCATTGACGAACCATAACTTAAAACCTACATCCATTGCCCCTACTAATGAGATAATTGAAATGTGCAAAAGCACACATAATAAATAGATAGATCTTACTTTATGGGGTGGTTCAGTGGTTTGGGCATGACACTTTCATGTTGGAGGTCTCAAGTTCGAAATCCCTTGTCAACGAAATCAAGGGGTTTGTCTTCTGGATCGAGTCCAGTGCGGGTTACCTCTCTTGTGTGATTTGTGAGCTATTGCATAGGAGCGGGAGTTTACCCTGCATACACCCAAACTTGTCTAGTGCGAATTACTTCTCCTATATAATTTACGAGCTATTGAGTAGGAACGGAGATTTAGCTGTGAACACCAAAGGGCAGCGGCTCCATAAAAATAATGTAACTACATAACCATGTCCCTCAGGCCCATGAGACAGAGTTATAGACCAAAGTTACTTTTCTTTGGCAGATGCTATTATTATTAGTTCCCAGTTCCACCTCATTCTTGTATAAATACTTTTCTTTTCTTTTGTTGTTCAGAGGAAAGAGGATATAAACTAAACTAGTGGAGATGACACTTAATTCTTTCACTCTCATAATTTTTAGTTAGACTTTTAAAGCCATCAATCAGTCTCTTCAAACCAATAATCAAGAAAATCTATGGCTCA
>JAOTQR010000109.1:4448945-4459226 GCA_025774065.1 Solanum ossicruentum | reverse complement strand
TCTCATAATTTTTAGTTAGACTTTTAAAGCCATCAATCAGTCTCTTCAAACCAATAATCAAGAAAATCTATGGCTCAACAGGTACATATATTCCTTTGTCCTTAATTTTTTTCCTTCAATTTTTATTAAGGGGGAATTAACACGAGTCTCATCAGTTGGTGATAGTTGGTCATTTGTCCATGATTACATGGGGGTGGGGATGAAAACATTATGAGAAACATAAGGGTCAGGCTGCGTACATCCGATCCCTTTTTTGAGACCGTGGGATAATTTTGTTGTTGTAACAATGTGAATTTTGGTGATATGATGATTGCAGGAAGAAGGATGGCCTCTTGGGCTTCAACCATTAAGTGTGAGAAATGTTGGATCAATTTCATTCAATACTTTGACTTCTTCTTCATCTCATTCTTCTTCTGATCTTGATACTGAGGTTAGTAATGAATATTTTCTACATCCAAAATTAGAAATAACTAAATCAAATGAACAATTATTGCCCTTGATGACAATCTAGTTAGTTGAGGATACATCAATAATGGAGCAAATTTTAAGGGGATGATAAGTAAAAGTTTCCTTTCCTTCTCCATTTTCAATCTAATCATTTGAATTATGCTGAGTTTGGTAACAACAACAACAATATATCCATTGCAATCCTTAGTTTCAAATTGTAATTTTTAATCAAGTGTGAAGAAATTTTTATGATGTTATTTTTTTCATGTTACATTCACAATGGGGTCAATGTCAGATAACACTTTACTCTTTTACACATGGCCTTATAATTATTATGTTTCTCCTGTCTCACTCAGGTTTAGTCATTTAGAGGGAAAAAATGAGCTTCCTCTTAGTAGTACTACTAGTAATATTTTACACAAAATATCTAGTAAATTTGTGAGTAAATATCATTTAGATATTAGAAAAATTCTTTGTTTTGATTGAATATATAATGGAATATTTTTATTTAATACTTTCGACTCATTTTAGAAAATCTTATGTGTGTGTGTTAATTTCAAACACTTATCACATAGATAAATTGTAAAATATGTGCCATTCTTTAATTATACACATGCATTAACGAAACAAGCTCGAGATTTATAGCTTATGGAGGCTAATACATGACAATTAAATAAAGTAACATAGGGTAAGTGGTTAACTCATATATATAATGGATGATTGAGAACACACACAAAAACTTTTTTAAAATTTTAAATAGAAGGTATTTGAAGGAGAGCCTTAGAGTAACTGGTACAGTTACTGTCATGTGACTAAGAGGTCACAGGTTCAAGTCTTGGAAACAGTCTCTTGTCGATATGCAAGGTTAGGTTGTGTACGATAGACTCTTGAGGTCGGATCCTTCCCCGGATCTTGTGCATAGTGGGAGTTTTAGTGCACTTAAAATAACGTCAATGTATTCTAATTTCTTTATTTTTTTTAATCTAGATGAATCTTATAATCAAATAATGTACTGATCATAGAGTCAATGCCCCATTATTTTCTTTGGATTTTACAGTCTACTGCTTCATTCTTTCATGACAAAAGCATAACTCTTGGAAGCCTCATTGGAATTACAAACATTCTAGAGTTTTCAAGAAGATCAACAAGAAGAAGAACAATGGTGGAAACCAAAATAAGAGACAACAACAACAACAACAAGAACATTAATAATAAGAACAACAAATCAATAACTTGGTTATTTTCACTTTGCTCAAAACCATACACTGATGCAGTAAGCATGAAAAACATTTATTCTGCCCCATCTTTAGGCCATTTTCTTGAAGAAGAAAGAAAAGCAGCTGCTACAAATAATACTAGTAATTATGGATTTGATGATTTTAATCAATTATCAGATTATTCAAATGTGAACAATAATTCGTTGTTCATTGGTAGCCAAATTGCTCCACCTCATGATGGTGAGTCAAGAAAAGGGCTATTTGAGAAAGATGGTCATAATGGAAATCATTTCATTTTCTCATGTTTATGTGGGCACCTTGTACATTGACTAGCTATCAATTGTTGTGAAATTTTATTATTATCATATGTTTTGTTGTCTTCTTGGGAGGGAAAATTATGATTTAATAATAGATGATTGTTTATTTGATTCAATGAGGTCATGGGGTGATCATGAAATCTTGATTCTTGAGCAATTTGTTATTGTCATTGGAAGTAGTAAATCAATTTTCATTCAACATCCTTGGATTCTTGTAACTTCGTTTCAACTTGAACAGAGACAAATTTACGATTTAAAGTAAATTTGATGCTGCAATCACGTTGTGATTGAATTAGTATTTATATAAAATGAAACATTTTCTAATTAATATTACTATACGATTAAATTTAAGTGTAACAATCAAAACAAATATTATATTTTCAACTAACAATACAATCCAAACAAGCTGCTAGTGAATTCTACATATCCATTGATGATTGGAAAAAGCTCAGAGTCTACCATTCCAATTACCATAGTTGAATTAAGCTATTTTTACCTAAATTTCAATCAATTTTGTCTAAAAAGTTCTAACATTTTTACCTGAAGTTCAGCCATTTGAAACTTCATACACATTTAAAATGATCTTTAAGTGAACAGACATGAAACCCAAAAAAAAAGGTATATGTCAAATAGAGATGTCCAAATGAAAACCCATGAATTTTTTTCCAGCCAAACAAGGTCTGTACATATTTGTTGTCCCCTTCCTCGAACCCTGCACCTAACGAGAACTTATTACATTAGGTTTGCCCCTTTTTGTCTCCATTGAATGGAATATCTTGTTTATGAAATCTTGATTCTCAAGCGCTTGTTAAGAAGTACTATAATTTGTACTCCCTCTTGTCTATTTTAGTTTTCATCTTACTAAAAATAATGTAATTTCAAGCTTCGCCACAGATTGTCATAAACAACTAGAGGCATTTGTTTCATAGATCCAACAAGTCCAATAACATATCTCTGGCAATAAGCAGTAGCTTCATAATCTGACCCCTTTAATTTGTAAAGGGGTAACTGAGCAGCAATTGGAACATCATAAAAGTATCCCCCATCCCACCCCCACCCTATAGTTATATTGATATACATTATATATAAGGTATAGTTGAAACATGCCTCCTCGTTGAGCAGAGGATGTTCAAGATTTAATATATATTAGAGGATATAAGAATAGTTACTATAGTCTTAAGGCTTAGCAAATGCTTCAATGGATTCAGCACTGATTTTGCCTGAATGGCGACAACCCAACTTCCCGAATGAGGCTAAAGGTGACAAAACTTTCAAGCTGGTGCTGCTGCTGCTGCTGCTGCCTTCAGCAAGACTGAAAGACGTTCTTGATTTTCTTGGCCTTGAGGGACTCAATACCTCTTCGTAAGTGTCTATTTTATTCTGGACCACGACTAAATGAGTGATATCACTACGACAAAAGGGGCAGACAGGAACCTTTTCGCTATTGCTAGTTGGATTGGGTTTGTTGTGGCAACACAAGGCCAGAGTGCAATGAGCACACATCTGGTGGCCGCATTTTTGTATCTCAATCGTGCAGGCTTGCTCAAAGCAGATGCAACATAGCTCAAAATCACTGCCCTGTTTGGAAACAAAGAAACACGGAGTTGTTAAAAAGCAGATTCGTAGTAAAGGACAAAACATAAATGAAGTACATGAGCTCCATCATGTTCATTTGCTGATTACTGGGAAAAAACACAATGTATCTCCTTCCAAGTGCCTACACATTCTAATAAGACGTCTCCCGAGAAACCTGCTTAGTAACTTCTCCAGAGGCAAGTTATATCAATATAGGGAGGATTTGTAGCAACTGCTACTAATATAACACAACCCCACTTGTCGGATTACACTGGATATGCTATTGTTTGTATCACTCAACCACATCAAAAACGATTCGTATTGATATTCAAGGGAAATTACAATGATGAAACTGACAGAATTGGAGAACACTGAAAGAAGGAACATTTGTTCCTTTTTTATAGGAACTCCTATAACTACATCACCCACCTCCCATAATCACACAATTCTGATGGCCTTTGTCTTACTCGTGTTCCCCTTCCCATATTACCCTTCATAGCCTCCTTTGGTGGACTCCACATCAGCGCCAAACTCGTCCATCCCATCAGAATCAGAAAATGAACCTACTGAAGGGGCTGACGAGTTGGGTGCTGATCTGGAGTTCATGAAGGATAATACGTACAACCAATTTAATTATCCAGTGACGAAAACTCTTCACTGTACCGTATTGGACAAAATGCTACTCATATCAACAACCTGCTGAACCTATCAAAATATTTGACAAGTCGCGAAAAACAATTGCAGCCACCGATGCAGAATAGTTTCAAAAAAAATTTATTGGCATGAGACTCATTACCTCAAAGTCATCACTCTCAAGGCCAGAATCACAGTGCAAAGGTGATCTTTGCGAGACAGCTGTCTTTTCCAATATCAACTTCTCTCTATCTTTGTTGGCCTCGATCAGAGCATTTTCCAGTAAAGCTTTTGCCTCAGCGTCAAGCTCAGTAATGAACTTCAAAGGCGATGGCCAGGTCAAAGGCTCCGGTGATGATGGATTTAGGAGAGCAGCACATGCTTCATGCTTGTACTTCAAAGCAACTATGTATGGGATTCGCCTGTCCACATCTCATTTGCAACCGATCAGTTTCACATCAAAAGACGGAGTACTAGAAAAGAACTGAATAATACACAAAAAGAACTGGAAGGAGTTGGAAAATGACAGTCAAGGAAAGGGTTAAAGAAGCTATGAGCTCACCCAGAAGAATCTCTATAAAGTCTATCTGCACCCCAAGCAAGTAACTCACGTACACAGTCCAAAGAACCTTCTCGAGCTGCTAAATGCAGTGGTGTACTTCCTGGACGACTGCAAAAATCTTTAATGTCAATTGACCTTCAACATACAGTACTGAAGTAAAAAGCATCTCTGAGAGAGTTTTAATACCCATAGCCACCACTAAGAGCACAGACAAGAGCCTCGTTGCTTAGAAGAATTCGGACGCATGCTGGCCTACCATGACGTGCTGCTAAGTGCAATGGGGTTGCACCACTTCCATCTCTTATGTTCACAAATCTCACAAATCCCCTGCACTCGAATTAACATATTGCAATTCATCAATATGATAGTGTAATGCACCTGATACTTGAATGAATGAAGCCCTTTGTAAGGCATAACAGAGATAACAAAAAGAGGACTTTGACAAGGTAGACGAAAAAGATATCCTGGCTTTAGAAGTGATTCTCACTAAACTAGAGTTGTACACTAGACGCGAAAAGCAAAGACGAGCTGCACCAAAGGAAGTGAAAACTTACCAAGATGGAGCAACAGGAGCTGAATGAGCGGATGTAAGGATTGATTGTACGCAGTCAACGTGGCCATGGTAAGCAGCATAATGCAGACAAGTTCTTCCATGTAGTGAATCAAACATCAAAATCTAATACAGAAGAAAAATTAACCAATTAACAACTGATCTCAATAAGTCAAAGAAACTATCGAAAACGAAATTCACATACATTAGCACCCAGCTGAATTAGCCTCTCCACGCAGGACACATTTCCATGCATAGCAGCTAACATTAATGGAGTCTGAAACAATTCACAATCACACAAATCAAAACAGCAAAAACAAAAACAAATTTCCATGATTATCTTTCCTTCCAAAAGGCTAAAAAGTTGGTATTTCTTCAATCAAATGAACGTCACAAATGAAACTTCTTGAGAATTGGTATCTACAACAGGCAAAATACACTAGAACACATGAATCACAATTCACAATTACTAAGTACCTGTTTATGGCGATTCAAGATGTCTGGATTAACCCCACGATCCAAGAGCAGAGAGAGAACCTATCCAAAATCAAAAACAAGAAGCAAAATGGGAAGGACCCAAAATCACTCATCAAAGATCAACAACAACTAACATCCCACCTTTAAGAAAAACAGAAAAACAAGATTGTAAAGACTACATTTCTTTTTTCTGACAAGAGGGTTGCTCGGTGGGAAGCACCCTCCACCTCTTACTCTATGGCCGTGAATTCGAGTCACTAAGGGATATCACTCGTTAAATATCAAGAACCATTAACACCCCACCTTTACAAAAAAGGAAAAACAAGATTATAAAGACTGCATTTTTTTTTTGACAAGAGAAGTTGCTCGGATGGGAAGCACCCTCCACCTCTAATAACCCCTCTAACTCTAAGATTTGAGTCATCAGTTGACATCACTAATTAAAGATCAAGAACTATTACCACCCAACTTAAAAAAAAAAGGAATAACAAGATTGTAAATGACTACATTTCTTTTTCCTCCAAGAGGGGTTGCTCGAATGGGAAGGACAATCCACCTCTAACTCTAAGGTTGCGGATTCGAGTCACAAGGCACATCACTTATTAAATATCAAGAACCATTAACACCCCACCTCTACAAAAAAGGAAAAACAAGATTGTAAAGACTACATTTTTTTTCTTGACAAGAGAAGTTGCTTGGATGGGAAGCACCCTCCACCTCTCTAATCACCCCTCTAACTCTACGGCATAGATTCGAGTCACCAATGTACATCACTAATCAAAGATCAAGAACCATTACCACCCCACCTCTACAAAAAAAGGAAAAACAAGATTGTAAAGACTACATTTTTTTTCTTGACAAGAGAAGTTGCTTGGATGGGAAGCACCCTCCACCTCTCTAATCACCCCTCTAACTCTACGGCATAGATTCGAGTCACCAATGTACATCACTAATCAAAGATCAAGAACCATTACCACCCCACCTCTACAAAAAAAGGAAAAACAAGATTGTAAAGACTACATTTTTTTCCTTACAATAGGGTTGTTCGGATAGTAAGCATCCTTTAACTCTAAGCTTAAGATTGTGTATTCGAGTCACCAATGTACATCACTAATCAAAGATCAAGAACCATTACCACCCCACCTTTACAAAAAAAGGAAAACCAAGATTGTAAAGACTACATTTTCTTCTTACAATAGAGTTGTTGGGATGGTAAGCATCCTCTAACTCGAAGCTTAAGATTGTGTATTCAAGTCAGAGCAAAAAGTATATAAAGTTCACAGGGAAGGTAAAAAAACAAAAAGATCACATTTTTTTTAAGAAAATGAAAAACCAACCTCGATCTGGCCATTAACAGCCGCTACATGAAGTGCAGAGAACTTCCCATGACCAGTTGTAAGTTTAAGCACATTTGGATTTTCATCAACCATAGCTTCAACTTTTTCAAGTTCACCATTTTGTACTGCAATGAACAATTCATGCTCATGGGGTTGTTGTCCACAGCTCAATTTCTGCCCCATCACCACTTTCCTAGCATTGAGGTGAAGTAAATCCTCGGAGAGTGAATGTCACGCGCCACCCACCACGGCGGAGGTGTGGTGGTGGGAGTGAATTGAGTAATGGAAGTGTTAAAAAGTGGAAATATTGAAAGGTAAAAAAGAAGTAACCTCGGAGTTTGTTCCTGCCCTGTAAGAGTACGGGCAGGTGCCCGTTGCTGTTTGGTGGATTATCGGGCAGTTGTCAGAACTTTATTTTTTTCAAATTTTTTTTAGTTTATTACTTTTTATACTTTTTGGACTTAAACTTTTACTGGAGCTGAATACTATAGTATCATGAATATTCTTGATACAGCAATTGTGGTGGAGCGGTAAATAGAGGTTGCGAGTTTGAGTTTCTTTAGATATGGAGTTAAGAGATCTTTGGTTCGAGTTTCGTTAGATACTGAGTCAAAAGATCTTTGATTCGAGTTTCTTTCAATATTGAGTCAAGAGGTTTTGGATTCGAGTTTTTTTGAATATGGAGTCAAGAAGTGTTGGTTCGAGTTCTTTTGGATACGGAGTCAACTTTCTTAGAGAGTTTTTTACCTCCTAATATGAAATTTCTCGATGCGAATCTAAATTTAGTCAGACTTCAATGGAGTCAACTTTGTTAGAGAATTTTTTACTTCCTAATGTGAAAATTTTCAAATATTTAATTAAAGTTCAATATGAATATTGAATGCTGAGTGAAAAAAAATATTCTACTTAGTTTTTGAAATAACACCACAAAAAAGAAAAAAAATTCTAGTTTGGTTCCACATTATTCAGTATAAAGGTGGTTATATTATTTTTTTATTTTATATTTATATGGAGAAGAAAAAGTTAATTGCATCAAGAAAGATTTTAATACTAATATGATAAGGGGAGTATAATAATGGAAAATAAACTTTTATCCTTTTTGGCCTAATTTAGATTATACTATGTTTGTGTAAGACAAAGCATTTGGTTAGTTAAATATTCGCATGTTCAATAGTGAAAATTAAAAGGGATAATTTTAAATATATATAATAAATTAATAATTAATTTATAATAAATGTAGTCATTTTTTATTGTCATTAAAAAAAGTTCAAAGTCGTAGAAAATATACATGACTATATAATATAACTTGTCAAAAGTCATAGAAAATATATATAGAGTATACAATGTAGATTACTTATACATGCATTATACACTAAATATATATTACGATACATGAAATATCATTGATATACATGCCTATATAGTAATTGATTATTTTCCTGATGGTTATTTTGACCAAATAACTATGCACTATAATTGTCCCAAATAAAAATACTTAGATGGATGAGAGGACATGCTATCTAAAGAGTTGATCGGGAACAAAAGGATATACGTAGCAAGGTATAAACGATCTCTATGAAAGATCATGCAAAAAGTGAGGTTGAAATGGTTCAATCATTGAAAAAAGAGAAATATAGATGCCCTAAAGAGGCATGAGAAGTTGAAGAAATGCGACTAGACAGAACATAAGACACGTTATAGTTCAATGAAAACATGACATAAATATTAAAAAATGAAAAATAAGAACTAGGATAGAATATCAGTAAGTAATTCAGCAATTTCTTTCATTTTTTACGCCAGTGCCATGAGCATACAACACCTTATTCTTTCAATTTTAGTATTACTATTATTTCATTTATTTTGAATTATTTATTCTTATCGATGTATTTTTCCCAAAAATCGCGATCACTATATCATTGATTTTTCATTTATCTCTCCTCGTCTTGGATCGAGTGGATGATATGTGGCGTGTTATACCGGATCGTTTAGTTTTTCATCATAGTTTTCACTTCTTTTTCATATTTTAAAAACTTTTGTTTTTTGTTAAACACTTTTCTTGAGTTGAAAATCTATAAAATAATAATCACTATCTCATAAATATATGAGTAAAATTTGTATATATGCATTCTTTACAGACCTTATTTATTACTTATTACATCACATTGAATATATATATATGTATATATATTAATAGTTAATTTTGATTAAACTCGTTGCTAACAATACTTGAATTGCTCAAACGACAAACATTTTTCACTTTCAACCTTAATTATGATTTTCTTAATCCACGAAACCATATACATATACATATCATCACACATTTAAGAAAATGATAAGAATAATCTCGTGGAATACCATTTATAGCTAATAATTACTATTACTTAATGATTTTCTCAATTACTCCACGATCATTTAGTAATATGTTATTATTATATTATTAAATATTTTCCAAAATAAACTATTATTATTATTAGACTCCCTATTTCACGTATGGGCAACCATGCTCATTTATCCAAATTGGTACTAAAAAACAAAGAAAAACAAATGGTTTTTCCATTTAAATGTAACACTTTATTCTGGTTGGATGGCGACTTAGAATAAATAAATTCCAAAAGAAATTATAGATCTTACAATATCAAACATATCCTCTTTAACAATATTTTATTATAATAATCATTTTTTAATCAACTTTTATATTATATTATATATATTTTATACAATAATATTTTATTATAGAAGCCAAAAGATGTATAAAATACAATGGTGTTATAAAAGATTTGATTGGACAACCAAAATGAATTAGTGGTAAAACTAATTGATATTTTATGCATAAGTGGCAATTTCAATCTGTATAGGTTAAAATTAACTTATTTTACTCATATTTATTTTAATGGATCACTCATATTTTTTAAATAGATTAATATGAATTGGACTATTTTAAAAGCTCATACAAATATGGTCAGGATAAATAAAATATAGGTACCCATATAGACCCAGAATTCTCCACCTCATAATAAAAAAATTCTTAATCGCACAAAAAGATTTTTTTGTGCATGATTTTTTTTTATTTTTCTTAAAAGAATTGGAGGCAGGACTGGGGGTAGGGGGATGAAGGTAGGGGGGAAATGTGGTGGTGGGGTGTGGGGGGGGGGGGGGCTCCAGCGGA
>JAOTQR010000109.1:4422497-4448455 GCA_025774065.1 Solanum ossicruentum | reverse complement strand
TATGTTTTTTTTTTAAATGGAGATATTAGTTATTCATGAATTGATAGTTATTTGTGTACTAATTATTCTTTCTTTTATCCTGCATAAAATATAAGACATAGATTTTCTCGTAATTTATACATATAGTAGTTATGCGAATTTCTAAATTGTTAACCAAACTTCATATCATTTTTATACATGAATAACTTATTTTCTATCTATACCAACCAAATATCATATAAGTTATACGATATTTAACACACGAATAACTTTTTTTTAGTCTATTCGCTCATCTCGAGTACTTTGGTTTCCGGGTCATCCGAATTCACGCATCATGACTCATAAATGGGGAAATTATTTCGTAATACTCCCTCTGATTCATTTTACTTGTCATATTTTGATTTGCACACTTCTTAAGAAAAAAATTAACTAAACGAACAATTTAACTAAATTATCCTTATTTATGACGTCAAGTGAAATGAACCAGAGAAAACATTAATTTTTTAATTTTTATAATTCAAATTCAAAACTTCTGATTAATAATAAAAAAGATAACTTTATTCCGTCATATTTTCTCCATATACGTACTGTACTAGTATGTTGCTTTACTACAAGGACAAATTGATCAATCCATTAAATTGTGACCACACACTTTCCTTTCTTCTCTTTATTTATGTTTATACTCGATAACGATAAATCAAATGATCATATAATTTTATGGATATAACTTTGGCATTTGAATTATTCGATTATGGATAGTTACATTGAGTTATTCCACATTTTAAATTGACTTCTAAATCAATAGTCAAAAAAGAAATTTTTAATAATTCAGTCAGTTAATTGATCATCTAAACTTTCATCTTATCAGTAAAGATTCAATTTTTTACCTGGTAATTTCCTCCTCGATTTTCTCTTTTCCTAACCCTAGTTCCATATAGACCAAAAAAGGCCAAAATTTTAGGTAAAGGAAATTCTTTTTTTCTTTTTTAGTCAACAAGTTATAATTAAAGATAAGAATTAAATTATTATAAGTTTAAATTAATGTAGAAATAGCTATAGGTATAGTGCTAATCACTATCAATGTTTGAAAAAAGTTTTGGTTCTTATGGGTAAGATGGAATTATTTTTGCCACATGGAAAAAACAAGTAGGAATTTTTTTTAAAAGAAAGATTATGTTAAGTCCAAATCTAGTGGTCCTCTTGATATATATAGTTTGCTTTTAGTCAAAATCATTTTCTAAACTTTATATCTAGGATGATATCTTTGATTAATGACATTTAATTAAATCAAGATGAAAATTGGTTTTTTGGAACAATTATATGTACTTAACATCATAATGGTTGTTCTTTAAATGAAATGATTTTCATTTTTGCTTGTCGAATAAACTGATCTTAAGATTTTGTTCTTAGAAATGAACATTATGCCTAGCATTGTATGTGTGTGTGGTGGTGATCGTGGGGGGCGGGGGACATAAATTGTGAGTTATGAAGTATTATGATTACGAAAGTATAAACTTATGTCATCGCAAAATAATATGATTGTACTTGTCTTGAGAGTTGAAAATTAAGGACCAATACGTGAAATGAATAAAAGCGCAATAGACCGTTACATGACCAATCGATTTTACATGGTTCATTACAAAGACCTTTTTTTCAATGAACACACAACACGAGTTCCACTAATTTAGGTCTCTGTGACGTGCACTCACATCAGTTTAGAAAATTACCTTCTGCACGATCTTTTTTCATGTGATACATGTGCTTGACGCACTTAAGTATATGTATTATTTGAAATACATGCGTTGATTCCCTTGCTTACCTCTATTCCTATATATTTGTATTTTCGAATTTATTTGATATCAAAGATACATGTATGATGTATCAAGGGAGAATTTTAAAAGAACAATGGATCCAACTTAAAATTTGGTACGAAATTATTAACGGTTGAGACTATATGTAATTATTTCAAATTATAGAATGATATATATATATATATATATAACGTAAAATAACTCTGATATTTATTTTCTTATAAATTTTAAGTAGTATATATAAATTATTCCTCATCAATTTATATACTCTATATATAAATTATACACTTAACATATATTGGCAGCAAACAATTATCATTATGTAAATGAATTTATCTCAATGTGCAAGCAATAACCATATCATGAAGAGTCAATTTTTCAGACCCAACTTCCAAATGCAACAACAACAACATACCCAGTGAAATTCCATAAGTAAGGTTTGGGGAGGGTAGATTGTACGCAGACCTTACCACTACTTCATAGAAGTAGAGAGACTGTGTCCTAAAACCCTCAGCACCCAGCTTCCAAATGCAACATATATAAATGGTTCCCAATATATACTTGGTGTATATGAAGTATATAATAGGATTATATTTTTTATATAAGTTTTATGTAATGAGTTATCTTATATTGTAAAGGACCAAGGTGCAAGAAAAGTGTAAAATCTAATGGTCCACTTGATATAGTTCATTGCTTTTGATCAAAATCATTTTCAAACTTTATATCTTGGATGATATAGGAGTAATTCATTTGGCTACGTAATGACATATAAGATCAACTTGAAAATCCATTTCTCAGACCAACGATACGACAGATCGACTTTAATTTATGATTCATTATATCACGAATACTTTTTATTATATGATCCTTCTGACATATGGTTAATGAAAAACTATATCGATTATCGGTAATTCAATTAACATTTTCTAAATTCAAATTTTGACTTATTATAAAAGATTATTTGCTTTTATAAAAAAGAAATCATAATGAAAAAGGACCAAATTGGAATTAGAAGGTAAAACTTTTACCTTTGTGTTTGTTTGGACAATGACAGTATTTTTGGGCCTCTGGCCCAACAGGTTGCAGTCTCCATCCTCTGGCCCATCTTTGATATTATGATATATAATTGTCATAATTCACTCGACTAAAGTGCATCGATACTCGATTTTGCGATCACCATTTAAGCAATATACATGTTTTAGAATTAATAAGTTCAAATATGAGGCATTTAAAAGTTTCGTATTACTGAAGTTCATTCAATTTTGTCTGTACTACAAGTAAAAATGCATCAAGTTCATGTATATACGATTGAAGTTCAACATGTTCTTTTCTTCGACTTCAACTTTTGACTTTAGACACTACAAATTTGAAATTTTTCTAACGTAATAGACGTAAAAAAAAATTAAATAGCAGTGCCCACATAGTACCCCTGAATATTTACCAATATTAAATGAAAAAATAAAATAAAATTAGGCTATGGAGTATTTAAGTTTACAAATGGGAATTGCAAAGTGTATCTTTAATAATAAAATAAAATTTCCCATAGTAAAACTAGTTTAGAAAATTATAGGCACAATTTTCTTAAACAGATATATATTTAATACCCCTTCAATAGAATATAACAATTAATTGAAAAATCAAGATAATAAAAGGAAAAACAAGAGATATTGCACTTTAACCATGATTGATTTTGATGATAGGAATGTCACGACCCAACCCCGGGGTCGTGACTAGTGCCGATTAGACACTAAGCCAAATCCTAAAACACATTTACTACTTATCAATCTTACAGAAAATTCGGCAGAATTTCCTCTGTTTTACTGACTAAACCCACCTGCAAGGAAAAACCAGCAGCGACACAAGGAATTGGCTCAATGATTTTAAAATTAGTATGATTAGTTTTAAATTTACAAATTTAAATTCTGAATTCAAATAGAAATCAATCGAAAATATATTTTTATCACATAGAAATATTTTTCATCTTTATTGTATGTATGTATGTATGTATATATATCAAAAAGGCAGACCTAGTCCGAGAAAAGAGAAAGAATATTTAAATCTCTTTTACTCACCTAATTAGTTTCTTCGATATTTTCCCTCATTAGTAATAATAATTGTTGAATTTCTTTGATTTTTTTTAATGTGTATATACTATATAATATAAAATTTTGGTAATAAAAATTCAAAAAGACATTATCTCAGAACGTGTGCATGGGAAACAGATAAGGAATCATAGTGGCTTTAATAAGACAAACAACTTTGTGAATAATTATTAACTATGAAGAAAAATAAAATTAAAAAAACCCTAAAGTGCTATTTTACGTAAGCATCCATTCCATTTCCATGCAAATCATGCATCGTTCAACTCTAAAAATACTCTGATTTTAACAGGTCAAACGTACGTAACCACAAATTATTATAAGTGGCTATAATTATTTATATATAATATATTGTGCCACTTGGATTGACCACATAAGTGAACAACTTATATATGTATAGAATTGAATTTGTGAAATTATTTTATTAGTATTATTGCATTGACGGTCTTTCGAAATCAGTATTTTATCTTTATGAGGTAATAGTAAGATCTATGTACGTTTTATCCTCATCAGACTTCACTTATAGAATTTTCATTGGGTAAGTTGTTATTATATTAGTATTATTTTCTTTTTTCAGAATTGATAATAATAACAACAATATAATCAGTGTGATTCTATATACAAATTAAGTTCGGAGAGAATGATGTGTATGTAAATCTTATTAATTAACAGTGTCAGAATTTTTTTCAACGGGGTTCAAAATTTTAAAAAGTAAAAACACGAACTAGTCGAAGGGGGTTCGACGTCTATTATGTATACGAAAAAAATTATTTTATATCGTATATAAATAATATAATTCTTTGACAATTGGATGAACCCTCCCTGGTGACTCTGTCATTTCTTATTTGTATCTTATGTAGATACAAAGACTGTTTTTAAATGATCCTCAGTTTGAGTGACACATTTTCAAAGTGGACTTAAAAAGAAAATATATATAGAAATGAAAATAGTGTAAAAAAGAACAATAACAATAACAAATAATTAATAGGAGCTTTCTAGACAAGACACAACATAGGTACTTTATTTCAATTTCTTTCACATATTTTAATTTGGCATGGGGTTTTTAAAAAAAAAATCATTTTTCAATTTTGTGATCTTAAATCAAAGATATGTTAAGAATATCAAAATGTTCATTAATTTTATGATTTTAAACACGTCAGGTGAAAATTCGAATCATTCAATCTTTTCTTTTCAAATAGACTAAAACAAAAAATAGGTTAAATAAATTGAAACCGCGAAATACAAATTATTAGTGAGAAAACGACAAATCATGACTAGCAATATACAATAAGGCCACGTTTCAATTGAACATATTTGTAAATTATACCTAAAAAAATTATCAGAAATATTTGTTATTTAAATAAACTAATATCAAGATTTTGTGGAGTATGCACTAGCTAGGACTCAAGACATTGCTGAGCCATAAATTATTGTCCTATTAGAATATATTTATTTGTATTGTATTGTGCATGTTATACATTGTATTTTTTATGTCATTTTTGTAATATTTTTCCTCTGAATTAAAAAAAAATGAATTATAGATTGATTTTTGATAAAGAAATAGGTTTAGTGCTTAGCTTATTTTAAAAGGTCACGATTTGCACTTTTGCCTTTTATTTTACATTGATCTTTAATTTTTTTCTTAAAATAAATAATTTCTTATATGATAACAACAACATTACTCCAGTGCCTCAAAGGCTCCC
This sequence comes from Solanum ossicruentum, assembly GCA_025774065.1. Lineage (NCBI taxonomy): Eukaryota > Viridiplantae > Streptophyta > Magnoliopsida > Solanales > Solanaceae > Solanum > Solanum ossicruentum. The sequence goes on along the minus strand of JAOTQR010000109.1, from coordinate 4,442,863 downwards.
GTCTATTGCGGGGTAAGGGGGGTCGATGTGCGCAACCTGATCCCTATGTTTAAAAATATAGAGCGATTGTTTCTAGATGACCCATGATAAACGTCGAAAGTTGCATTGACTAACTACTTTTCACAATAGAAATAAATACAGACCGTTTAAAAAGCTATTTTGCTTTATTCCATTATACCCCAAAATCAAAAAATAGTGAATATTTGGCTCCATCCAAGATTGATGGAATGAATTTCTTATATGATATGAGTATAAAATATATTTTTTATTTTTTCAGTTGGATTAAATTTTATGATCAAAGTTTGATAAATATATTCAAAAATTAGAAATGCTCACTTTTGGCGAACTTAAAGTACTAAAATTGCTCAAGTGATACTTAACGGATTATTTTAGACTTACGATCAAAATAAGAGACGATTTTTGTCATTTTCTCTTTTTTGATATATTATAATATTTGTGTGACTACAATCCTCTTAAAATTTAATGATTTGAACATGTAATACCATTTGAGTGACTATAAAAATATTTCATTAAAAGTTAAAATGTAAAATTTAAATTATTTTATATTAGGAAACACACATTATTATAATTGACCTTCCAATCATATATCATTGAATTTCTTAAACTAATTTGTGAAGTTAAATTAATTCAATATCTGCACAATTTTTTTTATATTAGTATGATAAAAGAATATTCTCTAAAATATTAATCAAATTTACATACCTTGAATTTTGAAAAATAAAAAGGTGCCACTAATTTAGACATATGGAGTATGGACTACTATAAAAGAAAAATACATAAAGAATAATTTTATTTATTTTTCAAAAGGCAGTTCTAGAAAATGTTAAAAGTGCTGTTGTGGTCAAGGCTAGCTCTCTTTAGAAGATGAAAAGGATGTTACATAGGATTCTACCTACTTTTCAAATTGTTTTCGATAGATCTTCGTTCTTCTTTGATGGCTAAACAGATATAAATTGAGTCAAAATTTAAAAATTTATAAATTTTAATAATTATAAATAATTAAATTTTAATTAATAATTTACATATTAAAATAATTTTTTATAAATAAATATATAATTTAAATCATAATTATTGAGTTCGATCGAATCTATAACTGGATCTTTGGCTCCCAAGGGCCCAACCAAAGCAAGAGTAAAAGAGAAAAAGGACCTCTAATTTTAAGATGACGAGATCGCTTGGCCCTAGTGTTATCCCAATCTTTTGTGTAATTACACACACATATATTCGTTAAAATATATAATTATCGAGCATGTTGAAATGATTTGAATCATATCATTTTTAATAAAAGATTTTTAATTATAGCTTCAAAAATAAAATCAATTTGTATAACAATTTACTCATGTTAGTGGGCAACTTCTCAATTCCCCTCCAGTGTTGTTTTATTTTTCAAGTCTTCGCTCGATCCTTTTTCTCATTATTTGAAACTAAACTATAGCAAAGAAATATAAATAAAAATTTAATTTTTATAATATTTCAAATACTAAAGGGTGGTGGGAGGTTGACCCTACCTCAAACTAATACACTATAAAAACACTCTTTTTTAAAAAAATAAAAAATAAAAAACATTTTTCAAAATAAATCGATTTTTAAAAGTTTTAATCAAGCAAATTACTTTCTATATATATTGAAGAGATGTATGTTGTGATTGCTCCCTTTTTAGCCATTTTATTTGACTCCCTAATAAAGCAATGATAATCTTAGTGATCAAGTCTAAGTAATTAATTTTCCATGAAGGATTAATGTTCTCTTTGATTAATATAGAGAGGGTCCATTTCCAAAATAACATAATTATGAGATTAATCATTCTCTAAGCATCATTGTAATGAACCAAAGCTAATAATTAGCAGATAGTGTTTATATTTAAAAGGGCACTATATAGACGGGGTGGAGTTAGTAATCTGATTTAGTCGAATTGACTTTGCTCAAAGACAATATATTTATATTAACAAATTCATTACATGTGTAAACATAGTAAATTTAGAAGTCAATTATTATCACATAAAATCATTATATAATTCCTAGTTTCGCCTTTGCATAATAGGTTTAATGATGAGTGCCAACATACCTTTTCATCAAAAAAATTACATTATATATATATATATATTGACATTTATTAATTTTGACGTGATTTTATGAAAATTACAATTCCGTCACTGATAATGAATAAATTTATGAAATGTTTGGATGTGTTGGTAAGGCGCCGTAGTCTTTACCTTGGTCCTCACAAAAAACAGTACAAGATTCCTAGCTTCTCCCTCACGATTTTTCCTTTTTAACAGACCACTATATAGTCGTATATTTAGTGACGAAATCAAAATTTTAATTAAGAGAATTTAAAATTTTAAAAATAAGTATGTAAATTAGTCGAAAAGGGTTAGATATATATATATATTAAAAATAATTTTAATTATGTATAAATAATATAATGTTTTACCAAAAGGAGTTCAGATGAATCTCCTAGTCAAAGAGTGATTCCGTCATTGATTGTATTTACACAATTTGGCGTAGGGATGAATATGGTATGATATTGAAAATTTTAATTTCTTTTAGGGATAATTATAGTAGATAATTATTGGCCAAAATAACTATAAGAAAAATAATTATTTATTGTATATGCATGTACAATCTATGTGGATTGCATGTACAATCAAGTTATATTCATTAGTATATCATAATATATATTCAGTATTAAGTAATCTATATTGTATAGTCAGTATATACTTCGATGACTTTTGCCAACGTATATTGAATAGTCATTGTATATTTTTTTATGATTTTTGACTAATTTTTAAGTAAATAAAACATGCCTATATTTATTATAAACTAATTAGTTTATTATATGTATTTAAAATTATCCTTTTCTTTAATTACATGGTTAACAAAGAGTAATAAAGTTTTGAGATTATAATATATTTGTATTGATGTTTATATCGATTTTTAATGAATGCATGGTACATTTTATCTTTTATTTTTTGTAGCAAAAACTCATAGTTAATTAATAAACATTCAACCTTAATCTTGATATAATTTCATGGTAAAATATTGCTGATATGTAGATTAATATAAATACTGGGAAAATAAACTTTTACCTAGGTTCATGAGGACAATTGCATTTTAATTTTGACCTCGTAATAATTCAATTTTTTTTTACCATATAATTGAAATGATTTGTTAATAACCAATTAATAATAATGTTTTGCTGACACTTGTCTTTTTTTTTTAAAAAAAAGAAAGAAAATCCCAACTTCCTGAATCAATAAAATAATAATTGACGGTGCTTCCACTAGAGTAATAATAAAGCATAAAGGGTTTAAAGTTCTACAGAAAAGAAATTTTATAATATTGGGTAGGGGTGTCAAATCGTCATGGATATAAAATTTTTATTAAGAGGAATTGAAAAATAAAAATATAATATTTGAGATTTATTTTCATCAATCTCGAATGAAGCTAAAGATTCACTATTTTTGGGCTTTGGGGTATGATGGAATAAAGCAAAATGACTTTTTAAACTGTTTGCACTTCTTTCAATTGTGAAATAGCTGTTAGTCAATGCAACTTTCGACGCTCATCATGGGTCGTCCGGAAACAGTCGCTCTATGTTTTAAACATAGGGATCAGGTTGCGTACATCCGACCCTCCCTTACCCCGCATAACTTGAAGGAGAATTTTGAACTCCTCCAAACATTAGGTCAACATCTAACCTTAGGAAATTCAAAATCTGTATATGTACATAAAATATTTTTAGAAATACCTAGTGAACCTCTTCAATGACTCTACATCCACTCCTAGTGGAGAAATTATCCCATAAAATAATCAAATTATGACCTGCCTAAAATGTCATTGTATTCATACATGTATTTAAGTTGTATCGATGAATATATTATGTATTGACGAATACAATATTTGTGTATACAGTTATAGGAACAAGAAGAAAAACACAAGGGATTATATTCATTTGCTCTAGTTTCGCTTGTCACTCAATTTTGTATCACTTGTATTCGTTTGATCTAATTATACTTGTATTCATACGGGCATTTAGATTGTATCAACGAATACAAGATGGTGTCTACAAAGACACAAAACACACAAAAAGAATAGCAAATTATATTCATTCACTCTACTTCTCTCGTATTCATTCGTTAGTGTATTACTTATACGCATTTGTGAAAGAACAAAAATACAACACATAGAGAGGCAAAAACACAGAATACAAAAATACAAAGAGAGAAGTGAAAATACAAAAAAAAGAAAGGTGAGAGAGAAGGAGAGAGGCAAGCAACAGAGGCAGAGAGAGAAAGGGGAGAGTGGCGAGTGGGAGAGGGAGGAGAAGAGAGGGAGAGGGAGGGGGGTGAGCAAGAGAGGAGAGAGGAGAGTGAGAGAGAAAGAAAGGCGATCAGGATTTGGAGAGAGAGTAGAGATACACGCACAAGAGAGAGAACAAGGAGATCGAGATGCTATAAAAAGTGCATTATAGTTATAAAATCGTGAAATATACTTATATTTAATTAATTAAGAAATTTTAAAAGCTAATATATTATTAGTGTATTCATAACTAATTGTGTTGTACCAAAAAAATTTAAATTCTTTAAAGCACATATGTATTTAGTAGGCATTTGGATATATAATTTCATCTCATGATCTTAAATCATGATATGAAAGCAACATTTGGACATACGAAAATCAAAATAGTGAGATAAAATTTCAAATTCTCCCAAAAGCTTGATTTGAAAATTTCATATCATAATTTTTATTTTTCAAATACAAAACTGACCTATAAATTTGTATTATATACAAAAAAATTTACTATTTTATATCTGCCAACCATTTATTTCATATGTAACAACGTTGATTCGTCTTCTTAGATATCCAATCAAGAAATGCATGCTCAACATCAGAAATTTGTTTGTATTGTGGAATATTATATAAAACGTAGTACGCAACTCATGTCAATTTTATTTTTCTATTGAGCTAAAGTTCAATAAATAAATGTTGTATTTTTTTTGAGAATAACTTGTTGATAGTATGTTATACTTTTGTTATGAATTTTTGCTTATTTGGTAAGATTGAACAAATTGTTGGGGCAGTTTGATAGTTTTTACAATTTATAGAGTTTTTATGTTTATGACCAACAAATACAACTTAAAAATTTAAAATATATGTCCAAACAAACTACAGTGTTTCATCTTATGTAATTTCATATCATAATTTTAAATTACGATCTCATCTCACATTGCCTGTATAATGAAATTTGATACTTATAGCTTAAATGGATAACTGTTATAGTGAAACTAGATATTCCTTCTGTCCAAATCTATATGACTCACATTCCTTTTTAGTTGGCCCAAAAAAAGAACGATATATTTTCATATTCATTAACAATTTAATTTTAAAATAGTCATTTTACCCTTAATAAAATGATTTATAAAATTTAACTGGACAAATTGCTTACGACTTTTATATGTATAGAAATATCATTATATGATTGATCCAAGTTCATGCAATTTATTATAGATCCCAAAAATGCATAGTTTCTCACTCCAAAAATGACTTCTCCGGTAAGGTAATGCATTCGATATTTACCTAAATCAGTAGGTCCTTGAGTGAATCTCGATCACTGCGACCCTCTTTGTGAGGAGGCACCCCTTCTTTCGAAGTTACGAGGCTATAAGCATAGATCCAACGCAATTCCTGAATAAGCAACTTTTTGAATTGTTTGCTGAATCCATGAGCGAGAAGAGACAACCTGATGAGCCATTCAGTTTTCTATAATTCAGTCCATATCATAAATTTCAAAAGTCTTTTTTTCTTAAATTCCTTGTCAAGTTAAATTAACTCAAATAAACTAAGACGGGAGAGATCAATTATAAACTAAATGTACCTAATGAAAGGAAATATTATGTGATGGGAAACAAATATCTACAATTCATTTCAAATCACAAATTTAGAAAATTTCTCTTTTTTAAATGTTATGTCAAGTTAAATTAATTCATATAAACTTAGACGGGGCGAGCAGATATAACTTAAATGTACTCAATGAAAGGAAATACTATGTAATGTTAACCCAAGTGGCCACCAATAATGTCCCAAAATTGAGTCAAAAGAAGGAAGAAACTGTATAAAGCATCAAAGTAAGAGAACATTCCCAAGAAAAGTAGAGCTAAGGAAGTTAATTTAGTAACCAAAAACATCAACAACCAAAAAACACTGTAAAGTAATATATGGTCACATGCTAAAATTAGCTTATATATATAAAAATAATAATAATAATAATAATAATAATAATAATAATAATAAATAATAATAATAATAATAATAATAATAATAATAATAATAATAATGCCACACAAACATGACATGTTCAGTCTTTTCTTGTTATTTCACTCAAATAATTATGACAAAAAGCTACATCAAAATTACTAAAGGAAATATGCATGTATAGATCATTTAATTTTTTGAAAAAAAATATTTATTTATTTATTATGTCAGAAGCATGATAAAATAATTCCAGTTGGTCAACATCAAGTAGGAACGATCTAAAAAACTAGAAAAAACTAGAACAACATATTTATAGTACTATTACATTCTTCCTAGAATTTTGTGCAACAAATCAAGACTTAAAAGAAATAACATAAATTTTATACTTCAAATTGAGGATTTAGAATATAATTTCTATAATATGAGTATATTATTTTTTACAAAAAAGGAGAAAAAAAAGTATTGATTGTGTTTAGTATGGAAGAAAATATTTACTAATTATTTTCAATTTTTATAGGTTTGGTTGGTTAATATGTTTCAAAAATATTTTCTTTCTGAAAAATAAGTTTCTTAAAAAAAAAAGAAGAGAAAATGACTTTTCTCGTGAAAGTAGAAAAAATAAATTGGATAAATAACACTCCAAGTTAATCTTCTCTCTGACGACCATCCATCACTCCAATCAATGGCAGATCCAGGATTTTCTTAAAGTACGTTCAAAATTTTAAGAAGTATACACACGAACTAATTGAAGGAGTTCGATATCTATTATATATACATAAAATATTATTTTTACCATATGAAAATAGTATAATTTTTACCGATGGAGGTTCGGATGAACCCTCTGATTACTATGTAGCTCCACCACTGGCTCCAACCCTAGAAAAATTAAAAATAATTTCGAGATATTCATATTTTTCGACTTACTTATCAAATACTAGAAAATAAGAAACAAACACACTTATTTTTTTGAAGAAATTATTTTTCGTAAAAATTATATCCTTCGTTCCAAACATAATGAAAGTGGGAATTGATCCATGTTCCTCTCAATAAATTAAATAACTCATCATTAAGCCAAATACATATTTACCTTTCAAAAAAATATTAAATCATTTCTAAAAATATGGCTGAGGGTTTTAAGAAACAGTCTCTCTACTTATATGAGGTAGCGATAAGGTATGTGTATAATTTACCCTCCACAAACTCTATTTGTGGGATATCACTGAGTATGTTGTTGTAATTCTAAAAATATGCCTACATAAGTATCTAATTTAACAAAAGATCATAGATTTACGTGCACCAGAAAATAGGTTACAAATTTACTTGAACGTTACTTGTCAGGTTTGTTCTGTCATTCAGAGCAAGTGTTCTTTTGTTCTCTTTGACTACTCATCTTTATTTTTAAATTTTTTGCGTGATTCTTGGGGACAAATTTTATAATAATTAATAAAAAATAGAAATAAAACTATATAGCACTTCTTATGTCTCACCATATATAGTTTGCTCTATAAATATACTTTAAAATATTAATTCAAGTCTATATAGTTTGATAGTAGTAATAATTATCAACAAATGAAATGTGAAATAAAAACAAAGAAAATGTCAAAATTTTAAATTTTAATCCTTTTGATTTTATACATTCTTTCTCTATTCGATTTATTCGTCAAATATTTTTTAATTTAATTTTTTTCGACAAATGGAAGTAGGGTAATTATATCTTCATTAATTATTTCTCCAATCTCATTTTAGTTGTCATGATAAGATTTGATAAATCCTAAAGAAAAATTTTAATTAAAAGTGTTGTTTAGCTAATATATTCCTTATAAATAATTAAATTTTATCTATATATGTACTTATTAATTATAGAACAATCAATATTAAGGGTAAAGCTAGAAAAAATAATTAATTATCTAAATTAACAACTATTTTTAGTATACTTGACAACTAAAATGAGATTTCGATTTTTTTTTTAAATATAGTTGGTAAATACGTTCAGATCCTATCAGTTAATATAGATAAAATGATAAACTCATTATACCAATAATTACTTTCATAATAAGTGTTTCAAGTGAAAACTGACAACGAACAATAATAATCACATATTTAGTGGAATTTTAGAAGTGAAGAAATTCAATTGAACAATAATTTAATAAATTTATTACTAATAAAATATTAAAATTATTGAATTTTATCGAATTCGAGGCAAACATAACAGAACCTGGGAGTTTGGGAATAGAAGGATTTTTGTGTTGTGGGCATATTTTCGATTTCGAGTCTTTTAAGAAGATTGTTGTCCCACTCTTTGTCTTACTTTCTTTGACTATCTTACTCATCATTGCTTTTTGTTTTTTTAACCACATTTATCTGAATTATTATTATTATTACTCTACTATTTTATTTAATTATTATGAAATCATTTACTCAATCCCCAAGAATCTTTTTTTTTTTTTACATTGGAGCTTTCATTATGGGAATTATATATAGCAAATGATGGAGTCTTATATATTAAGTTTATGGGGACAATGATCATATATATAATTACATGTTTTATATAAAGTGAAAGCCTAAACTAACTCTATGTTGCTAATTAGAAGTGAAAATGTAATAATTTCACATAAATCTTGCATGGATGAAGATTTTATCCATATAAAATAGTTTTGGTTTAAACTTATTACTCTCTATTTCATGTGACACTCTTTCTTTTTTGGTCCGTTCTAAAAGAATATTACCTTACTCTCTGATTGAAAAAACAATTTAACTTTGAAATTCTCCTTTTATCCTTAGTGAAATGATTTTCGATCGTACAAATATTTAAGAATAATTTTTGACGATAAATTTCAAAAGTCTTTAATTTTTTCTTAAATACCGTGCCAAATCATAGGATGTCACATAAAACGAGACGAAGAAGTAATATATTTTACTTAGACACTCAAATAAAGACATATTTTAATTCAATACATCAACTCCGAATTAAGTATTTTAATGAGAGCAAGAGGTCACGAGTTCAAGCCTTGAAAACAAACTCTAACAAAAATGCAAGGTAAATCTGCATACAATAGACCATTGTGGTCGAGCCCTTCCTCGAACCCTGCGCATAGCAGAGCTTTAGTGCACCCAACCTGCCTTTTTACGACCTCTCTATCTCTATGAAATAGTAGTAAAATTTGCATACATTTTATCCTCCCAAATTTTATTTGTAAGATTTTTCTGGAAATGTTATTGTTGTGGTAGGTATCTCACGACAAGTTTAAGGAGCTGGCTAGGTATGAAGAAACAAGTTTCCAAATTAAATAATATTATTCTTGGGGGTTGGTTTCTTTCTCAAGGTTTAATTAGCTAGGACAAATTCTTCAATTTTTTTTACAATTTCATATTCATATATAATTTACTCCCTAAAAAAATTATATATTCTTTAAACAAATCCAGCCAATCCTTGGTTTTGCTTAATTGGTTGAATATTCCAAATTTTATTTTCTCTTACCACAACTTGTACACTCATAAAATAGGGTATAATTTTTTTTGACTTCTTTTTGTTTTTTTTTTTTAAAAATAAGCACGTGGATGAGATCTAGAGCAATTAAAAAAAAACAAATACTTTTCTTTTTAATCCATTATTTCAACATTTTACCTAATATATTTTAGATTATAAGCTTAAATACTTTAACATTTTAATATATTTAATATATATTTAATTTAAAATTATAAAATTAATCTTTATTTTATTTTTTTTAAACTTCATGTTATATCAAACTAGATCAAACAAAGTAAACCGGAAGAATATAAATTATCTAGCTTATAATATATCTGGGCAGCTGGAACCAACTGAATCTCCAGAAAGTTGCTTCTTAGAATTCTTTTATTTTCTTTCCTTTCATATCTTACATCCATTATAAAAAAAAAAACTAATACTAATATATATATTTTATTAGCAGAATAAAATGAAGTGACTAGCATGCACTAATCAAACAGAATAATAATAATAATAATAATCATATTTAAGAATAAGTATCATATCATGAAATGGGAAAAGCTTACATACCGACGCGTTTTTGGCAATAATACGTATACAAGACGGATTCAAAATTTAAATTTTATCGATTTATCATAAGTTAAGTTAAAATAAAACGTGAATACTATAATGATAATTCATTCTAAAATCAAATATTTTAAATATATTTACGTAGTAGAATTTTTAAAATATTTACATAATACATGATCATAAGAAAAAACTTATGAATTCACGTGAACCTCAAGATCTGCTTCTGCATAATTAAAATCTCTCATTTTTAAGCTGAAACAAACACTAAACACAACATATACTAGTCACATGTTGTTTAGTGTAAGAATAGATGCTGAAATTCCGATATAATGACATTTCATTATAATGATATGATTTTTTTTCGAAATCAATTTTTCAAACTATAGTTTTATAACAATAATGACATTCACTAAAACAATATATTTTTTATAAAATTACCTATCTGTTTAATAGACATATTTAAATATTGTGTAAGTATTATTTTGTAAGAAATCTATTCATATATACAATAAAATATTAAAATATTTATGATAATTATCATTAATACCATACAAATAGTAAATTTCAAGTATGAAGATCTGAAAAGTTTATTATTTAAATTGTTTACATCTGTTATGGTCATAACTTCACGAGGGAAAGGCTATACATGCTAATTGCCTCTTTTATATTCATAATCTTTCTAATTTTGCATACTTTTATTTATAGAGATGTAAACGTAATCGATATAATTATAAAATAGTATTAAATCATGATAATTGTATATAGCAGCCCGTAATTTGTGGGATTAATAACACCGAAAAACAAGGCAGGTAAATAATTAATTAACCTTATATTAATTGCCATATTTTAAGTTGAAAGAATTAATTAATCTATTAAAGTGGAAAAATATAACATCCTAATTGTTTGATCATGACATCCATTTCTTAATTAACTTTCATCCAAATTCAATTACCAAGTAAGATCTTTTAATCATTGTAAATAAATTCATTTCTAGATAATAAACATCTATCAATATCTAAACCCTCATCAAAGGACGTCAAATGATTGATATTATCCTTATCAAATCAGAACTTTTTATTTCTGAGGACAAATTTATCAAATTTGATCGATTCATAATTATTTGGATAAATTAATTAACTTACATCAAACCAAGGAATAATAAATCCAAGAAGAAAATGTAGTAGTAATGAGAGAAGAAGGAAGAAATTAAACAATATATCACCATATGAAATAATTAACACATAATATTGAAAAATACAAAATTCCATAAAATTTCAAACATGAAGATTATATATAATTAGAAATGTTAGCTATATATTATAGCACAACACCTAGAACCAATTACATTGAAAATTAGATCTTCATGTCTTCACAAAAGCTACTACAAATATGAAAAAAAAAACCTCAAAGAGAGTGAAGAAAATACACACAACAACATGTTCTAACACATTACCATAACAAACTACAAATATAAATCTAAATAAAATACAAAAAAAGAAAAGGAAATACCAAATCTAGGGTTTTCGCCATGTCCGAGTTAATTCCATCTTCACTAGAAGCTTTTGCTGATAAAATATATCGACTAGTGAAACAATACTAATCACCAGTTAAGACCTTTGAATGACCGCTTACTGAAGAAGATAGGATAAGCTTCGTCTCGATAATTCAATAATTATAAGGCATTACTAGTGGAAGAAGAACTAAAACTAGCTGAAAGATCACTCCAAGCATTAGTAGCATTCCAATTTTCATTATTTCCTTGAATCCCCAATAATTGCCTTGACAAAGCTGATTGATCTTGATTATTGTTGTTATTGTTATTGTCTTCCATCTTCACCGAAGCCATTTGATTTAGCATTGAGGTCGAGATTTTTGGCCTGGTAATTTGACTCGTACTCTCACCACCAAGGAATTGTACTGCCTCGTGCACGCCCCCTTGAAAGGGGTAAGAAGAAGGCGAATTAGACAGATCAAATCCACCTAAGAAATTGGGGAATTGTTGTTGCATCCTCCAATGTTCAAGGTTTCCACTTGATAAAAGCGAAGCAACCCCACCAACACCACCACCAACACCAGCACCAGCACCAGCTCCAACACCAAGCAAGTTGTTGTTGCTGCTAACCATCATGCCTTCAGTGGTCCCGCCTAACACGTTACCACAGCTTGTAGAAAAACTCAAGTTCATGTGATTACTCGGAGTAAAATGGTGATGGTGTTGATGATCAGAACTAAATTGACCTAAAGGAGACATGAAACGAAGAGGCGGAATTTGAGGGGCCATAAGCCCTAACAAACTAGCTGCTGATGTTGGACCTGAAAAACTGTTGCTATGAGATGAAATTGTACTTGTAGAACCCGAATTACTTGTACCTTGACGACCATCAGTACTAGTACTAGAAGCCGGAGATTTTGAACTATTGTTATTGTTATTGTTACTGTTCTTGTTGTTGTTGCTTCTTTTGTTCCTCCTGCAGCCCCCGCCCACCGGAACACTTCTCAAAGCACCACCTCTAGTCCAATACCTGTCAAAAAAATACTCTCAATCAATCATTTTTTCCAAAAAACTAATAAAATAATGTATACTTACTAACTAATAAATTGAACATTCAGGCTAATATATGTATATTTTTTTTCTTTATAATAAATTTATTATTATTACCTTTTACAAGCCTTGCAAAAGTGTCTAGGCTGAGATAGACTATAGTTGTTGAAGTAACAAAACTTAGTGTTTGTTGAATCACATCTAGGGCATTTTAGGGCTGTCTCAGGCATAGGTATGTTAGCCAGTCGGGCTCGATCGGCCATCGAGCCCGGCCTGATGGAACCTGCACCACCGCCACCATGAGGCTGTGGTGGTACTACCACCGGAGGAGGTGATAGTACCGGAGGCAGTTGTGCAGATGTGAGTACTTGATGATGATGATTTTGAATAGTACTTCCACTTTGCTGAAAAAAAAAAGAAAGAAATAATTGAGATACATATATCTAAGTATATGCAAGATGAAAAAAAGGAAAGAATGTTTTAAAATAATTATAGAAGTTGAGAGGAATATTATCTTTAACAAATTCTTTTGCTTTTTTGTCAAAGAAACCATTGATCATAGAAACATTAAAATAAAATAAAATAAAAGAAAAACATACTTGTTGCCAGTTGGCTGAATCAAGATAAGCTGGAATTGAAGAAAAATTCATAGCCAAATGTTGAATATGATGTATAAAAATTCTCCTTTTTTTGTTAGTGGAGAATTAATGGGTCTTCAATTTTGCCAAAGGGAAAGGAAGAAAGATAAAAGGAAAGTAGAGAGGAATATTTGATGAGAATAATAATGGAGCTCAAAATAAAGTGAAAGGCTTTATAGTAGTAGCATATATATACATATACCACACATAATAACTACTCCTGTTCGATTCACTTCTACTTGTCGCTATTTCACTTTTTAAGATCAACTTGACTAAATTTTAGAGTTGAATTTAATATTTAAAATATAAAATTTATATAATTAAAAATTATATTAAAAAATATTATAAATTACAATTTTTCTCATATTAATATGATAAAAAAATTACTGATCAAAATTTATATAATTTAACTTTAATAAATAAAATAATGATAAATAAAAATGAAAGATAGCAGTAAATTAATTTTGGGCACTATAGTTTGTTCTTACTCTTAAGTTTCAATTTTTTGTATATTTTTTGGTTACTTTTTAGCAGTTCGAGGGAGGGGGTAGTAGTAGTGAATATCTTTACTTTCTTAACCTTTAAGCTTCTTATTTAATTAAACTAAACTAAACTTGTTGAGTTAGACCCCCACCCATGCTCACCCCACCCTCCACAATTTGTGTAGTAGTTCAGTTCGATGGACAAAATATTTTATGTTAGTTGGTTTAAGGAAGGGACGGACTTCAAAGAGTGTTGTGTCATGATTCATGAAGACGATATACTGATTTTAGCATAGTAAGAAATAGAAAAAAAAATTTCAATCGCGAGTTAATGAGAAAATTATATTATAATATGATTTTTAATTCATCTTTCACTAAATCAATTCATCATCAAAAATCCACTGAAATAATTGGAAGCTTTCTAATTTTTTGGAATGAAAATACTAGTGTTTTTTCTTTGATCAATGAATCAATGAAAATATATATGTTTGAATAGTTATTGAATATTTTTCAATAAAATTTTTAATGAAAAATAAAATAATGAGTTTTTTTAGTAGTGCCTACGGTAAGCATTAGTAGTCAGTTCTATGACTCAAATTTGTTATTAATATGAATAACAATTTTTTTCTTATCTTTGAGATGCTGAAAGAATTATTTGTACATATAACTTAATTTTTTTAATGTAAATAATATAAAATTTAAACTAAAATTATTGTGTTCTGTCAAACTCATTTCTACTCTATACAGACAGAAAATAAATATAATGTGGTGGGGTGGTGGCTGTCATATCTGTCACGATGCATGCAGTGTAAAGTAATGTTATCATGGGATAGATGTTTGAAATATGATATATTTCCTCCGTCTAATAATAATAGTTTATTATTGAGCTATTATAGAAATTAAAAAATAATAAATAAGAAAGATAATTTTATTAAATTACTCTTTAAATATAACAAATGTCTTAAAAAAATATAATAGAAAAATGAATAAAATTAATGATAAAGAAAAATTAGAAACTAATTATAAAATTATCTCTTGATTTTATAAAGAGGACAAATATTATTGGACATCTGTATCTGATATAATGAACAAGTAAAATGAACGGAGAAAATGCATTCAGAGAGAATTAAGAGTTAAATGTTTCCCTAACACTTAATTAATAATTTATTTTGTTAAATATAAGATGCACTTTTTCTAGTGTTTAACATATATACTATGATTTATGAGTTTAAATTATATGCATCATCAATGTACAAAATTTTCTACACCATCAGATAACTTTATAAGAGAATTAAGCCAACTTCATGGTATTAATACCACAATTTATTTTTGCATGAATTTACACTCCTCAATTAATTACTAGCTATATATAGGTACTTACATGCATGGATAATATTACATAATAAGAGTAAAACATAGTGTAAGTTCAAGATATATAAAATACAACAACAACATTACCCCAATGCCTCAAAAGCTCCCGCCCATTGCGGGGTAGGGGGGGTCGAATGTACGCAGTCTGATACTTATGTTTAAAAACATAGCACGACTGTTTCCGGATGACTCATGATGAGCATCGAAAGTTGCATTGACTAACTGCTACTTCACAATTGAAAGAAGCGGTTACAATTTAAAGAGTCATTTTTGTTTTATTCCATCATACCCCAAAGCTAAAAAATAGTGAATCTTTGGCTCCATCCGAGATTGATGGAAAACAATAAAGCCAAATTATGGAAGAATTAATTAAAGAAAAGGTCCTTATTAATTAGACAAACATTCTCAAATGTGCTTTTCTCTACCCCAACCCCATACTATAAATAAATAATTCAAATTGTAGGCTTTACCTACCAATATTGGATAATAAAAAATATGAAAATAGAAAGAAGGAGCCCACCTTCACATTCTAAAAAAAGTGAAAAAGAATCAGACATTGTGATAGTTAAGTGTTTACAATTTTATAATTTTCAAAGATCTCTTGGGCTAAGCAACTTAGCAGTGTGGTAAACAAAACAACAGTTATTCAGAAACTTCTTTTAAGGAAAAAAAAAAAGAAGAAATTCAGTTGTTGTCTTATGGATTTTGAATTTTCTTTGTTTTGTTTATCATGCTGATATCAGCGTCCATCTTATATGATGCCGATAGGTATAATATATATGAAAATTTTTTGGAAGTAGTCTTTCTATCTCTATGAGGTAGTATTAAGGTGTACGTACATTTTATCCTCCATGAATATCACTTGTTAGATTCTACTGGATATATTGTTGTTGTTGTAGGATATCAATATACCGGCGAAATGTCATAAACGATTAAGTTCAGTCCTATATAATACCGATATAGTTATATAAGCTCAGATTATGACTTCAATAATTTTCTCTTAATTATTGTTTATTTATTTCTTAAAAAGAGCTTAACCGTCTCAATATGTTGTGGAGTATCACAAAGGATTAAACTCAATCCTATATGATATCGATATGGTATCCATATACTGACAGAGTATCACAAAATAATATATTTTCTAATAATTTAGAGCTTAATAATTTTCTTTTTATTGTTTCTTATTTATTTAGGGTATCAATAAACCGGGAGAGTATTACAAAGGATTAAGCTCAGTCATATATGAAACTGATATGGTATCAATATACCGATAAAGTATCACAGAAGGTTAATTCAAACATATATGTTGATGTCATACTGACACCGTGGTAACGTCGTGGACGAAATAAGAAAGGAAAAAAAATAGAGTAACAGGGTAAATAGTTTTAGTCATGAGTACATTAAGGATAAATAGTTTTGATTGGATCCAGTTTACCTAAATAATTTCACAATTTGGTGTATTTTGTATATTCTTCCCTTATTTTTATTATTAGTCTTTATTCTCCAAATTATTTTAAAAGACCTAAGATTATACATTAATTCATATGTATATTGTGATAAAATATTTATATTAATATATTTTTAAGGACATGTAAAGTCTAAAATGCACAAATAAAAGTGAACGTGAGAAGTATGAAGATTAATTAAAGCTCACATATTCTATCTTAGCAATTTACCCCTTTAATAATTGTGCAAATCGCTCAACATTTTGCCTATTTTCTTTTATTTTTTGTTTACAAAACCTTCCACTTAAATAACAAATAAAATATGACACTTTTTTTTGGTTATACAAATCAGCCTCAATTTTAATAGATTTGAGATTTTACGACTTATTGAGACTAACGTGTATAATTAAAGAATGTGACATATTAAGTAGTTAACTTATCAACATAATGGGCACTTTGAGGCGTAAGTATCTAATAAGAACACGTATTGTTATTCAGGTGCTCAATTGAAACAAGTAATAATTCAAGGATCTAAATAAAATTTATTGACAAATTTAAGCGGTGCCCACAAAGAAAACATAAGATACAGCAACTACATTTCTGTTCACCAAAGAAGAAAAACTACCAATGCAATAAAGATTACTACCAGTTCTTTAACTTCTACATAAGCTGTATAAATGTCATGTATAACTATGTATACAAATACTGTATGAGTAATTCTGGAGTCTCTACGTCGATTGACAACATATCATTTGGGATGCATCAATTCCGGAGTTCCCAGTAAAATGATCGGCTGCCTCCTGAAACGACATCAGGACCAGATACACGATGAGTGTGATTAGGAAGTTCGAGATACACTTTCACTCTCTAAGAGCTCATAATTGCGCATCAGTTTCAGGACATAAGCATCATCGTGCAGAGAGAAAGGAACGCTGCCAAAGTATCAAGAAGAAAAGTTAGGAGCAATGTTCCAGTATAGAAATCGAACAAGTTTCATTTAGATTGGATTGACAACTTCTATTCAACAGATAATGCAGAAATATTGAACAGAAAGAAGAATGTAATATATGGTACTACTTTCTTCTTGGATTGTCTTGTAGTTGTCACTATTTACGCGTCTCCATACCTTTCATGGATCTAATAGTTCCTAAACAATGTTTAAATTCCTCGAAAAGTCAACTTTACCTTCATTGTTGGACCTACTTTCTTCTAAAATCATAATATATAACTCTTACAATAGTAGTCGAATTCAAACCAAATGGGATACTTGGGACGGAGAGGGTGTACATGTCTCATTATCATCTTTCTCCAGATTGGAACTCTTCCTTTGGTAGATTTTGAAGTTCCAGCTATTACATTTAACATCGAAGATCATGGACGGAGTCTCTTATAGGTTTCCGTGTGACATAAGATTTTGGGGTTCCAATATAGACCTCCACAACAAGCAGGAATTGGCTAAATATTGAGAAGTTCAAATGTGAAGGGAAGGCTTGGAGCAAGGGTAAAAGCTGTCTCGTATGACCTATAGGTCAGAGGTTCGAGTCGTGGAAGTAGTCACTAATGCTTATATTAGGATAGACTGTCTATATCACACCCTTTGGGGTGCGGCCCTTCCCTGGACCTTGCTAGCGCAAGCTGCTTTCTTTTGTGGGATGAATCTATTATCGGCCCTATGTCAATGATAATCAAGTTTGTATACAAAATTTTAATGAGTGTACCAAATGATATTAGTTGGCTAGCTAAGATGTTCACATACCTGTTGAAGTCAAAGTGAACCAACTGCATATCCTCCGAGATCTCAACTTCAACCGTAGCATGGGAAGCAGTCTATATCAGTGTTTTGTCAAAGAGAAAACATGTCAGATAGGTTTATAGGCGTGTAGTCGTAGAACTCTCAGAAGTTTCAAGAGTAGTTTACAGAAAGTCGCATATATTTCCAAAAATTGCAGTTAACATGGACTCTCCATTTATCTCGAGGTGTGAATATTTTGGACAAATCATTAAAGAATATGCTAAAAACTTGCTAAACATTGGCGATGTACATACCGACACTTAACAAGCCTGTACCTGAACTCTCATGCCCATACCCAAGTCCACGTAAAATAAACAACTAGTCCATGCAACAGACATGGTGGTTCCAACTACAAACACTCACACAAAACTCTTTGGGAATCCAACAAAGATATTATTTATTTCATATTCCATATGAGCTTTGTCGCTCTGCCAAAGAGCTGGACAATTGTACACATAATGATAGAAACAAAATTGTTCTCATGAATAGTACGAAAACAAAAATCAGTCTGACTGAACATTATAAAATTGCTTGCAGACCTAAACTGTTCGTCAAAGACTTAAAAAGAACTTCATCGAACAACACTAATTATACGAAAAAGGTAACACAACAAGTAAATCAAAAGCTGAAAGGCATAAATAAGACCCATCTTTGATCTTTTCATGATCAAAGCGTCTACCATGTACACAAGTAGATGCAGTAATTTCGGAGGAAAAACTAAAGCATTATACCTGAACAAGTATAAATGGTAAAGAGAATCCTTGTGAAGGTCCATTTGTAGTTTTACACAACTGTTCATTCCGCAGCTTAAGACTTTGCAGACTTGCAAGCTTTCCCAAATCGTGCAGAAAGTTAAAGATCATTGCGACAACTCAGTTAGGTGAAGTGTTTCTTCAACGTTGATTTTTAAGAGCTTATCACATTAGTACGAAAAGAGTAGACAATGAACATACTTGCTCTTCTAAGTCTTTCAGATATGCAGCTTTCTTCCCGATCTTCGCCATTAATTCTGCATGGCGATTCTGAAAAAGTACAAAATTTTTATATAATATCATCCAAAGACATGGTGAGTTTATACAGAAATGTGGGAATCTGTTGTAAGGCAGATTCACTTCTCAACGAGGCCGAGGAATTTAGCATTCTTATACATCTAGGATCAGTTAAAAATGTACTTTTAGACAGCCATTGTGCTCAACGCAGTTTAGGCATCTCTCACAATTACTGTTTCACCCTTAACAACTAAAACGATTGCTTTCAAACAGCCCAAAATTTCCGTTAGCATATGATCATAAAGCTTAAGCCTGGTGCATGCAGACCAAAAGATAGCGAGAAATGACAGTGCAATTTTAAACGTTAAGCGACATCCTAACCTTAGTTTCTTCCATGTCCCTTGCATCTGAATTAGGAAGGCCCTTCCAGCGGATCTCCTTTCTATCTCTTTCGATAACATCGAGGGCCATAAGGACATTGAGCGAATCATATACTCGTCTACGTATATTCTTCTCATCTGACTGGAAAGTTTACAAAGCCTTCTATTCAAATCATAGTTGAAGGAGAAAGAAAGAATAAATGTATTGAGATCTGTACTTAACCTCATTAAGGGGAACCGAGGAATTGCTTTCCATTGCCATAAACTCAGCAATGATATCGTCTGCAACCTATATATCAAAAACGATAATCTATATGTCACTTTTCCATCAATCTCGGATGGAGCCAAAGATTGACTATTTTTTGGCCTTGGAGTATGATGGAATAAAGTAAAATGGCTCTTTAAACTATCTGCG
>JAOTQR010000109.1:4386337-4404623 GCA_025774065.1 Solanum ossicruentum | reverse complement strand
CTTCACCCCCTTTAGACCCCCTCTTGCTGTGTTGTGCGTATGCATGACGATTTCTTAAGAAAGACAACAAAAATAGAGATAAGGTGTTGTTAAGAGGAGAAGAAGAAGATGGGGATGTTAATTTGGACCATTGATTTCCCTTCTTCTATGTTCTTTGTTGTTCCTGCTGCTTTAAGGTATTCTTCTAAAATCACTTCAGATTTGGTACTTTTCTTGGGTTTTGGGTTCATAGATTGGTAATATTCATATACATCCACTATAAAAAAGATTGTCTTTTTATACTATACACTAAGTGATAAAGATTCAATTTTTATATTGTTTTTTGTGTTGGAAAAGTCTATGCACTTTATAGGGATTTTTTGTTCTTAGCATTTCATTCTTTTGTTGAATAATAATTTGGGGTTGTTTGAGGTTTCCCCTTTTTTATGTTTGCTGATTTTACGATCTGGGGTTTGTTTGTTTAAGGTTTTATGGTGTTATAGAACTATAGCATAGTTGTTGTGTTTGTAATGATTGAGTCTTTTTTGTCAAGTTGTTGTGTGGTTTGTTAGCTGTTATTAGGAATTGGGACAATTTCTAGGTTAAGTAGATCTTGTTGTCACCCCCCAAGAAAAGGAGTTGTGAGATAGAAGTATGGAGAATCATCACCCTTCGACTCGTTTGTCCATGGATTCGAGTGCCTCGTCCTCACATGATGAATTAGACCTTGAGATGAATAGACAAGTAGTCATAACTTGTCCACCTGATATTAATTTGCCTTTATCAGCGGAGCGTAGCCCTCCTCCGCAGCCATGGAATGCAGAACATTGTGATATTCTTGATGTTGGGCTTGGGACACAGGTATATGAGACTGAAAGTTCTCTTAGTGTACCTAAAGTTGGAAGGAAATGTGCAAAACGTTTGGATAGTATTTGGGGTGCTTGGGTTTTCTTTAGCTTTTATTTCAGGCCTGTTTTAAATGAGAAATCCAAGGCAAAGATGGTACGGGATGGTAATGGGTATTCGGGGTTTGATAAATCTGATCTCCAGCTTGATGTATTCATGGTTCAGCATGATATGGAGAATCTGTATATGTGGATTTTCAAAGAAAGGCCTGAGAATGCACTGGGTAAGATGCAGCTACGGAGTTACATGAATGGGCATTCTCGTCAGGGGGAGCGTCCGTTTCCCTTTAGTGCTGACAAGGGTTTTGCTCGATCTCATAGAATGCAGAGGAAGCACTACAGGGGGCTATCGAATCCTCAGTGTATTCATGGTATTGAAGTTGTTCCATCTCCCAATCTAATGGTTCTTGATGAAGAGGAGCGTAAAAGATGGATGGAGCTCACTGGTAGGGAACTCAACTTCAGTATCCCACACGAAGCAAGCGACTACAGTTCCTGGAGAAACCTTCCCAACACTGAATTTGAGCTCGAGAGGCCACTCCCACCAATTAAGATTAATCCGCATTCCAATCCAAAGAAACTGGCTAATGGATCAGGGCTTAATTTGTTAACTCAGCCATCCAATCACAGCAACGGGGACGCTATGGATCTACTACCTGCCAATGGCAAAAGGAAAAAGGATTTCTTCCCTCACGGAAATGAAGACGAGTGTTACCTGCAAGTAAATCCTCCTTCCTATCAAACTCCGGATCTTGAAATTCACCCAACGGAACCTCATTGGTTACACGACTTTAGTGGGGTGATGAGGGATGTCTACGGGCCTGTAACAGCTGCAAAAAGCATATATGAAGACGAACAAGGTTACTTGATCGTACTCAGTTTGCCATTTGTTGATCTTCAAAGGGTGAAAGTTTCATGGCGAAACACGCTCACACACGGTATAATAAAGGTGTCTTGTTTAAGCACATCTCGGATGCCATTCATCAACAGACAAAACAGAACTTTCAAACTAGACGAATCATCCTCAGAACACTGTCCTCCAGGGGAGTTCGTCAGGGAAATTCCTCTGTCAACAAGAATTCCAGAAGATGCCAAAATTGAAGCATACTATGACGAATCAGGAACTGTGCTCGAGATGTTGGTACCAAAACTTTGCGAAGGACCTGAAGAACATGAAGTTCGTGTTTGCCTCCGTCCTCACCTTGGGGGAAATGATCTCATGTTGACCTAAGTGAGAGATCTACTGGTGCCTGTTAGCTAAGGTGCTTCATAATGCACCAACTTAGTTTTCATATGCTGTAGTTCTATGCAAGTGTATGATCTATTTTCCGTTTTGAACGCACTAGATGTTGTTGGTAGGTTGTTACAACACTATTTTCTATGAAATTTGATACCTTTTTTAGTATTAAGGAGTAATTGGTATTCTGGTAGAGGTTCTACAGTTTCTTGAAAGCTGAATCTCAATGCTAGTTGCCAGTCTATTAGAAGATTGAAATAGGAAAAGCATATTATGTTATACAGATATTAGAAGATTGAAACTCAATATTATGTTTGTCATTGATTAGTATTCGAGATTTGATTCCAGATATATGGAGAGAGTGGCAAGAGTGAATACAATTTTAGACAAAACATTCCACCCCAACCCCCATTCAATCACGACAACAAGAACATATCTAGTGGAATCCCGTAAGTGGGGTCTGAGGAGGGTAAAATATATGCAAACCTTACCACTATCTTATAGAGATAGAGAGAGGTGGTTACACACTACCTCAATTCCTTTCTATCTAAGATCATGTCTTTGATGAGATAAAATTTTGCCATATCATGTTTAATTATCTCCCCCAACATTTTTTCTATTTTACCTCTACCCCTCTGCTTAACGCCTAAATCCAACTCCCCACTCCCATCTCCAAACATCAATAGACAGACTTTTAACTCCTTAGATTCAGTAATGAGTTAATTCATATGATGAATAATGTTGATGAAAAAGCTATCCCTATCACAAATGAGCGTCAATGAATGATCACTTTGGAGAGTCTATCTTGTTTCCAAGGACCACAAACCCCAAGGCAAAGGAGCCATTAGTTGTGTCCCTCCTAGCATTAAGTAATTGCTCGACAGCATGTGACACTTAAAATCAAGAAAGCTGAGTCAAATTTTTCTTTCTTTCTGGACAAGTGCAATAGTGCATGTCATCATCAACTTGCAAACATTGTGGTCGACGGTGGCAACTGCCATCCACTGTTATTTGTTGGTCCCCTCATTTTGGTTTCTTAAACAATTTGTAGAAATTGTCAAAACAATTACGTGTTAATATCATATTCTACTTCCAAGTGGGATAAACATAAATAGCATCAAACGTTATAGAAGAGGCAACATAGGTTATCATCCATAGAAAATCGACCTTTCAGATCACCAATCGTCCAATTATCATAGTTTGACATTTTACTTATCATAAACTTAGGACTTCACGACATATCCATATCCACATATATATGTTTCTTGTTGCTTCACACAATTAAATTAGAATATATATGTATGTACATTAGAGATGGAAAGCCACTAAACATTTCAAATTCTACAAGAGCAGATAAGAAAGGCACTTTTTTCATTAGCTCACTTAGTTTTTGAAAATTTATGAAGATGGACGAGGAAAATAAATTAAACATATTATATTTAAAGCAGAAACTTCCATGAAATAACACGGCAATGACAAGACTATTATCAGAAAAAGGAGATTTGCGAAAATGACAGAGTAGCAAAGATTTTATTTTATTTTAAAATACTGACATCAAACTATAATTAATCTTGAATCCCAATTAATCTACAAAAGATTTTTCTACCAGCAATTCCTCCAACTTTGAAATTTGATTCATAAAATTGTCCAACAAAATATATTCATTAATCAATTAACTGCATCAACATGAGTGATGGAACTATTTCCCCCTTTTACTAGAGGTCTTAAATTTGAATCCTGAATATGGAAAAAATTCTATAGGGAATATCTCCTATGCAAAGCTACAATATCATTCTTTTTTATTTGTAGCCAACATATCTCCGAGAGGTGGTGGTGCACGGTTTGAGATTCAGTGGACAATGGATTCATCAATATATCATTCCCTAATTAAGTATGAGACATTTGTCTTAACCTACACACCAAAGTCCTAGGATAGGGTCACTACCATAATTTTTTCTTGTTTTTTTTCAAAAAAGAAATAAGGAGCTAAAAGCAGACTAGAGGAGTAGACAAAGGGGTCCCACTCAACAGACTTTCTTCCTTTGTATCGACAAGAGGGCTAATAGCGTGCCCAGCCTCCCCTTTCCTCCATTGTCCAGAGAGAGAAGGCTGAGCTTCTGCAATTCGGAATTGTCAAGGAAAGACACCAGAAAAAATCGTAAACCTCAACTCAGATATACAAGGTTAACTTCTTCAATGCTCACCTCAAACTGCAAGGGCTCCAAGAGATGACTGGAACACACAGTATCAAACTGCAAGGGCTCCAAAAGATGACTAGAACACAGTATCACAAGAGGAAACAGAAAACAAATAGGATGGAATATTAAAAGCATATACCAAACGGTATATGCAAGCTTCGAGCAAAATCTGAAATTATAAATCCGAAAAATGACAGTATACTTGATAAACAAGCCAAAATATGCAAGACTATCACCATTAACTAAAGACTACGATGCAGCAATAATAAAATTGTAGTTCTTGCGGATAAATTACTGACAACCAAAAACATGAGGAAACAGAAACAGCTTAGTCGACCTCCTCAATCTTGGGACCAGCACCGCTGCCACCGCTAGGAGCAGGACCATCATCACCCATGTCAGCACCCATGTCACCACCAGCACCTTGGTACATTTTGGCAATAATTGGATTGCAAATGCTCTCCAACTCCTTCATCTTGTCCTCAAATTCATCAGCCTCAGCAAGCTGGTTGGCATCAAGCCACTGGATGGCCTGCTCAATGGCTTCTTCAATCTTCTTCTTGTCTGCCTCGGGCAGCTTGGATGCAATCTTCTCATCCTTGATGGTGTTCCTCATGTTGTATGCATAGTTCTCCAAAGCATTCTTTGCCTCTACCTTCTTCTTGTGTTCTTCATCCTCAGATTTGTACTTCTCTGCTTCTTGAACCATCTTTTCAATCTCCTCCTTGGAGAGTCTGCCCTTGTCGTTGGTGATGGTAATCTTGTTCTTTTGTCCAGTAGTCTTGTCCTCAGCAGAAACATTCAAGATACCATTGGCATCAATGTCAAAGCACACTGTTATCTGAGGAACTCCCCTGGGAGCAGGAGGGATACCAGAGAGCTCAAATTTGCCAAGCAAGTTGTTGTCCCTGGTCCTAGTTCTCTCACCTTCATAGACCTGGATCAACACACCAGGCTGGTTGTCTGAGTAGGTTGAGAAGACCTGCTCCTTTTTGGTTGGGATAGTGGTGTTTCTAGGGATCAACACAGTCATGACACCACCAGCAGTTTCCAGTCCAAGGGAAAGAGGAGTAACATCCAAAAGTAAAAGGTCTTGCACCTTCTCGTTACCTTCACCACTCAAAATTGCAGCTTGTACAGCAGCACCGTATGCAACTGCTTCATCAGGGTTGATGCTCTTGCAGAGCTCCTTCCCATTGAAAAAGTCTTGAAGGAGCTGCTGAACCTTGGGAATTCTGGTGGAGCCACCAACAAGTACAACATCATGGATAGAATTCTTGTCCATCTTGGCATCTCTCAAACACTTCTCAACTGGTTCCATACACTTCCTGAAGAGGTCCATGTTAAGCTCTTCAAATCTAGCACGGGTAATGGTAGAATAGAAATCAATACCCTCATAGAGAGAATCGATTTCAATTGTGGTCTGAGCGGTGGATGAAAGGGTCCTCTTCGCCCGCTCACAAGCAGTTCTCAACCTTCTAAGTGCCCTAGCATTACCAGTGATATCCTTCTTGTTCTTCCTCTTGAATTCTTGAACAAAATGGTTGACCATCCTGTTGTCAAAGTCCTCACCTCCAAGATGAGTGTCTCCTGCAGTAGCCTTAACCTCAAAGATACCTTCCTCAATGGTGAGAAGAGATACATCAAAGGTACCACCACCAAGATCAAAGATCAACACATTCTTCTCACCAACACTAGTTGCTTTCTTATCTAGACCATAAGCAATGGCAGCAGCTGTAGGCTCGTTGATAATACGCATTACATTCAGACCAGCAATAACACCGGCATCTTTGGTAGCCTGACGTTGGGAGTCATTAAAGTAAGCTGGCACAGTAACCACAGCATTCTTGACAGTGGAACCAAGGAAAGCTTCAGCAATCTCCCTCATCTTAATGAGCACCATAGAAGAAATTTCCTCAGCAGCAAACTGCTTCTCTTCACCTTTGTAGTTAACAACAATCATTGGCTTATCACCAGGTCCAGCAACGACCTTGAATGGCCAATGCTTGATGTCACTCTGCACTGTGGCATCACTGAATCTCCTACCAATCAACCTCTTTGCATCTGCATTAGAAATAATTTTTGTTAAAAACAGAGATCAAAAGCAACCTACAGAAGCCAAACAAAAATTTGCTCACCCAAAAATTGACATGTTAAAATTCAAATTTAAACTACAGTTTCCCAACCACAACCATCTTCTTCAATAAAACAACTATCATATTATGTAATTATTCCAGCAATCAGAAAAATAAAACAAAACTACACCAGACCACTCAAAGTCAGTTCTTCTAGACAACTTACCACTGTAACAAGCATAAAGATCTATATAAAAGAATTAAACTAGATAAATATACAAGGACAAGCATTGGTCTTCAACATGAACAAAGATGCAGCAATAAATTAAGCAGCCTATCTTTCCCTGCAACCTATATTCTAATCTTCAAATGTACATATATAAAAGTAAGACGGGCTGCAAATACAGTTCCAATCTCCAAAATGTAGATGTTAAATAAGATATGCAACAGACAAATACCTTCCTAGAATGTCAAAACTTCAAATAGTTAAGTATATTTTATGCAGCTTCGTATATATAATAGTAAAGCTTTTAAGATGAAGCACAAATTTATCTAGTAAAGCTTTTAAGATGAACCACAAATTTATCTAGTGCAAATTAGCACAAACTTACAAGTTCAATTTCACTCCCTTTAAGCACAAGCAAATATTATAATATTAAAATGAATCCACTTAGCATCTTCATAATAATCCCAGTGGATTAACTGGAGATCTACACTAGTTAAACTACAAGTTCGAGATCTTAACTTTATTTTGATTGAGACAAATCTACAGAATTAACATTAAACTAATCGTAGTACCGCAACTTCAAAACTGTCCCAATAAACATATCGAATAAGACATGCCACACATCACAATACGTAGAATGTTGAAACAATATCACAAACTGGTAGTGCCATACTAGTCATGAAACTTGTTAAATATGACTAATACATTTCATCTACTTACTCAAATATTCAAATTTTCATTTGAAAAAGACTAGATCTGGTATAGTCATACCCAAAAACTAACAACTACACAAGTACGCATGAAAACAATAACTAGGTAAATATAAATTACAGTTTTAGAGCAAATCTAGTCGGATCTAGCACGAAAAGTAGCTAAACGAATTATTAATAAGCAAAAAAGCAGAGAATGCTAAACAATCATAGATCACATACAAAAAACACAGATTGATAAAGCATCATAGATCACAAATGAAAACTTGTACGAAGTGTAGATCGAGATCTTACCGAATACAGTGTTGACAGGGTTCATTGCGACCTGATTCTTAGCAGCATCACCAATGAGACGCTCGGAGTCGGTGAATCCAACATAAGACGGCGTCGTTCTGTTACCTTGGTCATTGGCAATGATCTCAACACGATCATGCTGCCAAACACCGACGCAAGAGTATGTTGTTCCGAGATCAATACCGATTGCCGGACCTTCGCCCTTTCCAGCCATATCTCTGCTTCTCTCCTTCGCTTAGTGTCGGCGAGTTTTTTTGTGAAGAGAGGAGAGGCAGTATAAGAGTTTTGAGGAACTAGGGTTTGTAAGGAGGAGGACTGAGATGTAAAAGACGAGAATTTATAATGAGTGTAGTTCTAGAATGTTCCGAAACCCTAAAACCGAGACTTTGTTTATAGCCGTTGGATCTCTGAGATGATAATTTGACGGTCTGTGATTCGTTTCACTTTCCCGGCTAGCCAAATTTGACTTGTTTTTGGTTGCTTCCACTTGCCCAAAATAGTTTATGCTATATTATGGCATCTTTGTAAAATGTAAGTTTATGCCCATAAAAATAGTTTTTATGGCATAACAAAAACAATATATTATGAAAAGAAATATTTCTTAAATTAGGGATTCTGTCGTAAATAATATAACTTCTAATAAAGGTGTCAAAAGAATATGAAAAATTAACCGAACCAATTGAATCTAATTATATAGAATCAATTCTTATCGATTATTTTCTCAATAAAATCGTGAACTTTTAATTAAGTCTATAACAGTTCTGAATAATTGAGATGATCTTTTTAGTCTATAAATAAAATCGAATATTCCGGAATCAAATCAAATTGATCCCAAACATTAAGTCTACAAAACCGTAACACTACTAACTCTTACTATTGATCCCAGATATTAGTAGGGCCACGAGTGGGAACAATCAAGTGAATTAGATGAAGTTAGTGGATATATCTCTCTTGTTTTACTTATTTTCTCATTCATTAATCTCTTAGTCTAGTAAGTAGGAATAAAAAAAGTTTTAATATTTGTAATTGTTAAATTTATAAAAAGATAAAATATATGTATTTCAAGAATTACTTGTTAGTAGTTTTACTGTGTTAATTCTTCATAATTCTCACAATCCTAGTTGTAAATTTAGTTATTCCTGCAAATAATGTGATGACTTATGATAAATAATTTAAGCACAATCATATATTTACAAGTTCAATAAATAAAATATGAATTTTTCAATTGAAATCAAGACTCACAAAAATATTGCACAAGTATTAAATAAAACCTAGAGGACCTATTTATAATAAAAAATTTAACTCAAGTTGAATTGAGAAAACTAGATTTTGACGTCTTCAACGAATTCATATACGGATTGTGGATCCATTTAGGAATCATCATCTGCTATCTGTATAACAAATGTATAGTCTTAAGACTTTTTCCACTGACCAATTTTACAGTTCGTGGAACCTTTTATGGCTCGTTAATTAACTTCGTAGAAATCAAGGTTGATTTTTATAGGCTCTAAATCTCAATCACAGATCCTCATCTACCATTGATCATGCAATCTTTCACGACTTGTCTTGTTTCTTTGTAGAAATCGCTCATAAGTTGACCTTTTTTGAACTTTTTCTACGACTCATACGGTAGTCTAGTAAAATTCAAGCGATTTTTTATGCCCCCAAACCTCATCTTCGATTGCCATCTACAGCTCGTAGATCAAACTACGGACCGTAGATAGACTCATAGAATTCCAAATTTGACCTGCAATTTTGAATTTCAATACTTTGCGTCCAATCCTTGTTTTTCTGCAAAACAAACAAAACTACTAAAACGCGCTAGAGAATATACAAAATCATAAATTTTAAACATCAAAAGTGTTATAAATCATTTTTGTAAGAAAACGTGACACTGTCACTTGCTTCTCGAGCCCATTATTAAGTATCTCGCAAGGTGGAAGCCTATGTCAATCATAATGTAACAAAAATTTAAATCGCCTATCTTTTCTACCTACTTTGTCAAGCATGAATTGATTACCAATAAAAACTTAAACTAGTTGTTGAATTAAAGAAGAAAAAAATCACACATGTAAAAAAGATAAAATATACTCGTCAAATTTGCGAGGCCTTTCTTTTGATTGTAAAAAATAGATTTAAATTAATTTTTTAACGATAGAGATATAAATATAATATTTTTTTAATAGATGATATATTCGCTATAAATCATATATTTTATGGATATATTTGAATCTTTTCCTTGAGTATAAAATCAATTTTTTCTCATGGTAACCCTTGCTCATATTACCTCAAACTCAGGTGGAAATGATAAAACCTCTTATTCAGTTTTTATCATTTTCAACAATATCTAAAATATGAGGAGGTATCATGAATAACAAATTTTGCATTAATCGCAAGTATGTTACTATTTTTATCCTTATTTAACATATATTAATTACTTGTTTAATTGGCTAAATATATTTATTCAAAGTTTATTAACTATTAAGGGTAAAATAGGAAGAACAATGTCATTTATGCATTGATTTTACGAAGGACTATAAATTTATAGTAAGGACGACACACAAAAAAAGACCGAAGATACTAGTTAAATGCAAAAAAGGAGATGAGAATGTATAAAAATTGACGAAAGTCAACCATAATGATATGATGCTTTTAAGATATTTTGATGCGTGAAATATAAGATATAATTAATTTCGAGATTAATTTTAAAATAAATTTATTGCATATTTGATTTGGTTACTTATCTCAAAATTATAATATTAATTTTATTCCAAATTAAGAGTAGACAATTGAAGTCGAATAGAATTAGGATTAGGAATTACGAAGCTTTTATAAATATAAATTCCGCCATTAGAGCTTACCTCTGCTTCAATTCAATGGAGAATTTCCAAGAAAACGTTGTTTGCAATGCTGTGCGTCTTTTTCTATGGAACGAGAAGCTGACGAAGAATCAAATTTCACCGTCTGAAGGTTTATGCGTCTTTCTAATTCGACGTACATTCACCCAGCGCCATCGTGGTGTATTCAGCAATTATAATTACAAAAAAATCAGAGACCAAAAGTGTGCTACCGTTATCCCGTTCAGTCTATCAAAGCTACTCAACAAAGACGCATCATTAGGCCCAATGCTCGTTTCCGCTACTCTTCAGTTTCTGCCGCAAACTGTCAAGTACTTGGGCGACATTATCTCTTCCTCCCTTTTCACACAGTTTCAATTTACTCAAGCTTTCCTTAGGCCACCTCCACGCCCTCCGTACGTAATCGTTCTCGAAATCTCACAAATTCGTTGTATCGATTCTAATTCTTCGTTGAATTTATCCTTGCCGCCCAATTTCATACCTCCTCCTGTTCCATCTCATCGACGATTTGAGAAGAATTGGAGCGAAGGGGGAGACGGTGTGAGTAATGTTGATTTTGTGAACGATCCGTACAATAGATATCGCTGGGATGTTGTGTTGTATCTTCACAAATTGAGGGATTATGCTGGTGAAGGCGGGATTTGTCCAACGAAACCACCGATTGCGATGGATGTAGATAAAGGATTTGTTGAAGTCAAGGTATGTTATAGATCGTGGTGTCCAAGTTCAGCTTATTGCATTAGGGATCTAATTGCTCAGAATTGCCCTATTTGTTGTGATGAGTTTAAAGATGAGAATGAAGTGATTGCAACTTATTGTTCTCATGCTTTTCATATAAGGTGTCTATTGTCATGGCTATTGAAAAAAACAATTGCCCAACTTGTCGAGCTGATTATCCATTGCATTATTCGCCTATTTTCAATCGACATGGTCAACTTTAGTAGGAGCAAAAGTTTTGATCTTGAGATGGTTTAAATGAATAAATACTTATTACTTCATCATAATTCAGGACTCTAGTTTAGAATATTAATTTGAAAGAGAAGTAATTTTTTTTCCTTCAAATTATTACAACACAGAGAACAAGCCTCATAAACATGTGATTTAAAGAATTTATGTATTCATATTAAAAATAATTGCAATTTATGTTAAAAATAAAATTGTGCTGGAATTGATATGGCTTGCCTCCCAGTATACATGCCTAATCTCCTTGTTGTGTAGCATTCTCATCAAGTACATGTATATCGGTTTATATTAATAAAGTTTGTATTAATCCTGTGTGATCGTGAGTCTTAATACTTGGATGTCACTTTCAATTAGGTACACATGATGATCAGTTATCATAATATCACGATACATGGATAATTTAATACGAAGAATCAACTATGGTAAACTAGAGATAAGTCTAACTCTGATGTCATGATAAAAAATAAACCTTGAACATAATTTAATCACAAAAATTAGTTTAGGCTAAAAGAATTGTTCAAATTCATATAATGAGATCAAATCTCTCGTCCCTAGTCAATAGGAAACTTTTTATTATAGTCAAAGGGATAAATCATATTATAGTCTAAGTATAATAAATATATCTCAAAAGATCATTGAAGTATATAATGAAGGAAAAGTTAATTCTTGTGGTAGCAAGAGTTTCGAACTTGAGATGGTAGTTAAAAAATAAAGAAATACTTGTCACTCTATCACAAATTAGGACTCTAGTTTAGAACATTTTATATTGTAATTTAAAAACAAAGTAACTTTGTTTCCTTCAAATTATCACAATACAGAGAGCAAGCTTTATAAACATGTGATTTAAAGAATTTATGTTATTCATATTCTTGTTGTGTAATACAATTTTTATGTTAGCTGTCAATCTATCCCAATTTTTCTTTATATAGATTTGTCACAAAAAAAATACGAGCACTTTATTCCGAATTAATTATTATCATTTACTCTTGTAACTCAATTACAATAGTCTATCCTTAAAGCTCACCTTATCCCTGCTCTTCATGGTTGAATATTTGATGCACGAACAATTTAACACGTAGGATAAATATTGATGAATTAGGGATGAGTCTAAGTCTGATGTCATGATAAAAAATGGACCTTGACCATAATTCAATCACAAAACTTGGCTCAAGCGAAAAGAATTGTCCAAATTCATATAAATAAATCAAATCTCTCATCTCAATATGGAAAATTCAACTGATCACAAAATAATAATTTATTTGCTTATCATAGTTGGATAAAAAGTGAAATAAATCATATTAATAATTAGCCTTGGTCAAGCATAATAAATATATGTCAAAAGATCACTCAGATATAGAAAGTTATTTAATAAAATTACCGAACTTAATTTTTTTTCTTAATAAAGTCATTCAACTTATAATTTTTCTCTTACAAAGTCATTCAATTTATAATTTTGCTCTTAAGGGTCATTTGATTGGGAACAACTTATCACAAGATTAGTTACCCTGCGATTAATTATCCTAGGATAAGTTATCCCACCATGTATTTCGGATAACTTATCCCATCACTATTGTATAAATAGTGAGATAACTTTGTGGCTGAAAACATATGGATATATCCAAAACTTAGCAACCAAATAACATACTAACGTTTTAAATCCCTTTACTATTTTATTATTCTATGACTATTTATTTTTATCTCTCACACAAAATGTCCCCTTACAAAATTACTTTATAGTTTTTGTTAAAGTTAAGATATAATTGAATATCTTTTTCTACTTTACCCTCAATAATAATTAATTTTAGAGAAAACTATTAAAGACATTCCTAATTTAGTGTAAGTTATTATTTTAATTCTTGAACTGTTGACAATCTTAAAAATTCCTCTACTTGACTAACTAAATTAAAATTTACCCTCAAACTATTACAAATATTAAAAACACACCTTAACTTGATAATAATTTAGGCGTGTATTTCACTCTCGTTACAAAATTAGGAATATATTTAAGTTTAGTTAGTCAAATAAAACGATATTTTTAATGTAATTAACAATTCGAATAAGAAACTACTCCTTCCATTTCATTTTACATATCATATTTTCTAATGACACTTGCATTAAGAAGAATGGTAAATTTACCTTCTTGCCCCTAGTTAATTAATGTATAAAGTTACAATGTATATTAATGGTTAGCTTTTTTAGTTAATCAAAATCATTAATTATCAAGGGCAAAATAGATAGAATAATATAATTTATGTATTAACATTGGGAAATGACAATTAAAACACCCATTTAACCTAGAAAACAATGAATAATTATGTTTTGCTCGCGGCATACTATCAAACAGTTGGGAGGCGACATCAGTTTTCCCCTTTTCACAGATTTTCAACATTCGCAAGCTTTAATAGGTATGTAATCGCTGTTGAAATCTCCCAATTTCATTCCTCCTGATGCTCCATTGTTTGTTAATGACGAAGAGGAAGAGGAGGATTTTTTGTTGAGTGCTGCTGATGTTCCTTTATCTTGTTTTGGGTGTATCATAGTTTAGTAAAGCGATTGTTTGTGTGTTAGAAATGTTGGCTAATGTTAATGTGATACCAAAGTAATTTTTTTCATCTGCTAGAAGGCATTCAGTATTTAATTGTTCTGCTACAAGCATTCTTTATTCTTTTTGTTAGTCGTTTCTCAGGTCTAGTGAAGTTGGAAACAACCAGCTTATCTGAAGATCAGTCCTCGCATATGAGATGCAAAGCAAAGCGAATGTGAGATGGAAGCGCATATAAGGTTTGTATCTGCTTTTGATTACTGTAACTCTGTGCAAACTGCTTTTTAAGCTCTATAATGGCTAAACCATGTAACCGGTTACTGTGAAGCTGGAGTAGTATTCCCTCCATCCCAATTCAAGTGTCTTACTTCCCTTCCCTCCATCCCAATTCAAGTGTCTTACTTCCCCTTTTTTGTCTGTCCCAAAAAGAGTGCTTCTTTCATATTTAGTAAGTTTTCACTTCCAACATTCTGCAAGTAAGATCACAAAGATGAAAAAATTTCTTGAACCCAATGTTCATCAAACTAAGACGGGAGGGGGTATTCAACCATTGATATTTTTTCATAGAAGGGGCATCAATGTCTGGTTATATGAGGGCAACAGTTTAATATTTTCGCTTCTAAGGGTCAATCAATAAGAAGGAGATTGCTGTTTAGATTTTGCCTCTTGCTTCAACTATACATTTCATACTTCAAATTAATAATTTATCTTAAAAAAGAGAACGCTAATTGTCTTATCAAGCATTTGATACTCAACTTTATCTCATGATATGATTTCATATCATAATTTCAAATCATGATTTCATCTCACATGGCAAAATGTGCCCTAAATATTTGTGGTCCAACATGGTTGTCATTTTAGAAAGCTAAGATATAATTAATTACATTCTTTCCTTTTTGCCCTTAGTAATAATTATTTTTGAAAGTTATAAACATCGACTAATTAGCATAGGAAACATAAGTGAAGAACATATACACATTATCCAATATTGTGATTATTTAGATACCTCTCTTTTTTGTATTCAATTGAAGTGATATTAATATTTTAAGTAATTAAAAATAATAAGTAAAGATATGACCATTAAGACACATAATTTATTAAGTAACATGTAAATAAAACATGTGACACATAAAGTGGTCAACAGGGAGTATATGATGGGCCATCTAGGTTGGCATGAGACAAGTTAATCCTTTTTTATGGAACTTGGATTAGAACAACTTTAGAATTACCTCAACTGTGCATACGTGTAATATACAAGTAACTTTCTAGAAAAATTTGTCAAGTTAAGAGCTTTATAAATATTTTGCTGTTAGAGCTTAACTTTGCAATATGATAAGCAAAATCAACAATTTCCAATGGAATGAATCATTGAAATCAACAGGGAGTATATGATGAGCCATCTAGGTTGGCATGGGACAAGTTAATCCTTTTTCATGGAACTTGGATTAGAACAACTTTAGAATTACCTCGACTATGCGTACGTGTAATATACAAGTAACTTTTTAGAAAAATTTGTCAAGTTAAGCGCTTAATAAATATTTTGCTGTTAGAGCTTACCTCTGCATTATGATAAGCAAAATCAACAATTTCCAATGGAATGAATCATTGAAATCGCTGATTGCAAGTCACTTTGACTTTTCTTATGGAACGAAAAGCTAGTGAGGAACCAGATTTCACAGTCCGAAGGCTTATGCTTGTTCATAATCTGAAGTACATTCGTGATGTTTTAGCCTTGTGAATGTGGTTGTTATAAATACGAGTACAGTTGGTACACACTGGAGGAGAAGAAGTGCTTTACTGTCATCCTTTTTGCTTTGTCGAAGCTACGGAAAAAAAAGCATCATTAGGTTCCTTGCTTGTTTAGGCTACTCTTCAGTTTCTGTGGCAAACTATCAAGCAGTTAGGGAACAATATCTCGTTTTGCCTTTTCACTGAGTTTCAAGATTCTCAAGCTTCACTACCACTGCGAAGGTCGACTTGCGTAGTGGTCGTTGAAATCTCCCAAACTCGCACTATCAATTTAATTGATAAAGTTGATCTTAGTGTTCCCCGCAATTTCATAGGGTATCCTCCTGATGCCCCATTTTATCATCAATTTTAGAATGATGATTAGGAAGAGGAGGGGGTTGTCACTGTGCGAAATGTGAGTGCCGATGATGATAGGAATGATCCATTTTGTGAATACACTGAGGATGTCCTCGAGTGTCTTGATATGTTAAGGAAATATACGGGTGAAGGTGGGGCTTGTCCAATGAAACCACCCATTGCAGCGGATGTTGCGAGAGGATTTGTTGAAGTCCAGCTATGTTATAGATCTTGGTCTTCAAGTTCAGCTATTAACTTCAAAGATCTAATGAGTGAGATTTGCCCTATTTGTTAAGAAGAGTTTAAAGACGAGAATGAAGTGATTACAATTTATTGTTCACATTTGTTTCATACGAAGTGTGTCCTCCTATGGCTCCAAGAACAACACTTGCCCAACTTGTCAAGCCGTCTATCCTTTACATTATTCACCCCTTTTGGACTATCAACTTGACCATCAATATTTGCTTCAGAATAACTTTTTTCTGACATTATGGAATTTGGTCAAGGAGGGCATCACGGGAACATTGCAATATTTCCATGAGCACTATATGTTTGAAAGGAGGCCTAATGCCACCTTTGTTGCCCTTATTCCAGACAAGGCAGGAGTAATATTAGGCTGAACTTTGGGATGTACAAGATAATTGCCAAAGTTTTAATAGAAATAATGGTGGGATCTAATGTCAATGTGAGGAGGAAGTTAATGACTTTCATGCTAGTTCTGTTGGGGGGCACTTGAGTCCCATTTCTACAGCTATTTTCACTCCATTCCTATTACCATAATTTATAATTTTACTACTTACCTATTCTAGCCATTTGCTTTGTTCATTTAATTTTGTAGACATGACACTAATGCGACATATGTCAGCATCTTTACATACCCCCCCTCTTGATGTAGGTTCCATTCCATATTTGCACCAGATTCAAGCGTCAATGTGTCATGACAAAAGTCTCAAGACTGCTCTCTGGTGATCCAATAACAAACAACAATCTGTAAATGGATCCATGACCCGTAGATGAGTTTGTGGAAGGTGTTGAATTTAGTTTTCCCAACTCAACTTGGATTGGATTTTTGATGTCTATAAATAGGTCTTTTAGGTTTTATTTATTACTTATGTGACGTTTTTACTGTCTGGACTAGGAACAAAGGATTTATTCAATTTGGCTTTCTTAATTTTTGAAATTGATTGCACACTGATCTTGCATTCTACGCACTAGAAAAGATTACCACTATACGATCGTCTAAGTTGTGAATTCATGGGGATCACAATACGATCTTCTAAGTTTCGTCTATTGATTTAAACACTTATAGTTAATGATTTGTTAGTTTCATTTGTCATGTAGTTATTTCTATATATAAAATGCCCTTTTGAAAATAGTCTGACTAAAAGTATAAGCACACATAATTAAACTAAGTCCGAATCATATTCCTCGAGGGTTCAATCCTAACCTTGGTTCGATTTTATATTTGAATGATGATCACTTTGTACTTCTTATGGGAGGTGTAATTTGGGCATATCATTGATTAAAAGAACAACTGATAATGATATTATTATTGACGAGTATATTTCCCATTTCAAAAAATATTAGAGAGGGAAGTTGTAACATGATTTTTAAAATGGATCTTAAGAAGGATTTTGATAGAATTGAATAGTTCTTTTGTCGGAGATACTTTCTAAACTGTAATTCTATTCCAAGAATTGTTCCATTTTTGTGTTAGTTGACGCTCTATGTCAATCTTAGTCAATAGAGAGAGAATCGTTTTCAATGGATCCCAATCTTCTCTTCATATTAAGCGATGGATCCCCGTCTTCTCCTCATATTAATTCTCTCTCTAGATTTATTGAAAGTTGACCTTAATAAGATTTGATTTTCGATCAAATTAGCTATGCCCCCAAATCTCTCCTTTTTTTGTTGCTAAAGATCTAACCCTCATTGCTAAAGCTAATTGAAAAACTACAACATCTTAGAGACTTTAACTAGTATCAATAATGCTTTTAACTAAAAAAATAATGTAAGGAAGTGGAATAATAAGAGATTTTGTTGGATATTTGCATATTAATACAATTCGTTGAGTATGGGATCTTGTAGATTATGAATCAAATCTGAATAAAATAAGATCAATCATATAGAATAATTGTTTAAACTATCTGCGCTTTTTTCATTTGTGAAGTAGCAGTTAGTCAATGCAACTTTCGACGCTCCTCATGGGTCATC
>JAOTQR010000109.1:4365181-4386237 GCA_025774065.1 Solanum ossicruentum | reverse complement strand
AATTGTTCGAAATTTTCAATATTTGTCCAAATTTCACAATTATTCCAAAATTTCAAAATACGGGTCCTAACATCTTAACCGCCTCAATCTTCTGCGTATCCACCTGAATGTCATCTCCCGAAAAAACATGGCCTAAGAAAGCCACCGACTTGATCCAAAACTCATACTTGGAGAATTTTGCATACAACTCATGATCTTTGAGTGTTTGCAAAACCACTCTAAGGTGATGAGCATGCTCCTCTTTGTTCCTCGAATACACTAGGATGTCATCAATAAATATGATCACGAACATGTTAAGATATGGTCTGAGTACCCTGTTCATCAAGTCCATGAAAGTTGCAGGTGCATTCGTCAACCTGAAGGACATGACCAAGAACTCAAAATGGACATACCGTGTCCTAAAGGTTGTCTTAAGAATATCACTTTCCCTCACCTTCAACTGATAGTAACCCGATCTGAGGTCTATCTTGGAGAACAAGTAAATCCTGAAGGTGGTCAAAGAAATCATCTATTCTAGGAAAAGGATACTTATTTTTTATGGTAACCTTGTTCAACTTCCAGTAGTCTATATACATCCTCAAAGATCCATCTTTCTTACGCACAAATAGGAAAGGAGCACCCTAAGGTGAGACACTAGGCCTTATGAAACCTTTCTCTAACAAGTCTTTCAATTGCTTCTTCAATTCTTTCAACTCTACAGGGGCCATTCTATAGGGCAAAATTGAGATAGGTTTGGTCTCAGTGAGAACATCAATCCAAAGTCAATCTCCCTATCAGGAGGGACTTCGGGAAGATCATCAAGAAAGACCTCGGGAAATTTATTCACTATCGGGACTGACTCAAGAGTAGGAGACTTAACATCATCAGAGTTTACTCGCACGAGGTGGTAAATGCAACCTTTGGATATTAACTTTCTATCTCTAAGGTAGGATATGAATTTACCCTTAAGGGCAACAGAACTACCTTTCCACTCTAAGACAAGCTCAGTAGTAAATTGGAACTTAACAATCCGGTATCTACAGTCAATAGAAGCATGTCAAACGTGAAGCCAAACCATGCCCATTATTACATCAAAATCAACCATCTCTAACTCTATCAAATCAGATAAAGTGTCTCTATGATAAATAGACACCACACAATCCCTGTAAATCCTCTCAGCTAGGATAGACTTACCAGTAGAAGTAGAAACAGAAAAGGGCTCAAGCAAAAACTCGGGACGAATACAAACTTTCTAGCCACGTAAAGGTTTACAAAAGACAAGGTGGCACCAGGATCAATTAAGGCATAGCAATCATAAGTAAAGAAATGAAGCATCCCCGTGACAACATCTAGTGTAGCCTCCTACTCCTGATGGATACCCATAGCATAAAGATGATTTATCTCGCCTCCTGTAGCCGTAGTAGTAGTGCCTCTCTACTGATTACCTGCTGGAGGTGCTATCGAAGACTGAGCTCTGTTGTTCTCTTCGCCTCATCTACTTTTCGATCACTGCTATTAGAAGTGACCCACCTATCCACATAGGAAACAAATATCCATACCCAGATGACACCTACCCAAA
The DNA here is from genome assembly GCA_025774065.1 of Solanum ossicruentum. Taxonomy (NCBI): domain Eukaryota; kingdom Viridiplantae; phylum Streptophyta; class Magnoliopsida; order Solanales; family Solanaceae; genus Solanum; species Solanum ossicruentum. Next base: position 4,384,679 of record JAOTQR010000109.1, on the reverse strand, counting down.
TGGAATTTCCCACAAGTGCCACAAGGTGGATTTCCCCTCTGGCCCTGAGTTACACTGGCCTGGGATTAGGCACCTGGGGTCCTTAAATTCTGATAACTCTGAGATTTCTGGTCATACCTGCTTGGTTGTACGGGTTCACTTGCTATAGACAGTGCAGATGGGATGATCTCTTCTGGAAATAGGATTTGTGACCCCTATTCAGCCTCTAGGGGCTAGGCTCATGTACCGTTGACTTCGCCTTTCTGCTCAGGTGCTCTTTTCTATCCCTCTTCTTATCCTCCTTTATCTGTTGGGCATACATCATAAGTCTGGAGATGTCCATACTAGGAATCAGTCGCTGCCTTACACTTTCTCTGCACATGTTTAGCTAGGCCAGACACAAATCTCCTTATCCTTTGCCTCATATCGTCTACTATCTTTGGAGTATACCTTGACAGTTTGATCAACTTAAGGCTATACTCTTTCATAGTCGTCCTTCCCTATTTCAGATGCACGAACTCTTCCGCCTTCACCTCTCTCAACTCTTGAGAAAAAAAGTGATCGAGGAAGGCGGCTTCAAACTCATCACATGAGGCAGGCTCCGCATCCTCACCTCTACCCCCCTCTCACTAGGTGTACCATATATTAGCCATATCCTTCAGCTGGTAGGACGCAAGCTCTACTCCCTTAAGCTTATTTGCATGCATAACCCTCAGAACCTTGTACATCTCATCAATAAAATTTTATGGTCCTTCTCCACTTTTGACCCTATATACATAGGCGGGTTCATTCTCAAGAAGTCCTTCAGCCAGGTTGCAGGTGAAGGCTCCTGTGAGCTAGAACTAGGAGCCTGGAAACCGTGGCTATTCCCTTGTGAGGCCATCAATTGTGTCAACATGGTGATGGAACCTCAGAATTCTGCCTTCAATAGTAAGAGCTGGCTGGGGCTGAGCAGGGGGCGCCTGAGGACCTCAACAGTCTTAGCAGGGCGTCCCCATCTCCTGGTCTTAGTCTGAATTGGAACCTCAGGTTGCGTGTTCTCAGCAATGGGAGATAGGGCATCTCTCTGAGCGACAATTCTCTTGGGCGATATTTTCAATAAGTGTAAAATGCACGAGTTAAAAGAAAAATTTCACAGGTTAACTCTATAGAACGAACTCAGATTATAGAAGAAGGGTAACACTTCCTAATGTCCTATAGCCTCCTATTTATGAAGTGCGGTGCACAACACACCCACAAACAAGACTCTACTAGACACAGCTTCGTAGACCCCTAGGAGAGTCGAACTCTGGGCTCTGATACAAAGTTTGTCACGCCCCGAGAGGGTACCCTAGATATGACTAGTGCTCGAAGATTATCGCTAGCCCCCAAGCGGACCACCTAGTCTCATCCCCATTGTTCCATCCATTCATATACGGAAGATTCAATAAAATAACCAACTATCATAAGATAATAAGAGTAATTGTCTCAAAAAAAGGGAACAGGGATAAAATAATCCTGACACCATCCATCAATCATTTATGTCTATGAAGCCTCTATAACTAACATCTAAAAAGGCACTATGAAAGGCCGTGGGTACCACAATCAAAAGAAATAATGTCATAAAGATAAATAAATAACCATCCTCCAAATGTAAGGGAGGACTCCACGAACTGGGATCAAAGCTCTAAACCTAAACAAATGGGTTGCTAAAGTCTTCGGTCTACCGTATCTGCATTATAAAATGATGCAGCTCTAGAGGGGCATTAGTACATAGAATATACTGTATGTAAAATAGCCTAAAGAAAGGGAAACATTATAATAATCTCTCATCAATCACTCAGCCTCACCACTAAGTAAGGAACAAGACGCTATCACCTTATCATTCATCAAACATCCAACCATCACATCACATCAGAGTTCTACCATTATGAAACCTATCTGGGAGTTTCTCGGACCTACATCTATTACCTATGAGCCAGTGATGGTACAACGAAGCGATGTCATTACGACATCTACCTAATACCTTGCTGGGGTAAAAAGGCGTACATCAGGGGTTTATAGTCATAGTAAGTCCTTTTGGGGACTAAGGAAACATCCATTCTCACGGTCCAATCCTCTGCTATGCTAGCCATATAGGTAATGAGTGCAAGTGGGACTCATTCTTACTCATTTTCGGTGCTCAATACTCCTCCCAGGACTCGACATGCTCATAAGTCTATCAATATTCCCATCACTCAACCTCTACGGGCAAGATTATCCTTTTAATTTCAAGGGAATATGTTCATCTGACTCTATCAGTATAATTTCAACTTTCACAATCATTAACACTCATTACCTCAGGACTCAGACTCAATCAAATATAATCACGGCTCTAGACATCCCCCTAAGTTCATTATTCAAGTGCTTACAGAGAGAATTTGCAAAGGTAAATCATAATCACATAATAATGAAACATTACAATAAACTTTGTGTGTGATGATCATCAATGCAAGATTTAAAAGTATAGTTTAAAGCATAAAATCAAGAACTCAAGATAATGTTCAAGAATTATATGCAAAAATCAAGAAACTTTCAAGAATCCATAATTTAAAACTTTTAAATATCAATCATACATCTTAGCTATATTTTGGGCACATGGAAGAACAATTTCATGAGTTTGGGTAGCTTTTACATACCTGGGAATGAAGATTTTCTTCAAGAATCGAATCCTCGGTGGAACTCTCACTTGTTTCTTCTCCTTCTTCTTAGACTTAGCGTAAAAATCTTTGAAAAAGAATGGGTCTAAACCCTTTTAGTATGAATTCACGTTTTAAAATTGACCTGGGGATATAAAAATATATTAGGAAGGAAAAAATTGCCTTTTTCGAATTTAAAATTAAAAAACTGCATCTCATACACTAGTGCCCGATGCGCACTAGTACAAATTTGCACTTTTTCGCGAATTTTTTATTTTCGTCGAATTTTGAAAAAAAAATAAGTGCGGTTCCTTTTCTGCACGTCGCGGAAGGAGCGTGAAATCTCACTGTTTTTGGCTCTCTTTGAAAAAATTAATTCGCGTTTTTTTGCGTTAAAGCGAGTCGAGACCATTTTCCGACTCAGTTTTTCGCACTGATCGTAAATTCGCTCTCGGATTTTTCATTGAAGTTTGGGAAGACATGTTGCGTGCACGATAAATTTTAGGGGTATTTTAATAATTTCACGGGGTGTTACACAAGCCAACTTTCTCCCAGTAAGTTAATGTTATATATGATTAAATTGTTTATTAGTAGAATCAAAGATTTGCGATTAATTGTGATCAAATCAATATATTAAAATTAATCACTTTTTGAGAGACTCTTTTGTCAAGATGTATCAATATGATTTCAAATGTGATCAATAAATTAACGTCCAATTGTTTTTCTAGTATAAACAATTCATAGTTGCTTAAAAAACTTATGATTGTTTATGCTAAACAATTATCTTTTGATCTACATAGTCACTAGTTGTTTATCTATTTTATTACCCATTGACAGACCCTTTTTGTCAATATATATCAATGTGTTTTCAGATATGATAAATAAATTAATGTCTAATTGAGGTTCTCGTTTAAACAACTCTTAGTTGCACCACTTTAGGTTTAGTTCTCTTTAATTACCTTTTTAAAGATTCTTTTTATCAAGATGCACCACTTTAGGTTTTCGTATAAACAACTATTAATTGCTTAAACAACTAACTATTGTTTATGCTAAACACTCATATTTTGAACGATACAATTACTAGTTATTTATCTAAAACATTGTTTAAACAACAAACACACATAAATAACGTGGAATTATTTAAAAGACTTCTTCAAAAAATATGATTAAAAAAATAAATAAATTACCTTCAAATAGTGAAGTGAAGAAAAGAAAGATGAGGAAAATAAAGAGACAACCTTCTTGATTATCTTGTGTACCTGTGAAAGGAAGAAAAGAAAGAAAAAGATGAAGAGAGAAGGAATTTGGCAGAACAAAGGAAAGGGAAGAGAATGGAAAAGAAAAGAGATGACTTTCTTGATAAGCAAAGCTAAAGAAGATTGATGATCATTGGGAGGGTAGGGTTTTTAGTTCTTTTTGTTTGTATTTTAATTTGATCCCAAACTTTTAAATATTTCAATTCAACCCCCAATAACCCATAATTATAACATTGATTTTAAAAAATAAAAAATAAAATAAAAATCCCTTTTTATTTTATTGAACACTTGAATGTTTTAACTTATTATTCCGACTTATTCTCTTTTGCTTGTTTCTGCTCGCCGCATACTATCAAACCGTTGGAGGGTGACATCAGTTTACCCCTTTTTACAAGTTTCAACATTCGCAAGCTTTAATAGGTATGTAATCACTGTTGAAATCTCCAAAACATGCTCTTAATGCTTCCCCAATTTCATTCCTCCTGATGCCCCGTTGTATCATTGGTTTGATAATGACAAAGAGGAAGAGGAGGTTTTTGTTGAGTGCTGCTGATTACAGGAATAATGTTCTTTATCTTGTTTTCTTTGTATCATATTTTAGTAAAGTAACTGTTTGTGTGTTAGAAATGTGTTGGGTAATGTTAATGTGAAACCAAAGTAATTTTTTTTTCATGTGCTAGAAGGCATTCAGTATCTGGTTGTTCTATTTCTTTCAAATTGTTAAGTAGACAGTAGCAACAAGGTTTGCTTAGCATAATGAAACAAGCATTCTTAATTCTTTTTGTTTGCCTTTTCTCAAGGTCTAGCGTAGTTAGAAACGACCATCTTATGTGATGCATATGAATGTGGTGCAAGAGAATGCGGAATGCAAAGCTTCATGTGTTAAAACAAGTTCCTACTGCATATGCAAAGGGAATCCTCCACAGTATAAGGTTTGCATCTGCTTTTGATTACTTTAACTCTGTGCAAACTGAATATTATTGTCGATGGTTAAAGTGTGCCAAAAATAGAGTCTGGATGGGCCATGAGACATGGCCGACTGATGTTAAAGTTAACTTGACCTGTGTTTTGAATTCGTTCTATCCCATTTCTGCCATGATATATTTGGCAATTAAGTATGACAGCTGAAAGTTAGCTACTAATTCTGTCTTGTTTCTCTCTGTTAAGCTCTATAATGGGTGAACTATGTAACTGGTTACTGTGAAGCTGGAGTAGCACTCCCTCCATCCCAATTTAAGTGTCTTACTTCCCTTTTTAGTCTGTCCCTAAAAAAGTGCCTCTTTCATATTTAGTAAGTTTTTCAATTCCAACATTCTACATGTAAGATCACAAGATTAAAAAATTTATTAAACTCAATGTCCAGTCAAATTAAGACACTTAAATTGGGACGGGAGGGGGTATGATTGTATCTGGTAAATGTCTTATCTTTTAACAACAGATTCAAGTATTCAACCATTGAATTTTTTCCATAGAAGGGGCATCAACGTCTGCTTATATGAGGGCAACAGTTAAATATTTTCCCTTCTAAGGGTCAATCTATAGAAGGACATTGCTGTTCAGATTTTGCCTCTTGCTTACACTATACATTCCATACTTCAAATTAATAATTTCTCTCATAAAAGAGAATGCTAATTGTCCTATCAAGCATTTGATACTCAACTTTATCTCATGATATTATTTCATATCATAATTTCAAAACATGATTTCATCTCACATGGCTAAATGTGCCCTAAATCTTTATGGTCCAGCATGATTGTCATTTTAGAAAACTAAGATATAATTGATCACATGCTTTCCTTTTTGCCGTCAGTAATAATTATTTTTGAAAGTTATAAACATCGACTAATTAGCATATAGTAGGAAACATAAGTGAAGAAAATATACACATTAAACAATATTGTGATTATTTAGATTAGGAGAGTAACATGTAAATAAGAAATGTGACACATAAAGTGGTCAGCAAGGAGTATATGATGGGCCATCCAGGTTGGCATGGGACAAGTTAATCCTTTTTTACGGAACTTGGATTAGAACAACTTTAGGATTACCTTGCCTGTGCATACGTGTAATATATAAGTAATTTTTTAGGAAAATTTATCAAGTTAAGTGATTTATAAATATTTTGCTGGTAGAGCTTACCTCTGTTTTCGGATAAGCAAAATCAACAATTTCCAATGGAACGAATCATTAAAACCGCTGACTGCAAGTCACTTCAACTTTTCTTATGGAATGAAAAGCTAGCGAGGAACCAAATTTCACAGTCCGAAGGCTTATGCTTTTTGATAATCAGAAGTACATTTGTGATGTTTGAGCCTTGTGAATGTGGTTGTTATAAATACGAGTACAGTCGCTACACACTGGAGGAGAAGAAATGTTCTACCGTCATCCCTCTTGATCTGTCAAAGCCACGGAACAGAGAAACATCATTGGGTTCCTTGCTTGTTTCTGCTACTCTTCAGTTTCTGCCGCAAACTATCTAACAGTTAGCGAATGATATCTCATTTCGCCTTTTCACTGAGTTTCAAGATTCTCAAGCTTTACTGCCATGCCAAGGTTGAATTATATATATATATATATATATATATGCTTTCTAAGTTGACAACTATTTTGGACTATATATACATGTGAGATGAAATCATGATATGAAATCATATGAGATAAAGTTGAAGTTTTGATTGGATAAATAATTTGGAAATTTAAGTTGTATTTTTTATTTATAAACATAAAAACCCCTAAATTTTTGAAAACTATCAAAGTTGCCCCAATGGTTTATACAATCTTACTAAATAAGCAAAAGTATGATATACTATTACAAGGCTATTCTAACAAAATACAATATTTATCGATCAAACTTTAGTTCAATAAAAAAGTAAAACTAAGCATGAGTTGTAGTGTACTACTCTTTAATATAACCTCCCACATAGTATAGATAATCTCCTCACATTGAGCATACATTTCACAATATGAATAGTTTAAAGGTTGGTAAGAGTAACAATATTAATTATAAATTTTGTTGGAGAGAGTAATTGCTATATCTACTAATAAATGGCTTAAAGGTTGGTCAGAGTAACAATATCAACTATACATTTGGTTGGTGAAAGTAATGGTTATAATCGATATAAATGATTTAAAGATTGGTAATAGTAGTAAATATCAACTATTAACTTCGCTTATAGATGAAATACATGATTGGATGATATAAAATCATGGTGGTTTCTTTTTTTTTTTTTTTACAAAATATAAACTTGTGGGTCAATTTTTGTATCTGCAACATGTGAAACTCTGATATAAAATCCTCAAATCAAGCTTTTTGGAGAACCTGAAATTTTGTCTAATGATTTCAAATAAAATGACATGTCCAAGTGTTGATTTCACTTCATGATTTCAAATCACAAGATGAAATCGCATATCCAAACGCCAACATAGTGAAGATGACATGAAAGTGGTCCCAAGGAAGTATATATTTGCATATGATTTTGAGTAAATATATCAAATGACACTCAAAAATGAGAAATTATTTAGTAAAATCAATGAAGTTAGTCTTGTATCAATAATGTAATGACCCAACCTAGGGCCTAGTTGTAACATGCTGGATGAGACGCCCATAGACACCTCACCCAAGCCATTTTATTGTATCATAGGCACAAATCTCATAAAAATTGAAGATAAGCGGGGGAGGGTCTATGGGATACCATCTGAATAAAGAGAACATTTAAAACATCCATAGTGTCCATAAACCTACTATCTAGACCCTGGATAAACGGAACTGGTAAATGTTCGGTTTCCATCAAATAGAAAAGATTCCAAACTTTTAACAACATAGAAAGTAAAAGCCTCCCAAAACCAACATATACATCAAGTCCAAAATACATAGCAAGAAAAGGAAATTGGTGGAGGCCCAAACTAAGGGCTCACCACAATAAAACTAGTCTTGAACGTCGGAAGGACTAGCCATGAGCCAGGGAGGAGCACCTGTCCCTACATGGTTAAATCATGTAGGCAAAATATGTGTTAGTACTTTTGGAATATACTAAGTATGTGAGGTGCAAAACAAACATGAAATTGTAATTCCATCATTCATAAGTAAAGTCTCACATGCATGGAACAGTAACAGTGACATTAACATGAGCTTAAGCATGCACAAGGAATACCATTCAATATGAGCAAGAATAATATATGAACTCAATATATGTGGTGGAACAGAAACATGGATCATAGACATTGTGGGAATAGACCAAAATCGACATATAAGACCGTGTGAGCTATTACATAAAATTCAACATAACCCCCTACGTTGGCACAGTAAGACCACTTATCGGATGGAACTCCATCACTTCGCCTACATCATCATATATCATAAATGACCTACGTGGATCCACTAGCCTAGCCTACAAGGGCTCCTATATTGGCACATAGTTAATAGGGCAAAGGGTTGCTTATAGGGTTCCCTTACCAAACCCCATCTAAATGTCTCATTTAGTGCTAAGTCATCCCATGAAATCTTTAAAACACAGGCTTAGTCAAATTAGGACAGTTAGAATCATAAGTAGCAATCTCAAAAATCATAAGTAGCAATCTCAAGAGTAGCTCGAAACTTAAGGAACCACCAAGTAAAGATTATCCTTTCATCTCAGGGACCATCATAATTGTCATTTAGGGCATTGTCAACATGCTTATGTCCTTGAAAAATTATCACTTTGAAATCTTTCTTTTATGCCCTAGTCGTTATCATAAATCATGCTAGGCTTGACTTGAAACTTAGTGGGTTTAATCATAGGTTGGAAAATTCATAAATTATATGAGATATGCATGAACACGGGAAAATCATGGTTGTTCAAAACATGCAAAACAACCCACACTTCATCATTCAAAGTCATATCATTGGAGTCATTACTATCAACTTAAAATAGATGAACATACTTAGTAAAGCATCATGTGGTAATTTTGAAGACATGCAGTAACTTAAAACATTATGAAATCATCATTAGCATGCATGGTAAAGTTTAGGGAACTTAAATAAAAGGTAAAAGCTTGAATGTGGGAATTTGTGGGTGAAAAGAGACCCACAAATCAACTCACATACCTTGGGTAAGCCTATAAAGAAGAACTTGTTGTTATGGAAGAGACCATTGAAACTACAACCTTCCTTGCCTTGCCTTAAGAGAAGATGAATGCCTTAGAAATTTTTGGAGGTGGAAGAATGAAGTAAAGCAATGGGAATCTAGGCCTTTATGGCTTGTTTAGGGGCATAAAGAGTCACCAAAACGATGTAGTTTAGGTTTAGGATTGGCATAAAGGACAAAATTCCCTTCATTAAAACTGCCAAACTCACCATCCACGAGACCTCGATTACGAGCCGTGGATTGAACCATGAGCCGTGGTTCTCGTTGTCCTATTCGCATTTTCCAATCTTAAGAAATTGGTTACCGACCACCAACTAGGAAACCCCTATCCATGGATCTTACTTCTATCCACAGGTTGTGGATGGCCTCGTGGAGTCTTTCCACACTTATCAAACTTTTCACTTTGCTGGACTCCATCTACGAAGGATGATTATGGGTTGTGCATGGGACTATGGTTCATCTTGTTAATCATGGTTCTCCTTCTAGAAACTCCACATTTCCTTCATGCCTGGGACTCACATCTACGACCCTGTCTACGATCCATGTTCACATCTACGAGCGGTGAACGACTTCGTAAACCATTGTACACTTAGAAACTTTTTCAACTTTCTCGGGGTTCCCATCCACGAGCCTGGTCTACGGTTCATGGTCCAAACCACAAGCCGTGGACTGACCATGCACATTTCCAACCTAACTTTTCCACACTTTCTAGGCTCCTAACTTGAGGATCGTCACACGTGGATAGACTCAATCTAATATTTTAGGTAGTCTTACATACTTGAAAGATGGAAAATATAATTGAAATTTGCAGAACAGCTTTTAGAAAATTTAAAAAATTCTTAAACTCAATGTCCAGTCAAAATAAGACACTTAAATTGGGATGAGAGGAGGTATGATTTTATCTGGTAAATGTCTTTATCTTTTAACAACATATTCAAGTATTCAACAATTGATTTTTTTCCCATAGAAGGGGCATCTACATCTGCTTATGTGATGGCAACAATTAAATATTTTCCCTTCTAAGGGTCAACCAATAACAGGAGATTGCTATTCAGATTTTGCCTCTTGCTTACACTATACATTTCATACTTCAAATTAATAATTTATCCCAAAAAAGAGAATGCTAATTGTCTTATCAAGTATTTGATACTCAGCTTTATCTCAGGATATGATTTCATATCATAATTTCAGATCATGAATCCATCTCATATTGCTAAACGTGCCCTACATATTTATGGCCCAACATGGTTGTCATTTTGGAAAGCTAAGATATAATCGATTACATTCTTTCCTTTTGCCCTTAGTAATAATTATTTTTGAAAGTTATAAAGATCGACTAATTAGCATAGGAAACATAATTGAAGAACATATACACATTATCCAATATTGTTATTATTTAGATTAACTCCCCTTTTTTGTATTCTGTTGAAATGAGATTAATATTTGAGTAACTAAAAATAATAAATAAGGAATGGCCATTAAGTCACATAATTTATTAACATGTAAATAAAAAATGTGACAAATGAAGTAGTCAATAGGGAGTATATGATGGGCCATCTAAGTTGGCATGGGACAAGTTAATCCTTTTTCACGGAACTTGGATTAGAACAACTTTAGGATTACCTCGGCTAGGAGTATATGATGGGACATCCAAGTTGGCATGGGACAAGTGAATCCTTTTTTATAGAATTTGGATTAGAAAAACTTTAGGATTACTTTGGTTGTGTGCATGCGTAATATACAAATAACTTTTTAGGATAATTCATCAAGTTAAGCGCTTTATAAATATTTTGCTGTTAGAGCTTACCTCTGCATTCTGATAAGCAAAATCAACAATTTCCAATGGCACGAATCATTGAAACCGCTGATTGCAAGTCACTTCGACTTTTCTTATGGAACGAAAAGCTAGCGAGGAACCAAATTTCACAGTCCTAAGGCTTATCCTTGTTCATAATCCAAAGTACATTCTTGATGTTTCGACCTTGTGAAAGTGTTTGTTATAACTATGAGTACAATCACTACACACTTGAGGAGAAGTATTTTACTGTCATCCCTCTTGATCTGTCGAAGCTACGAAACAGAGAAGCATCATTGGGCTCCTTGCTTGTTTGTGCTACTCTTCAGTTTCACTGAGTTTCAAAATTCTCAAGCTTCACTGACAATGCCAAGGCCGACTTACGTAGTCATCGTTGAAATCTCCCAGACTCGTTGTGTCAATCTAATTGATGAAGTTGATCTTAGCGCGGCCCCCAATTTCAGTGGGTATCCTCCTGATGCCCAATTGTATCACTGGTTTGAGAATGATGACGAGGAAGAGGAGGGGGTTGTCACTGTGCGAAATGTGAGAGTTGTTGATGATAGGAATGATCCATTTTGTGAATACACTGATGATGTCCTTGAGTATCTTGATATGTTAAGGAAATATACGGGTGAAGGTGGGGCTTGTCCAATGAAACCACCCATTGCGGTGGATGTAGCTAGAGGATTTGTTATAGATCTTGGTGTTCAAGTCCAGCTATTAGCTTCAAAGATCTAATGAATGAGATTTGCCCTGTTTGTCAATTAGAGTTTAAAGATGAGAATGAAATGATTACAACTTACTGTTCGCATTTGTTTCATACAAGGTGTCTCCCCCCATGGCTATCCAAGAACAACACTTGCCCAACTTGTGGAGCTGTCTATCCTTTGCATTAGTCACCCCTTTTGGTGCATCGACGTTGTAAGCGCAAACGTAACATGTTGGAGGCTAATGTTTGAATATGTTCTCGTGGACACATTTGTAGGCAAGACTTGCGTGCAACAGGAAGCTAATTAAATTTAGAATTTAATTATATTGTTAGTAGTTTCTTATTATTCTAGAATAGGAAGAATTTAAGTATATTGTTCGTAGTTTCCTTATTATTCTAGAATAGAATTTATGTTAGCTATTGTTATTAGTCTAGAATGTGATTTATGTTTCCTAGTTTATTAAGGACTGAACTTCCTCTTATTGTAATAAGAACTCTTATTAAAGGGGGATAGGAGGAATAAAAAGTATGTAGAATTTCAACCAAAAACAAGAGATTAAGATTCTCTCTTCCATTTGAACTTTAAAGTTTTAGCTTCCTTTTGACGAGCTGAAATTATACACAAAATAGGTCGGATTAGAAATACGAACAAAATAGGTTGATCTTGAAATATGAACAAAGGGAAGGGAAGATAAAAAACAATTGATTTTGATTTTCTTATTCATCGTCATTTGACTCGATCCTTCTTGAATAATCCTGACAATTTGGTATCAGACCCGACACAATGGGCAATGAGATCAATTCTAGATTCCAGAAGAACATGCAATTACATAAACATTAATGGACTCTAAACTTGCAGCGATGGAACGTCTGAGCAAAAGAATTGTCTAAGCCATTCAAGAACAATTTTTTGGCTTGGGAATTGCCTCCACAAAACCATCAATCCACGGAACTGACTCTGGTAGCACCCCGACGACACGTAGATCAACTACTCCTACTAGAGCTAATACACTGCCTATTCAACTGGCTGATCAAAATCATCAAATTAGTGGTAATTCCAATTCAACAATACCAAGATATGTAAGATTGGATTTTCCTACTTGTGATGGCACCAATGACCCATTAATTTGGGCACATCCTTTTGACCAACTCTGTTGAAAATTAACATACAACAGAAGCGGAAAAGGTTAGAGTCGTTGGGTTTCACATGTTGGGAGAAGCACAATTATGGTATTATCATCTTAAATGAGTAAAGGGCCCAATGAGTTGGGAAGACTTTCAGAAATGTTGTTTTCAGCAATTTGGACTTCCTTAAAGTAGCAATCCAGTGGGTGATTGGTCATGTTTGGTTAATCTGGTACAGTTTAAATTTATCATCAGTTTCAAAAAGAGGTTTTCTAGGCTGATGAGTTTATTCTAGAATACTGCAATGGGAATACTCATGGCAAGGTTGGATGATTCAATCAAATTGGATGTGTCGTTGCTAAAACCACCTGACTTATAGGTGGCTGTGAGTGTAGCCTGGGCTTTAGTGCAAATGTAACAACTGCAAAAGTCAGTAATATTTGCATGGACAACAGTCCTGGACAAGTCATAGTAGTAGAGTAAACTCAGGAAAGTCTGCTACCGGTCTAGCTGGCTCATCTACCTCGACTAATATCCAGACTAGCAACCAAATCCCTTTTGTCAAGCAATTAACTCATGCGGAAATGGCAGAGAGTAGAGTTGAGGTATTCTGCCACAATCATGATGAATAGTATTCAGCCACTCACCAGTGCAAGCAATATTTTTTGCTAGAGTTGGAGAATTCAATTGACGAAGCAATTCCAGAAGTGCCAGATAGTGCCTGGAAATTTCTTTACATGCAATTACAGGTAAAAGGCATGCACAAACTACGCAATTGCCTTCCCTAAGTTAACCGTGGTGCACTTACGGGAAGCTCCTTGCCGAGGGCCAGTGCACCCTCGGGATTAGTCGTGGCTCTAAGAGACTCGGACACCCAATGCAAATCAAAAATAAAAAAAAAAATTAAGCAGTTCCCTTCTCTTACTAACAGACAAAACGTGCTTAGTCTTACTGATTCTAGAAATACCCACAATTTTATAAGTTCTATTGCTACTAGTCAATTACTCCTTGATACTTTCTCCTTGCACAATATTAGAATCTCCATTGCTAATGAAGAGAAGGTTCCATGCTTGGAGGTCTGCACAAGGGTAACAATTTTCGTTGGTGAACATAGCTTTACTTTAGATCCTTATGTTATTCCGTGGGCGGATTTGATATTGTTTTAGGAGTTAAGTGGTTACAGTTTTTTGGGTCCTAGATACTTTGGGATTTTGCAGCACTTACTCTGAGTTTTTCGATGGAAGGTAAATCAATTTTGTTTCAGGGACAACTATGGTATTGTGAGATGGCTTTGCATCTGTTCGGAAAGGCAACTATGGAAGAGCAACAACTGGAATACCTTTTGACTGAGTTCGATGATCTGTTCTAGGAACCTAAGTGTTTGCCTCCACTGAGACAATGAGACCACCGCATCAGTCTGCTGCCTGGAACATCCCATGTACTTGTTCGTCCTTATCGGTACCCTCATTGGCAAAAGGATGAGATTGAGAAGCAATTTAACCAGATGTTGCAACAAGATTTATGCAACCAAGTCTCCTTTATCTTCACATGGGTTAGAGGTATCTAATGAGATGGATCTTGATGCCTTTGTATTGATTATCGTGAATTGAATGCTAAACAAGAAAGGACAAGTTCCCAATTCCAGTAGTGGAGGAGTTACATGCTGCCAAGTACTTTACTAAACTAGATTTGAGGTTTGGGTACTTCAAGTCCGCATGTCTCCTGCAGATGTGGAAAAGACAGCCTTGCAAATTTATCACTGCAATTTGATTTCCTTGTCATGTCTTTTGGACTCACTTATGTTTCATCTACTTTTCGACCTTTGGTAAATGAGGCCTTTCATGGGTCTGCATGAGTTCTTATGCCACTTTGAGATGGTTTTGAATCTTAGATGAACGAGGTCTTCATGAATTGTTACGCCACTTTGTGTTGGTTTGCTTTGATGATATATTAATTGATAGTAGTAGTTGGGAGGACAATTTGGTTCACGTGAAATAGGTGTTTCATTATTGAATGTACACGAATTATATTTGAAAATATCCGAATGTTGCTGTGGTACAACTCAAGTAGCATGTTTGGGGCATATTATTTCTGTTACAGGTGTTGGGTAGATAGGAGCAAAAGACAAGTAATTTTAGGCTGGCTTGAACCTCAGTCAATTCCCTCTTCCATGGATTCTCAGGAATGACAGGTTACTGTCGCAATTTATTCTACTCAAGAAAAACTCCTCCCAGTGGAGCGATTTGATCCTAGCTGGATTCCTGAAGCTTCAGCAAGCTTTATCCTCTGCTCCAATACTAAGGCTGCCTGATTGTAATATGAGTTTCATTATAGAATGTGATGCTTCAGGAGGTGGTGTAGGGGCTGTTTTGCAACAGGGAGGTCAACCGATAGTTGGCGGTTCATCACCAAAAATTAGTTGTGCATGAAAGGGAGTTGATTGTCCTTGCTAAGGCAGTACAACTTTGGTGGCCATACTTGTACGGGCGCCCTTTTCTTGTATGAACGGATCATTATAGGTTGAAATACCTGCTAGAACAACGGCTCACTATTGTTCCTCAAAAAAATAAAAAACAACGGCTCGCTACACCTCCTCGAACAACACTGGTTGAGTAAACTCACGGATTGCGATTCTACAGTGGAATACAGGGCTGGTTATTTCGATAAAGTTGCTGATGCTTTATCTAGAACGAGACCTGAGGTTCCTTCTTTGAATGATATTAGCTATCTTCGTAGCGCATTACTGGACACCATCTGTTAGGAGCTTATGGAATCGGCAAAACTGTTGGGTTTGTATGATAAGGTCAAGCTAGGAGATTTGGGTTTTGACTGGCAACTTAAGGGTGGGTTGCTTTTGTCCAAAGGCTGCATCTACCTTTTATAGGATACTCCATATTTTAGCTATTACCAAATCATAAGTTAAAAGTGAATTTTAAGAAAACTTTGCTTTCATCATTTCTAGCATTGTAATCATAATTCTTGTGTGCTTGTTTAAAACTGTATCACCACCTACACAATCATTTATATCTCTGCTCATCAAATTTATTGGTTTTATGCAATTCCTTAAACCAATTAACATTCATATCTTTTCAAAACTTAATTTTAACTTTTTCATCTAATCCTAGTTATGGAGCCTTGTTAAAATTTCTTATTTTGCACTACATCGAGACACTAATGTGGCAGAACTAAGCTTCTTTACCCATATTCCTTGGCGTGGGAACCTTTCATATTTAGCACCACATTCAATCGTTTATGTGACACAACTAACTTTTTTATTCACTCTCATTCATGAGGTGAAAATCCTTGTTCATACTCTTTCACATCGAACACAATGTGATGGAACTTTCTCATTTTTCACCACATTTGATTGCCGATAAACCATTTTTCTAAAATCTTGGCTTGACATCGAAAATATGAAGAAGCTTACACGTGCAAAGTATTAAAAAATCAATCATAACAAAGCAAGCATGCCTACACAACTGAAGCTAAACATAGAAATTAATCAAATATGAAATAAAATAAACATGACTTGTCCTCTGATTATTACTTGCTACACTTGTAACCAAATGATCCCTTGTTATTTCTTCGTTTCTTCTTATAAAAGCTTTGATTTTACTATATCGATTGAAGAAAAACTTATTTATCCACAATATTTATATCAAGTTATATTAACATGTTATAGTCAAATAAAAAATTTTTGAGGTAGTGGTAAAATCTGCTTACTCTCCCCAGATCCACTTGTGGGATTTCACTGGATATATTGTCATTGTTATTATAGTCAAATAAAAGCTCCACATAATATATAATCGCGTCATTAACTTGGACTCAACTAACATCTATACACACCAGCTTTAAATTTGCACAAAGAAATATTTAAACTTGTATAAAATTAAATAAGCATACACACATGTTGTACATTTCATAATACATGTAGGACACATATTGCCAAGTAGGAAGCCATTAAGGTGCATGCGACTACTTGTTCAACTTTATACAAGTTTAAGTGCCCACTTATGCACACTCAAAATTGAAGGACATTTATGCCAACTAGCAAATTAAAGGGCATGTTTATGTATTATAACTAAAAATAAAATAAAAAATGAGATACATTATTTAAAATTTATCACTGCATATGATGGGCCATCCAAGTTGGCATGAGAAAAATTAATCTTTTCCATGGAAGGCATAAGATATAAGTATGCCCTTTAACTTGATTTCACTTGGCATCTATGCCCTTCAATTTTGGGTATGCAGAAGCAGATACTTTAACTTGTATAAAACTGAACAAGTACATACACACATCTAATGTGGCATAATATACATAAGACGCCATGTAGGACAATAAAATTGCTATGTGGGAGACCACATGGGACAAATGTGCCTATTTGTTTAATTTTATATAAGCTTAAGTACCCTTATGTGCACATCCAAAGTTAATGTACGTAATGTCAGTTGAGCCAAGTTAAAGGCACATTTATGTATATGTCTTTACGAAATGTGGATTAACACAACATTAGGATTGCCTCAACTTTTTAGGAAACTTCATCAAGTTAAGGGTTTTATAAATATTTCGCCATTAGAACTTACCTCTGCATTCTGATAAGCAAAGGCAACAAATTTTGAATGAAGAGAATCAGTGAAATCGCTGACTACAACTCACTTTGACCTTTTTTACGGAATGAAAAGATAAAAGCTAACAAGGAATCAAACGTCGCAGCTCTAAAGCTCATGCTTGATCATAATCCGAAGTACATTGATGATTCTTCAGCTTTTTGAATGCGCTTGTATGAAATACGATTACACAATTAATAAGAACAAGTGTTTTACTGTCATCTCTTTTGATTTACCGAAGCTATGGAACATTGGGTTCCTTGCTTGTTTCTGCGCATACTATCAAACAGTTGAGGGCAATATCTTTTTTTCACCTTTTCACTGAGTTTCAAGATTATGCTTCGCCTATTTTACAGGGTATCCTCCTGATGCCCCATTGTATCGCCTGTTGAAGAGCAAGAAGAGGAGAAAGAGGGTTCCATCATACGCAATGTGAGTCCTGTTGATTATAGGAATAATCCATTTTGTAAATATACTGAGGATGTCCCTCAGTATCTTGACATATTATCGGAATATGGGGGGTGAAGGTGGGATTTGTCTAATGAAACCACCCACTACGGGCGGTGGTAGCCAGAGGATTTGCTTAAGTCCAGACATGTGATGGATCTTGGTGTTCAAGTCTAATGACGGAGAAGTAATATTTTTCGTGTGTTAGACGCCATTTAGTTTCTGGTTATACTGTTTCTTTCAAATTCTTAACTGATGGTAGCAACGACGTTTGCTTATCATAATGATATAAGCATTATTAATTCTTCTAGTTTGCCTTTTCTCAAGGTCTAGTGAAGTTGGAAATAACCAAGTTGTGTGAAGATCAGTCCCCGCATACAAGATTCAAGCGAACGTGAAATGCAACACTTCATGTGTTAAAACAAGTTCCTATCTTCATATGCAAAGGCAATGTGTTGGGAAAAATATGGACTAACACAAAATAAATATGGCACGGTAATATGAAAAATGGGAAAATAACGACACCAAGAATTTTATGTGGAAATCCTTCTAAATAAGGGAAAAATCACAGGCCAAGAGGAGCAACTGATATTACTATAGTAAGGAACTTTACATCGTGTAGGTACGAGTACAATACTCCCAAAGACTTCTACACACACAAAAGAAACTCTCTTTTGATTTTTCACCTTACTAAAATATCTCTCACACTTTATTTTTCTTCACAAACTATTTTTATTAAATAGCCTATGATATACCTCGCAGATAAAATATTCAATCTATTTTATTCTCTCTATGACTCTCTTTCCCTTTTTTCTCTCAATTTGGTGTATGAAATGGAGGAGCACAACAACTCCTTTTATAGGAAAAATTATACACCCATAGATGTCATTAGTGACATCACAAGGGGGACATAATTTTCAACAATTGTGGGCAGGTTGAAAAACAAAAGCGGTGGATTTTGTTGAATCAATTTTATGGGGCTGGACCCTACAAATCTCCCCCTCCGGACCCATTTCCAGAAGAAGGCATCTCTGTCTTCTCAGAGGGAGCTTATGCTGACAAGTTCTTTGCACAATTCAAACTTGTCTCTTGTCATAACCTTGGTTAGCATATTTGTAGGATTCTCATTTGTAGAGATCTTTTCAATCTGCATAAATTTGTCCTCTATCTTTTCTTGAATCCAGTGGTATCTCACATCTATGTGTTTTGTCCTTGCATGGTACATCGAATTCTTGCTCAAGTCTAATGCACTTTGACTATCGCAATAGACGAAATACTCTATCTGCTGCAACCCAAGCTCTTGAAGGAATTATTTAACCCATATCATCTCTTTGCTAGCTTCAGTAGTAGCAATATACTTAGCTTCAGTTGTAGATAGTGCAACGTACTTCTGCAACTTTGACTGCCATGATATAGCTCCCCCTAAAAAAGTAAACAAATATCCAGTAGTGGATTTTCTGTTATCAAGGTCACCAACCATATCACCATCTGTATAGCCCTTCAAGATTGGACTAGAGCCTCTAAAACACAAACATTCATCTGAGCTTCCTCTCCGATACTTGAGTATCCACTTCACAGCTTCCCAATGCTCTTTTCCTGGATTATCGAGAAATCTGCTTACTACACCAACTTCATGAGCAATATCAGGTCTAGTGCATACCATTGCATACATTAAACTTCCAACGACAGAGGAATATAGAATTTTGGCCATATTAACTTTTTCCTCCTTTGTTGTTGGGCACATCTTCTTGCTCAACTTCATATGACTAGCAAGAGGTGTGCTAACAGGCTTA
>JAOTQR010000109.1:4348058-4360037 GCA_025774065.1 Solanum ossicruentum | reverse complement strand
TGTACCCAAGAAAGAAACTTCAACTCAGATATGGTGAACATTAAGGCTCACTGGTTGAGTTCATCTGATAGGAAACTACCAAATTTGAAGGCATATTTGGGTATATGCCTTTTAAATTTATTTGTATTGTCCTTGTTGAACTCAATTATAAGAGTGAAGAATTAATTGGCCTGCTTTATTTAAATTTTGATAGATTTTAATTGGTAAAGCTTAGTTGTGCTGATGGTGATAACTTTCATATATCACATTATTTATTTGATTAACAAAAGGAAGTGCTACAAAGTTTAAGACAAATTTGTGCAAAGTATTTTTAGCTAATTTATTTTATTAATAATAGGGGACAAATCTAGACTTGTTTTGCAAGGTTTAGTAGAAAAAAAATCGAACATTTTGTGTAGCAGCCTATCCCGCTAATGATATTATTCGCTTTGGGTCTAGGCATATACGACTTTAAAACATCTCACTAGTAAGAAAGACTCGTTTACTTATATATTTAGCATCTCTCCTGTATTTTTGTCGATATAGAATTCCACTGGATATGTTGTTTTTTTACTATATATCAATTTAATTTAATATAATACAGTTGGTAAATGACTTTTTCTTTTCAAATTAAAATAGAATGTCATCTTCACACTTTCTTACTCTTTATGAATATTGTAATTTCTAAAGTATTGATTTGTTAATTAACAAACCTAGTTCCAAAACTGTTGGAAGAAACCTTAATTTATTTTATCCTTTAATTTGTTGTGTCTCAAAAAATGGCCAAAAATGTCTAGTGTGTTTGGCCATGTTCTTTGGATTTTACCATAATTTTAAAGTGCAGTGCCAATGATAGGAAGATAAAAAAAAAGCTATATATCATTGTCATTTATGTAATAATATGAACGTCCGTATAGTTTAAGTGTTAAAGTAAATTTACCGTCAAGTTTGAGGTTTTTATATGTCTTTACTTTTTTTTAAAAAAAATTGTAGAGATGATACTAATTTCCACAGCCGGATGGAGCCAAAGATTTACTATTTTTTGACTTTGGGGTATGATGGAATAAAGCAAAATGGCTCTTTAAACTGTCTGCGCTTCTTTCAATTGTGAAGTAGCAGTTAGTCAATGCAACTTTCGACGCTCATCATGGGTCATCTGAAAACAGTCGATCTATGTTTTAAACATAGGGGTCAGGCTGCGTACATTCGACCCGCTTACCCCGCACTCCTTAGAGGCAATGGGGCTAATGTTGTTGTTTTGTAGAGGTGATACTTAAGTTTTTGAATAATGACACTAACACATTCAGTGTAATTGAATTTTACTGGTAGAATTTGATAAGAGGATATGGGATACCTTTATCTTTATGGGATAAAGATATTGTTTACGAAATTTTTGAAGCATCTACTAGTTATAAAACAATATGTTTATTGCATATTTAAATGTAAATAAGAGTTTCTAATTAAGTTGCAACATGGAGGCATGGTGAAAGGCTCACAAAGTTTAAAGATTCCCTCATTGCAAAGGCATATATAAGAGCCTCACAAGTTATGTTGAGGGTCTACATAATTATTTCTGATTGACACATATTTTTAATCATTTCTTTGGAACTTAATAATCAAAACACCAGTTTTCAAAAATAATAATATATTCAGTATAATTCTTCGAATGAAATTTAGAAAAGGTGAAAAATATACAGACTTTACGTCTACCTTCTATGGGATAGGGAGTATACAAAAACAACTTCTCAGACAAGTGCAACAAAACTTCACTTTCTTCTTTATATTATTTTGTCCTTCCATATATTGAGATCAAATGAATATTCCAACTTGAAGAGGAATATATTCTTACATCTTAAGGTTATAATTGATTAATCATATGAAACTTTTATTAGTTTTAGATTTTAATTGAGGTAAAAAGTTGGATTATTCAGATGTATGAGTGTGACACTTTATTAGCAATTCTATAAATACTTCTCCTACCTAAGCCTAGAGGACCACTTGTCTACTTTGTCAACAACCTACTAAAATTGGAGTACCATTCTCTATTCTATAAACTAGTGAGCCTACTAACATAAATTCATCCTATTTAGTTTCCTCTTGTGACATTTGCATCTTGTAGTCGCGTCCAGAAAATAATCGTCTTGTTACTAGAAGGGGAAATGCTCTATATATAGGCGTGTTGAGAGTAGTCATCTTGTTACTACTAGGGTGAACGAATGTCCATATAGTTATGTAGTGTCGTGCTGACAAAAGAAGTAAACCAGAAGTCTCACGAAAGACTAGATCATTACTGAACGATCTCTGTTTACTAAGAAACTTTAGTAGTTGTCTTGTTTTAGAGTGGTCAGTTCATGACATGTTGAGAGAAGTAGTCGTCCTATTGTTTAGTGGGGAATCGTCTTCTAGTTAGCTATTTAGTAGTGTCAGAGTAGCTGTCTTGTGACTAGAAGGTGAAATTCTTTTAGCTTACCAATTGTTACCTCATCATGCCAACTACCATGGTGGCGAAACGAGCTCGCGCCATGTGGTGGATGAGGCTACACTCGTCTATTCGAACAGCTTTAGCCTGCACTATAGTGGGGTGTGTCACCCTCTATAGTCCACCTTCTCTTGCGAAGCAACTAGCATTTCCTTCTTTTTCCTACGTGACATCGGTATTCCTTGTATCCGATGCCACGTTAGGCCATGCCTTAAGGGGATGTTGGCATGCATGTCTAGCCACACTCCAAGTCATGCCTCTTTCCATTCTAGGTCTATGGCTCCATAACTATGTCGCCAACGACGAATTCTCACCTGAGGTAGCTGCCCTCATGGTCTCCGTGAGCGCGTTTTTGGTGGCGTTGCCGGAGAATACAGATTTGATGTGCAAGAGATTTGCATTTGGACAACTTGTTATAGTGTATGTTGATGCTGTTATTCATGGAGTTTATGTCAATTCACCTGTGATGCACCCTCTAAGAATTGCTTTTAGCACTTTACTTGGAGCTGTGGCTTCTATATTAGCTTTGTTGCTTCCCTATCCTTGGCTAGCTTATCATGAGGTATGTATACTCATTAATTCACACCATCACACTATCTTTAATTATATCAGTTATGAACTTCATCGCTATTCTGTTGTTAAATTGTTCATAACTAAATAATTCGCTAATTTGTTGTAGAATAGAATTAGTGACAGGTTTTATTGTTTATGTATAAAATTTATTGGTAGGTAAAATCTGTTTTTCAGTAGCGCACTGCTTGAAAAATTACTACTTTTCTCGACTATATTGAAACTTTCTACTGAAAAATGTTTAATGATGCCATAAAGATATTTGAGCATTACATGAGCTGGGTTCAGAACATTGTAAGATAATTCAGTCCACATTCAGTGTGGATGTTAGAGCATTGAAAGGACCTTTCCCTAGTACGAGAGGATCTTTCCCTCTGGTGTTGGATTAGTGAGAAAAGAAAAAAATTAAGACTATTCTTAATATTTCAGTGCGAATCAATTTCTCACCATCTATTTTCTCATTGAGATGGTTCGATGGAAAGAGGTTGAAAAATTATATTTTATGACACAAAATTTTGATTGATTCTCGAAAAAAATAAACTCCATTTCTAATAGTGATAGTTGTTGCAGATAATTTGCATTATATTCAAGATTACTAATCTTATTTTATACAAAAAGTTACTCTGTAGATATTTTTCGATGACTTGACAGTATAATTTATTAATTCTTACATTTTAATTTATAAAAATTAAACTTTTATCTTTAAATTATAAGAATATGCACTTTCGATATAACCAAGATTTGAAAAGTCAAATATATAAAAGCACTTTGTTTTAACCGTAAGAATTTCATTTAGTTATATTATTTTTAATTTATGAGTTGGTATAATTTGTCTGTTATAATAATGTTATATTTTTTAACTACAAAATGAAGTGGAATTAATTTGGATATTCTGGAAAAGGTCTATCTAATGTAAATATTTATAAATATTTATTTTATAAATATCTTAATTTAACTTGAAATTGACAAACTAATCTAATTTATCACGCAAAATAAAGATTTAAGTTACATATATCAACGCTATAAATATATGTTTATACTATTTGTGTAGTCATTAATTAAAGCTTATTATAAAAATTCTTCTATGATTCTTTATAAGTAGCATCATTATGTAAATACTGTTTTCACTATCGATGTACAAAATTTAAGTTCGAAATTTGAGTTTCTTAAGAGAGACAGAATTATAGCTCAATGGAAGAGTGAAAAAAAACTCGTTACGTGAAAGTAGAGATGACAAAATCAGTCCATAAAATCATGATTCGCCTAATCTGTTTAGGTTTGAGCAGATTAATAACTCTCTTATCTTTTTTTATTACAAAGAGAACCCACAACTGTCACTCTTTGAGCGCGTGTAGGATAAACCTCAGCTTCTATACGATAGCTCGCAAACTACATAAAAGAGATAACCTGCATTAGGCAAGCTTGTGACAATGAGCTCGATCCAAAAGACAAACCCTTTACTTTCGTTGACAAGGAGTGTCAAACTCCGATGCGACGAGCTCGATTCAAACCACTGGATCACTCCAAAAGGCTAATAATTCTGTTATCTTATTAACTCAACTTATTTTTGACCCACTTAATTCAATCTGTTTTGCAATAGAGCTTATATATGACCCAATTGATCCATGAGTGACTTTCGTCTAAATATATTTCTTTTAACAGAATATTTTCTTAATTTAATATGTTATAGTATATAGTCATTATTACAAGGAAAAAAGCTTTACTAGGTACTCAAACATTCTTCCACTTATTTGAGGAGTTTAGGGTTGTCGTGCCTGCTTGAGCTGCTTTAAGCAGACAGCTGTAGTAGGTAGCTGAAGCATAAGCCGCTTATTTGAGGAGCTTAGGATTTTCGTGCCTACTTGAGTTGCCTACTTCAGCTGCTTCAAGCAAGCAGTTGTTGCTTGGGTTGATGGTCCTAGGCCGACATCTTAAATCCAGCATTTCGAGATCAAATCTCAATGACGACAAATAATTTCTACGGCATTTCTATTAAGCATTATTTAATTATTTTTTCATCAACTGCAACTATGAAATTATAATAACGGGTCTACTTAATTTTGCGGTGGCTATCTGCACAAATTTACTATAATATTTTTATTAATTATTATTTAAATTACTACTTACGACTGAGCATTTCAACTGCCTGTTGTAGTTGCTTGAAGTAGGCAGGTGACTACACCCTATCTGCTTAGTGTTATGATATCTATTAAAGTGGCTGCTTAATTTTACTGCGTCATTTTTGTTAATTATTATTTAGTTATTTCTTCATCTACTATAACTATGAAATTACAATAACGTATCTACTTAATTTTATGATAAATGTTAAAATATATATTGAGCTTGTACGACGCATGAAATTCAAAAACTAGTATTATAAGAAAATAAACTAAAAAACTATAACTTAATAGCTTTTTACGTGGTTGTTAGAAGTGCCCTTTTTCTTATGACAAAATTGATTGATCATATTATATTATTTAATAATTTAATTGATATGGTCCATATTATAAACTTCACAGATGTTTCCAGTTTGTTTGATTAAAATTATAAACATGGAGAAAGAGATGAGGCACATTTTGGAGTAAATATATATTGGGTTTGTACATATAGTTGTTGCACTACATTTAATGTTTTGATAATTCAATTTATAACATCACCATGTCATGTCATGTCACTATTCTCCAAAAATGTGTGAAATTTTCATCTTACACGACTCCTCCTCGAGATTACAAATAAATAAGATGTAGGAGCAGAAGCGAAGCTAAAGCATATTTGGATCATAAAAAAGTGGCAAAAATCCATTTATATGTTATATTCCAAAATAAATCTAGTCATCCTCTGATTTAGCTTTGACAACAACATACCCAGTAGAATCCAATAAGTGGGATCTGGGGAGGGTGTGATGTACGCAGACCTTACCGCTACCACATAGAGGTAGAGATGTTGTTTTCTGTGAACTCTGATTTCAAAACCCAAAGCAGAAAATAACTAGATATGATTAAAAAAAAGTATGTAAAAATAAAAAGAGTCGTAAAGTAGCACACAATACGACATATATTGCGAACACAAGATTACCCCTGCCCAACTAAATCTAGCGTCACCTAAACCTACCAATTAATCCGCTATT
Organism: Solanum ossicruentum; assembly: GCA_025774065.1. Classification (NCBI taxonomy): domain Eukaryota; kingdom Viridiplantae; phylum Streptophyta; class Magnoliopsida; order Solanales; family Solanaceae; genus Solanum; species Solanum ossicruentum. The sequence continues at coordinate 4,353,882 of JAOTQR010000109.1, read as the reverse complement.
CTAATATGCGACTTTCACGTCTTTCTATCTAGAGTCATGTCCTCAATAAGATTAAGTTCCGTCATATCATGTCTAATCACCTCCCCCAGTTTAGCTTTGACATAACTAATATATTTATGTGTCCTTTAGTACTATTAGAAATTTGATTACTAACGTATGTTATAATTTTTCATTGCCAACAGGTGAAAAAATTCTACCAAATTTATGCAGAAAGTGCATTTGGGAGAATAAATTTATATTTGAAAGCCATCCATAATCAAGATGATCAAATAACCATGGAGTTAGTATCGCAAACAAAGCCATTTACTGATACAGGAACTAAGCTTCTTGAGACAATCAAATTCTTGGAGGTAAGCTAAATTTTAATGTGCATTTGATTCTTCAGTTCGATTTAAGCAAATTTTGATTTAGTTCTTCAATGTTCGATTTTGAAAAAGTGTGCACCACATATCAAATCGAACTAATTCAGTTTGATTTAATTTTATTTGGTGTTTTTAAAATGATTTTTTGGTGTAATCTAATGAAAAATAAAATGAAGACTAAACAAAGTGAGACACTTAAAAACTTAAAATCCCGGTAGGTGAGGATGTGCCCCTATGAAACATTTATTGTGCTTAAAAAATTTATATTTGTCTTTATCAAGAACTTGCGCCTCCAACTATGTCTCAAGTAAAACAAGCATGAAGACGAATTCCTTTACATGACATAAAATGTTAAAAATATGTTTGTATTTTTTTTTAGAAAATAATATTTCAAGTTAACTATATAAATGACAAGTTTGTTGGTACTTTGACTTGTTTCATGAATGATTTAATTTCTAATTAATTTATATATTAAAAAAATTATTTTTTTGGTCATATATTAAATTTTTAAATAAAAGTTCGGTCCTTCGGTGCCCATGGTAGGGTCAAGATTATCACTAAGAGAGTTCAAAATCTGAAAAAGTAATCATATGAATTAGTCGAAAGGGATTCAACATCTACTATATACATATAAAAGATTATTTTAATCATATATAAATAGTATAATTTATCTTCGAACACCCTACCAAAGAGGTAGCTCAGCCCCTGTTCAGTGCACCAAAGTTTCGAGACCCCTACACCGAAGACCAAATGAAGAACCAAACTTTTGAAAAAAGGACACCGACACCGAACTGAAAAACGAATCAGTTTGGTTCGATTTGGTTTATCGATTTTTCAGAATTTATTCTTACCCAATCAAAAGTAAGTAAAGTTCAGTGTCAATGAAATTATTCTTTGTTCAACAATCTAAATGAGCTCCTTATACTTTGAGCAGGAAGGTTTACAATGGGAGAAACCTTGGCTAAGATACTTGAATCCAAATTTCACAGATCCAGGACTTGGTTTTCAAAACATGGATATTTCAATGAAAGGAATGGAAGTGGCTTTAACTTCTTGCCCATCTTTTCCCACAAGAATGATAGATAAAGAGCTCTTTAAAGTCACACATCATGTTATGATGTTTCTTGGTCAAATAATGGGCCAAGATGGATCATTTTTCCAACAAAATTCAGTAACAGCTATGGAAACAGAAGGGGAGTTTGAGGAGGAGTGCTCTTCTAGTCATTCCAATGAACCAATCTTACCAAGAAAACAAGATCAAGCAGCACTGTTCTTCTTATCTTGTTTCAGAATGTACGCGAGTGATTCTGACACGATCACACCAATAAACGAAGGACTAAGAAGCACAACGGAGAGTAGAAGAAACAAATCATGCTGCGGAGGAGTCTGCATTGATAGGACTAAGCCAATAATCAATGAGAGAATGGTCCTATTCGCGTTCAAGTGTTCATTGTCGTTAGGGTTGGCTGTGCTGCTTGGTCTTCTATTTAACACAGAAAATGGATACTGGTCAGGTCTCACAATAGCCCTTAGCTTTGTTACAAGGAAAGAAGCAATTTTTACAGAAGCAAATGCTAGAGCACAAGGAACAGCTATAGGATCAGTGTATGGTGTACTTGGATGCACTATTTTTCAAAAAGTCGCGCAAATAAGGTTCTTATCCCTCCTCCCTTGGATAATTTTCACAACATTTCTAAGGCATAGTAGGATGTTCACTCAAGCAGGGGGAACAGCAGCAGTAATAGGTTCACTACTGATTTTAGGCAGAAAGAGTTATGGTCCACCTAGTGAATTTGCAATTTACAGACTTACTGAGGCCTTCATTGGACTAGCTTGTTTCGTCGTCGTTGAACTTATTCTGCAACCTACAAGTTCAGCAACTTTAGTCAAAAAACATCTCTATCTGATCCAAGGAACACTCAAAGATTGTACTGAACACATGGTAGTTGATTCAAGGCAAAAGGGGTTAATGGAGAAGCAAAGGACTCTAAAATCTCAAGTTCATGACTTGGAAAAGTTCATTAAAGATGCAGTCTTGGAACCTAGATTCTGGTTTATTCCTTTTCCAATTTCTTGCTACCAAAAGCTCCAAAATCTTTGTCAAAGATGGCAGATGTTCTGTTCTTCATGTCCTGTGATCTCGAATTCCTCTCTCAAGCGTTCGATAGGTATTATCCTGACAAAAGGGAACTTCAACAATACATAAACAAGGACCTACAGCTTTTTAAGGATGCCTTAAGCTCTTCAGTGAGCTGCTTTGAGAAAACCATTTCTATCAGACTCTTAAAAACATCTCAAATCCAGCCAGAGCAGAATATATTGAATGATCTCGAAGAAGGGAATTCATCATGTCCAAGGGGGCATGTCATGTATTCTAGAAACGAGGAGGAGATGGAGATGATTCTGAGTTCTTTTCTTCAGAACTCAAATGAGGTTTGTGGTAAAGTGAGGGACATTGCAGGTATAGAGCTTAAAGGAACAATTGTCGGTTGTTTGTGTTCTTTAGAATTTTGCATGAACTTTTTGGAGAGGGAAGTAAGAGACATCGACAGAGCGATGAAAGAATTGGTGAAATGGGAAGATCCTTTGGGTGAACCAATTCGTTCATAAGCTACTATAAGCAAATTCATATGATCAAATGGACATGAAGTATAAAGTTGTAGATCTATAGTTGTTTCTCTTACTTTTGTCTCTCTAGTAACTAGTTTTCCTTCAAATTCTAAGGCAATATGTTATTCTGAATCTTCTCTACATTTTTCTAAGAACATAATCATCTAAGCAAATTTAAACTATGAATGACTTTATGGTTATCCCATACCAAAGTGATCATGAATTTACAAATACATCGACTGGTTAATATAACACCAAACACAGAAAATCATGCTTTACACAACCAAAATGTTATTAGCCATTATCTTTTTGTTGAATCTATATTGTAATAATAATAATCTACATGGTATTGGTCCAAAAACAGTGCAATCTGTAAGATATCTATGGATCTTGATTAATGTTGAAAGCTCCAAATCTTTTTTGCCATTAATGCTTAATCCTAGGTGCAAATCATAGAAGACAACAATCTCTTCTTGTTTTTAACAATTAATGCTTCTAAAACATTAAGCAACGGCAGAGGGGGGAAGGGAAGGGAGGAAAAGAGATCTTTTACTCTATTTGAAGCAACGCACTGATCAATAGATTTTGCCAACATTTATATGGACCAGAAACAGTCAGATACAAACTCAGTGCTCAGTAATAAATGTTTTGCCACATTAAAACTCAATATTTATCATATAGAGAAGCTAAAGGTAAAAGACCGTAACAATTGTTGCCGAAGCTAATTTGAAATAAGCAACTAACATGACTATTGTTGCTGAAGCTAAGTCGGAAGGAGCAACTTTCAATTGCCTTCATATTTTGGATCTGCCATCACATAATGGTAAGCAAGGACCAGCACAAATATGAAGATACCAAGAAAGTTGGCAAAGAAGCCGAGGTCCTGATCGTCAATCATCTACAACATTCATGCACAAAAAATACAAACAAATCAACCACCATGTTTTGTCACTCAATATGTGAACAATAACTCTCTATAAAAGGACAAGTGAAAAAGGAGGATAGTCACTGGAAAGTGATCATCTTCCCTAACAAGTCATTTTTACTGGAAGTTGAAACATCATGGAGATTATTGCTGAGTTCCTTTTCTTGATTACCCATTTTCACTTTACAGATCCAAAAATTCTTACCCCAACTTTAGAAGTTTTATGCAGCCACACACATGACACACCAACAAACACCTGTTTCCTAACAATCTAGAAGACAAGCTATTCAACTGGATAATTAGTCAGCCAAGCTATTCAACAGACTGCGAAACAGTAAAGGCAGCAGAAAAGGCCAAAATAAGAAAGGAAGGGGGGAAATACAAAGACAACAAAATCAAAATACCAAATACAGTAAGCATTCATTGTAGATGAAGAACACCCACCCACTCACCCCCCACCCCAAAAAAAAGAGGCTAGAGATATCCATTATTGGAGTAATTCAGTACATCTACTGGCCAATGAGTGCCTATAAGAACCAAGTGCCCAGCAAATGGCAAGAGACTTGCAAAGCTGGAGGCACTGAACACATGCCAGCTCTTTCTTTAAGGGTACATGACACTATCTCCTCTTCTTCTTCTGCGTTAATTCCTTTTTTTTGGGGGGGAGATAAAATAAGAGGTTTCAGTCATAAAATAGCAACACAAAGAAAGGGAAAAGCATTAGTGCAAGAACTAATGAATCCTTTTTCAGTGTAAATCTAAGACGAGGGAGCTAACTAACAAAATCAAACAATTGATCAATGCTAATTACAGTAGCAATATTAGTCCAGCAATAAAGATAAAATAAGCACTTTGTTTCCTCTGTGTTAATTTCGTCAATCCAACATCAAAAGGTTCAGCTTTACTCCTCTTTTTTCTAATTCTTTTTCCTAGTTCTCCTATCCTCTCTATTTTTTTCTAGTTCTTCTCCTATTCACCCTTTTTTTCCTCTTTCCTTCAAAAATGCTTTGATGAAATGTTTGTTATGTCTAACCTAATGAACAAATTAAATTAAGCTTTGTCACATTACACTTAACTTCTTCCCTTTCCAATTAAATCCTGAAACAAATACTTAACTCCCCCATTGTCTCTTCCTCTTCTCTTTTTTCTTTTATCCTACATGGTCTCCATTTTTATATCTTCAGATGTAGATATTATTGGGTTAGAATAATTCCAAGGCCTATATGGACGGAGGAATTAATCCTGTGTGTTTCTAATTCTTCAGACTGAATCCAACGCAGATGTTTGGATACAGTTGATTTTAGTTGTTAATTAGGATCATTCACATGAAAACGTGTCCCTTGAAATGCAAAAAGTTTGAAATCCTATGTTGATCCAATTGTCTCCATCCCCTTGGACCAGTAGGGGATAGCACATGCTGAGAAAAATCTGATTCATGCTAAAGCTATACCAGCAATTCACGCTGTATAATCCTTTGAGCTAAAACATTAAGCAAAATGCAACAACCTTTTCCACATCACATGGTATTGATTTGGTATGATTAGAACATTCTTGAGGAAACTGTTTTAGCTCTTAAATATTTTTTCATGAGTAGAAATGTTAAATAATCAACCCAAATCGGGAAAAGCAGCTTCCATCTTTTAAGGTGTATAAAGCCAGTATACTCTATAGATTTCTGTTGAAAGTAATGCCTCAAAGGTTAGAGATTAGCAGCTCTATTTCAAAATACAACTTAAAAGTAGGATTAAGTTGAATAAATCAGTTGCAGTGTTATACTGAAAATGATAAGTTAGTTGAATAAATCAGTTGCAGTGTTGTACTGAAACTGATTAGTTTGTTTCTATTTTTTAGGCTTTAGTTATTAGAGATAAACATAACTGATTTTTCTCCTTTTCTTTAGGCTTTTCAGTTATTATTTCATGTATTT
>JAOTQR010000109.1:4329479-4347958 GCA_025774065.1 Solanum ossicruentum | reverse complement strand
TAGGCTTTTCAGTTATTATTTCATGTATTTATATGGGAGTCATTATTCTAAAAAATAAGAACTTCATATCTGAAAAGTTGTGTTGTTTTTCTCTCCTCCTTCATATTTGTTTCATTCTGACTCCAACAATTTCTTCATTCCAATAACATCGCTCACTTCACCAATTTTGACACAATAGTTTCACTCTTTCAAACTCACAAAGGTAACATCAAACACCACCAACATATTACCAACTCTATTTATTACTGTACCCCACCAAACTACTCCCAACTCCCTTCTACTTATTAACAAAAATTCATCCCAACACCCCCAACATACCCCTCTCCCAACTCCAACATCATTATCGTCCACCACCAAACTACTCCTACTTCCCTTCTTATCAAAAAAGTTTATTCCAACACCAAAAAATGATTTAGGAATTAACATTTTCCACTTACAAACATTTCACCTTTTTTTTTTACATAATACAAAACAAAACCCCATTAAATCCCCTTCCCAAAGTCTCTAGAACTCCTTAAGCACTATAAAAATGAAACCTATACTCCCCTATACATTTTGCTTTATCTACATATCCATAACCCAATTCTTCTACATAACACATTTCCTATCACAACAAATTCCATTTCCTTCCTAAAACCCACAAATCAAAACAACAAAAATATATAAATGAACAATTCTCCTTTTTTCCTTTACACATTGTGATAGAATGTACCGAATTCCAGTAGATCAAACATTCGATTGCACGAAATACAAAAAAATTGAACCCCAAAATCTAATCGCCTCACAATAAAAAAACTACTCTTTTTTTCTGAAAAAAAACAAGATTCGACAAATGAAACTGAATTATGCGATGATAAAACTTACAGTGATTCGTAAACAAGGGAAATTGGTGTAGAATTCGAAGAACCTCCAAAGCTGCGCTCTTCGATTTTTCTTCCTTTTAAGAGTAACAGTGAAGACTTTTTAGATCGGAGCTATTTAAGGTAGTGCCCGTTTGGCTTCAGGGGTGATTAAGCGACGTCGTTCCTAGTGTATAGGAGGCTATACGGCGACGTTTTAAGAGTTTGGGGGGGTGAAAAAAGGTGATGTGTGGCTGCTGGGATTCGAGCCCAGGTCTCCACGGCCACAACGTGGAATTCTTACCACTAAACTACAGCCACATTTGGTTTAAAAAATTGAACTTTTTCTTAAACATTCCTTGTAGTTGATCCCTTCTTGAAATTCATCGAAAGATCATTTGATTCATTAAGATGTATCACATATAGCAACGCTTTTGCTTGATTTTGGACTTAGCATCAAATAAGTCGATTGTGTCTAAATTCAAATAGGTATAAATAGACATTTCTTTGTTTGAAATGCTCTTAAGCACATAAATTGAAGATCTTCATCGTATTAGAGAAAATCTTGATTTTCTTTTTAAGATTTTTTTATTATACTATATGTATAGATTCATTATTGATAGATTATGAGATCGTTTTTCAGTGGTCATTTTGTAATGTGATTTAGAAACCTCTAATGCTTAATCTAAGAAGTAGACTAGTAGTATGTAGTTATAAATAATAAAGACATGTTTTTGTTGATTTATACAAGTTTATATAAAGTATCATTCCCTTTAGTATTATCTTTTAAAATTTCAACAAATTGATATAATCTTGAGGAATAGTTCTTATTATAAAATTTAACATATAATTTATTGAGAACTTATTTTAATGTATAAATGTCGAGTGTTGAGATATAAATAGTTACAAAAATAATCACTACGATGATGATTAGTCCTTTCTTCAGAGTTTCCTAGTTTGATAAAGTGATTTACTTCGCACCTCAACCTACTTTCTTGCTTATTGTAGCATAGTCTTTCACCACTTCAAAGGGACGTTTTGCCCTGAATTCATTCTATTGAAGCGTAACATAAAAACTCCTCATCTTGCATTTCTTTGGTCTAGAAGTTTCAAATTTTGTCTGTAGATTTCTGCTTGCCTAGCCAATGCTTAGATCCAGTTCTACCCCGGGTTAAATAAAAATGTTTGTATGTAGATTTCTGCTTGCTTAGCCAATGCTTAGATTCAGTTCTACCCAAACATTTTAAGTTCACCCCAACATTCTCCACTTATCTGACTATTCTTGAGCAATTTTTAAATATCAAATGGACCTCCTCGAAAAATAGATTTAATGTGGCCAAAAATGATCCTCTTTAAACTAAGCCTTGCTTGCTTGTTTGAGATACAATCTATTAGATCATTGTACAAAGTAGTTAATTTTTTTTTTTTTGGGTGTGTGTGTGTCATGCAAAACAATATGTTTATATATAACACATAAACATTTATTTAAATTGGTTTTTATTGACATCTATGTTAATTTATACAAAATTTGAACAAATAGACACATACCTATTATGTCACGTAGAATATGTATTTCTACTCATTCAATTTTAAATGACTAGTTATACACACTTAAAGTTGAAGAATTTCTATAACAAAAAGTAAAGTTAAAAAGAATGTTTGTATTATTATAGTTCTAACAGTAACAATTATATTAACATACTATAAACTACCAAACTCGAACTTCAAAATATTTAAATCATACCAAATTTTGAAACTATAATATATTAATATTTTTAAAAATTCGAAATTACCCTTGGAATTTGTACTAGAGTGGATCTCTATTCAAGAACATATTTTAATCATCTTGCCTCTAAAGCCTCGTCATTATATGCCTTTTCCTTATCATCACTATAATTACTTAATATCATACTCGATTTTCCACGGAGTGTCGCACAGTGATTCTAGTCATCATCAGCAAATCATCGAATCATTTTTGGATTTGTAAGTTTGAAGAACTAAGCAGTTTGTTGTTGAATTTTTTGAGGTACCCTTTTGCTATTTAGTGATAATTAGCTCATTATACATCGGGGATTTGATTGAAATATGAGAAATCTTGTGGGTTCTAGTTTCTTGAAATTTTTAAGCAAACCCATATGTTAATTTTTGTTTGTTGTTCATCTCCAGCACTTGAATTGATGCGAACCCCATATGTTGGTTTTGTTTGTTTCTTCTTTTGTTTTGGGTTTTGCTTGCTTCATTGATTCTTAGATTCAACATTTTCAAAACTTAAGCACCTGACTGTCTATCTCCCCTCCCCTTTTTGGGTTGGTTGCTGGTTTTGATTCTGGGAAGGAAGTATATCAATGCAGAATCACTTGAGTTCATATATTTTCTCTCTTAGTTATAGTTTTTGATGCCCTTCATAAAATGAAGTCAGCATTTTTAATGCTGTTGAAGAATGAAAATGCCCCACATGAGTAGTTTCCTTATATGGTCTTTAAGGAATCATGTCTTCGTGAGCTAGCTTTCGGGGTTGAGTTAAGCCCATGATCCATATCTTTTACCTTTTGATTATCAGATGATAGAATATCAAAACTCAAGCACTTAAGTGTATGTGGGTGTGGGTGTGGGTGTGGGGGTTGGGGGAGTATTTTCTTGTTTTTAGTTGCTTGCTGTTTTCATAGTACTCATGTTCATACATCTTCTCCCTTAGTTATAGTGTTTGATGCTCTTCACTAAAAAGTCATTATTTTGATGTTATTCTCTTGTTTCTCTCACTTCCTTGTTTTTGGGTTGCTTGCTTTGTTGATTCTCATATGCTAGAATATTAAAACTCAAACACTTGAGTACATCATCTCATCCTTCAGTTATAGTGTTTGATGCTCTTTTCATTTTCTTTTTTATGCAAAAAAAAAAAAAAAGTAGTTCTTTTAAGTGTATGAACGTAGAAATATTTTGATCCTTTGTATATAGAACTGAACTTAGAACCTTTATGTTTGTCAAAGTTGATAGCTTCGTTCAAACAAATAACAGATAAGTCACAGTTAAGCTAACGCCTATATGTAGACACTAACTCCTTAATCCTCCAAAATCCTAGAAAATTAAAGGACTGGTTGACACTCTTTCTCGCAAATCCAATCTTTCCAGAGTCCCTAGAAACCAAACAGCTAATCTAGAAGTGGGGAGCCTTAATCGACAATAGATTTTATTAATGAATCATGGAAAGATCTATTAAAAAAGAATTGAAGTTGAGTTGGAGGAATTGTGCTTTGAGCCTTAATCTGTGCAATTTTAAGGTTAAGTATATTAGTTTGGAAATTATCTTTCAATTAAAGTGGGTTGGTGGCGACGTGATTACGGAGGTGGGTCCATAGCAACTAAACATAGATTTGTCATACAGTTAAAACTGAGATGCATTATACTTCTTTGTTCCTGGTGCAAGAAGGAAAGTTTGGGAAGAAGTTGAAGTTCTCCTTCTGTAAATGGGTTTTCTTTCTTTAATGTAATGCCTTTAAATTAGATTATTACTATTTTAGTTTTTATTTGTTCTATTTTTTAATTAATTTTTTTTTTGCTTTGCTGTATCCCCTCAGTATGGCATCTAAAGCCAAGAAAAGAAATTAGGAACTCTCCTCTTTACAGCAGGAAAACTTAGGAAAAGGTTTCTCGAAGTCTCCAGTATGTCAGTTCAACAGATGGTGCCATTAGTTTGTCTTTTTTCTGTTAGTTTTAAAAAATCTGCTGTTGCCTGAACCAAAGCGTTATGTAATGTTTTATGTTCAGCTGTATTTATAAGGGACCAAAATATTCCTTTTCCTATGCTTAAGGGACTGTCCTGGTCTTTTCCTCTTATGGTTCCTGGCTTTATTGATTCTTATATGCAATTAACGTTCAAGCACTTGAATACATATATCGATTCCCTCCTTAACAGTGTTTGATGCTCCTCTTTTTGCAATTTCTTGTGGTGCATAGTCTGCAGTGGCGCTGTGTTATTTTGCTAATACTCTTTGGCTAATTGAGTTTGTCATGCACGTGACCAAAGCCCTTCATTAACTCTCTCTTTTACTGGCAATATACCAGGTTATTGCAATATCTTCTGTATAATCAAGTCATTTCTTGCACTACCTGTACTTTAGCATGGGAAGTCAAAGTGAAGCAAAACTCAAATTTTGTATCGACAGAGGGGGCACTTTTACTGATGTCTATGCGGACATTCCTGGAAAACCAGAAGGCCGAGTTATGAAGCTGTTGTCAGTTGATCCTTCTAATTATGATGATGCTCCAGTCGAAGGGATAAGGAGGATTTTGGAGGAATTTACTGGAAAGAAAATTCCTCGTAGTTCGAAGCTTCCAACCGATAAGATAGAATGGGTGAGGATGGGTACAACTGTGGCAACAAATGCATTGTTGGAGAGGAAAGGGGAGAGAATTGCACTGTGTGTTACTCGAGGTTTCAGGGATTTGCTCCAGATTGGTAACCAGGCTCGTCCACATATATTTGACCTTACTGTATCAAAACCATCGAATCTGTATGAGGAGGTTGTAGAGGTTGATGAGAGGGTTGAGCTGGTTCTTGATAAGGAGGGAGTAGAATTGGAGTCTTCTCCATCATTTGTTCGAGGTATTTCGGGCGAGCTTGTCAAGGTTGTAAAACCACTTGATGAGGATGCTCTGAAACCGTCACTGAATGCTTTGCTGCAAAAGGGTATTGACTGCTTAGCTGTGGTTTTGCTTCACTCTTATACTTACCCCGAACATGAAATACTTCTGGAAAAGTTAGCTCTTAGTTTGGGTTTCCGTCATGTATCTATATCATCTGCTTTAACTCCAATGGTTCGAGCTGTTCCTCGAGGTTTTACAGCAAGTGTAGATGCATATTTGACTCCCGTTATCAAAGAGTACTTGTCAGGTTTTATGTCCAAATTTGATGAAGGACTAGGGAAATTGAATGTTTTATTTATGCAGTCGGATGGAGGGCTTGCACCTGAACATAGATTTTCGGGCCACAAAGCAATTTTATCAGGCCCTGCTGGTGGTGTAGTTGGTTACTCTCAGACACTCTTCGGGATTGAAACAGACAAGGCCCTAATCGGTTTTGACATGGGTGGTACTTCTACTGATGTCAGCCGATATGCTGGTAGCTATGAACAAGTTATCGAAACCCAGGTTGCTGGTGCAATAATTCAAGCACCTCAGCTCGATGTAAACACGGTTGCTGCTGGTGGTGGATCAAAGTTAAAATTCCAATTTGGTTCTTTCCGGGTGGGACCAGATTCAGTGGGTGCACATCCAGGACCAGTGTGTTACCGGAAAGGAGGGCAATTAGCAGTTACAGATGCAAATCTTATTTTAGGCTATGTCATTCCTGATTTTTTCCCTTCCATTTTTGGCCCCAATGAAGACCAGCCATTAGATATTGATGCTACCAGGGAAGAGTTTGAAAAACTTGCAAGGCAAATCAATTCCTACAGAAAGAGCCAGGATTCATCTGCAAAAGACATGACAGTTGAGGAGATTGCACAAGGCTTTGTGAATGTTGCCAATGAGACCATGTGTCGTCCAATACGACAATTGACAGAAATGAAGGGCCATGAAACAAGCAACCATGCTCTTGCTTGCTTTGGAGGTGCAGGTCCTCAACATGCCTGTGCCATTGCTAGATCACTTGGAATGAAGGAGGTTCTGATTCACAGGCTGTGTGGCATCTTAAGTGCATATGGTATGGGGTTAGCTGATGTAGTAGAAGAGGCACAAGAGCCATATTCAGCTGTTTATGGTCCTGATTCTGTGATTGAAGCCTCTCGCAGAGAAACTATCTTGCTGAAGCAGGTGAAGTCAAAGCTACAGCAGCAAGGATTCGGAGAAGCAAGTATAACCAGTGAAACATATTTGAACTTGAGGTACGAGGGAACAGACACTGCAATCATGGTAAAGAAACCAATCAATGATGATGGATCAGGAGGTGATTATGCTGCTGAATTTGTCAAGTTGTTCCAACGGGAATATGGATTTAAACTTCAAAACAGGAGTATAGTTATTTGTGATGTTAGGGTTCGCGGTGTTGGAGTTACTAACATACTGAAGCCTCGAGCTCTAGATTCTGCCCTTGGTGCCCCTAAAATTGAAAGTCACTACAAGGTATACTTTGGGAGTGGATGGAATGACACTCCTTTGTACAAGCTTGAAAATTTGGCATATGGGCATGTTATTCCTGGCCCAGCAATTATCATGAATGGCAATAGTACTGTCATTGTTGAACCTAACTGCAAGGCCATTGTTACTAAATATGGCAACATTAAAATAGAGATAGAGTCGACTTCCCATACTGCAAAGGTAGATGAAAAAGTTGCAGATGTTGTACAGCTGTCAATTTTCAACAATCGGTTTATGGGAATAGCTGAACAGATGGGGCGCACCTTGCAGAGGACTTCTATATCAACAAATATTAAAGAGCGGCTAGACTTTTCTTGTGCACTTTTTGGCCCTGATGGTGGTCTTGTGGCAAATGCACCCCATGTTCCTGTGCACTTGGGGGCTATGTCGAGCACCGTTCGATGGCAGCTGAAGTACTGGGGTGATAATCTAAATGAGGGAGATGTTTTAGTCACCAATCATCCTTCTGCTGGTGGTAGCCACCTGCCTGATATAACTGTTATTACACCTGTTTTTAATGAAGGTAGATTGATATTCTTTGTTGCGAGTAGAGGGCATCATGCAGAGATTGGAGGTATTACTCCTGGAAGTATGCCACCTTTCTCGAAGTTCATATGGGAGGAAGGAGCTGCAATCAAAACATTCAAGCTTGTTGAGAAGGGCATTTTTCAGGAAGAAGGAATCACCGAACTTCTTTGTTACCCCTGTTCTGAAGAATCGACTCATAAGATTCCAGGAACGCGCAGACTTCAAGATAATTTATCTGATCTTCACGCACAAGTAGCTGCGAATCAGAGAGGAATTACCCTTATTAATGAGCTTATTGAGCAATACGGTCTAGAAACTGTCCAGGCATACATGAACTATGTGCAGGCTAATGCGGAAGAAGCAGTGAGAGAAATGCTTAAATCTGTTGCTGCGAGAGTTTCCTCAGAATCGAAAAGGTCTGGAGAGGGAGACTTAGTGACTATTGAAGAGGGAGATTACATGGATGATGGATCTTCCATACACTTAAAGCTTACAATAGATTCTCGGAAGGGAGAAGCTTTTTTTGATTTCTCCGGAACCAGCCCAGAAGTTTATGGTAATTGGAATGCCCCAGAAGCAGTGACAGCTGCCGCAGTCATTTATTGTGTACGCTGTTTGGTGAATGTTGATATTCCTCTCAATCAAGGTTGCTTGGCTCCTGTAAAGATTTATATACCTCCTGGTTCTTTTCTGTCTCCAAGTGACAAGGCTGCAGTGGTCGGTGGTAATGTCCTTACATCACAGAGGGTAACCGATGTCGTTCTCACTGCATTCCAAGCTTGTGCTTGTTCACAGGGTTGCATGAATAATCTAACCTTTGGGGACAACACTTTTGGTTACTACGAAACAATTGGAGGTGGAAGTGGTGCTGGACCTACTTGGGATGGGACAAGTGCAGTCCAATGCCATATGACCAACACTCGCATGACAGATCCAGAGATCTTCGAGCAAAGATATCCAGTTATACTGCATAAGTTTGGAATAAGAGAGAATAGTGGTGGCGCTGGACAACATAAAGGAGGCGATGGCATTATCAGGGAGATAGAATTCAAGCGACCAGTCATTGTGAGTATCCTATCAGAAAGGCGTGTCCATGCGCCAAGGGGGCTGATGGGTGGAAAAGATGGGGCTCGGGGTGCTAATTTCCTCATCACAAAAGATAAACGGAAGGTATATGTTGGTGGAAAAAACACGATTGAGGTGCAGGCCGGGGAAATACTTCAGATTCTGACCCCAGGAGGTGGCGGCTGGGGTTCAATATGAATAATACCAGGCAAAAACATCTACTACAAATCGCAAGGATGCGATTTCAGAGGTTGCAGTTACATACTCTCCATGCCACAGAAAACATCCACACCAATAAGAGAAATGAGGACATGAACTTCCTATTGATTATAATTGCTCCATCTTAAAGATGTGTAATTTCAATAATTTCATGTTTCCATAATTCAAATTAATTATAATTACTCTTATATCAGCTGTTTGATCTATTCATGCCTCTGGTCCTCCTTGTTTTGTCTTTCGAAAATCACCTCTCTACCTTCATGAGGTAGGGGTGAGGTCTGCGTATACTTTACCCCTTCCAGACTCCATTCCGTCGGATTATTGGTTTGTTCTTGTTTGCTTCCATGTGTGAATGCAGAAAGCTAAATTGGCTTCTTCAATGGCGAGGGCTGATGGTCACATTGGACAAAAGGCCTTTCTTCTACCTGAACAACTGAGAAATGTCTACCCTTATCAAACTGATAATAGTGATTATTTTATAATGTATCATATTATATTGTATTATATCATATCGTGTTGTATTATTTTGTTGAATACAATGTGTGGATAAATTCTATCGTTCTCCATTAATGATAAACCTACATGAAAAATCAGGGTATTGAGTTGAGCTGCTATGAAAAGGCAGCGAAAACGATAAAATAAAGTTATTAAATATGTAAATACATAATAAGAAGAGAATATTAAAGTAACAATTCGATCACATAAAATCGATTGTGACACAAAATAGGACTTTTCATTTTATTATCTAATGATAGAATTTATTAAGGCAACAATATGATCATATAAAATCGATTATGACACAACATAAGACTTTTCATTACATTAGATAATGATGAATTTAAATGATGTAATATAATAAAATTAAAATAACAATCAAAATAAATATTTATCTAAACTAATAATATGAGACACTATAATGGATAATTACTATCCAAACAAGGTGTAAATAAAAAAGAATGACTCATTTTATTTCTTGATAAAATTTTAATTTCAATTTTCGACGTGTTTTATATTTTGTGCAAATAATAATATAAGAGAGAAGCACATTCCCGCGCAAGAAGAAGAAGGAGGGGAGGGTGTAATGGCTTCTGGTTCAACTTGTCAAACTGAAATGGTCGATGAGGAGAAGAAATCTTCTGAACCCCAAAACAGCAATTCATCAAAATCTGGTTTTCAGCCAACAGTGAGTATATCTGGACCCTTTTTTTTAGCAGAAATCCCTAAAAATTGATTCTTTTTTGGTTCCCTAAATTTTGATTTTGGCTTTATTGACAAATAATCAAACAGGTTTGTTTGAAAGATTGGTGGCTTATAAGGGCTGAAGAAGATTCTCAAGGAAGGACTCTTGCCGTTTCTGGGCTCACTTCTCGAGAGTAAACTTTCCCTTCTTTTTCTCTTTTCCTTTTCAAGATTCATTTTTTTTCTTGCTTTCAAAGCTTTTTTGTAGCTTTTAAGCTCCCATTTGGCCGTAGATTTTGAAGTTGAAATTTGAAAATTTGGGATTTTTTTCCAAAATGCACCTGTGGGGTTTCATTGAGTGTGTTGTTGTTGCTCGTGTTGTACTAAAGTTGTGATTTTGGAATTTGAAGTTGTGTTTTTGGATATATATTTTACTTGGAAAAATTTGAAGTGTTGTGAGTGGAAGTTCCAAAACTGGTTAGATCAGTTTTTGGGTACTTGAAAATATTTGAAAATTTTGATCAAATTTTATGGCCAAACAGATACTTGAAGATGAATTTTCATAATGTACTCCTAATATCTATGGTCAAACGCTACCTTATAGTTGTTTTAGGTATTTTAGTTTTAGGATTACTATGTGGTCATGTAATTTTCTTGGTCACCTGGGATCTACTAGAGATGAATTCTTGATTTTTTTGGGGTGGGGGGTGGGAGGGGTGTATTTAATGAACTACACTACCTTCTCTAAATATTTCACCACATTGACTAGCATGAAGACTAGAAAATGAAAGTTGCAGGAGATTATCATTTTGGAACTACTCGTTAATGTGGTTAAAGTACTGACAGATTGAATTATTTGTTGAAAAATGTCACGTCATAACCAGAAATGATGTTCAACCTGATTAGTTTGTAATGTGAGTTCGTTAAAATAGGCAAATTGGCAATCGTATTAAAGAAGTAGAATACATCTGGAGTAAAAGGATGATGAGACCAAGTGATTTATAGAATGTGGGACGTGGTTTTCTTTGGTTGGAAAGTCTGAGTTTTCTCAAAACGAAGGCCTCATTATAATATAAGGACCCAACGAAGACATAATTTTTCTGTATTTTCTATTATAACTGACTCAGTACGTGGCATTTTGCATGCAGTTCATTTTGTTTTAATCACTCTACTGCGTTTTTGTAGAGGGCAAGCGCTGCGAGGGTTCACTTCTGCGCCAATTCTCAAGATATATGATGTTTTTAATCTTGAGACCATTGATGGGATTTGCATTGTTCTCAAAGGCTTCATAAACAAAACTCGCTCACAGGAAAATGGTTTTCCATCTGAGGTATGCTACGAGGGACCTGCCGTATTTGTTGCCCATGAAATCCTTTTGTTGATTGCAAAATTTATGAATATAATAAAGGATAAAACAAAGTAAGAATTTGATATAATCCTCCTCTTTTTTGCTACAACATAGATAATTTTGTTTTGTGTTATCCAATTAGTCACATTTTTGATTGGACTACCATCACAAAGATGGATGCTCTCTAATTGCAGTAAGGATATGTGATTTTTCTTGACTTTAATCTGTTCCTTTTTAATCCGTTTCAAAAAGAATGTCACCTTACTATAACTAAAAATAATTTAATTTTAAAATTTCTCTTTTACCTGACCACACAAATATTTAAGGATTGTTTTGCACCACAAGTTTTAAAAGTCTTCCTTTTTTTTCTTAAACACTGTGCCAAGTCATATGTGCCACGCAAAATGAGACAAAGGGAGTTATAGCAGAAAGAGCATACGTGTTTAGGGCCTTATGCTAGTACTGCACAATAATAATAGAATATAGAAGTAGTTACAGATAGGTCAGAAAGTATAGAAGAAGATAGAGAGAAAGACAAGCTATTGCCCAGAGAAACTTCAGTTTACTTGGAAACTGTTTTAATCTAACTCTAGTCCTGAAGGGTCATGTCAAACCCAAACACCTTTAAGAAATTTCTGGAAAAAGTAAAAGCAAATCTTTTGGATCACGGATACAATAACCAACTTTCTTGTCAATGAGAAAGATCTCCGGAATTGTCTTGTTAATACATTGAATAAGCCAAAGAGCACCCTTCTATACTGCATTTGAGCGTATGTATTTGTCTCAACCCCTTAATTGAAGCCTTACCTAGATGAAGTCAAGTTTAAGGGGAACTTCATCGTCAGCTGAACTATTGGTTCCTGGAAGATGAGGCTAGAGCCAGGTCCCCAGGAAAATCTGATGCTGGTATGATATAGAAATAATCACCCCCATTTATAAATTATAACTGGAGTAAAATATGTAAACAGAAAAGGAAAATTGTGGTTTTGACATCTTACAATTGAGAAGAAATGAGACTTCGAGGGGTCTTCAAGACCAAAGGATGCTAATATCTTCCCATCATGAGAGAGTCTAAGCTGTTGGGCCTTTGTGCCTATCTGTTAGCTCAAGACAGTGAGACAGTGGAGATTCAGATGGATTACAAAAAATAAGAAGTAGCAACTGTATGAACATATGTAGTTATGAAGCAGATTCCTCATGACTTAATGATGTAGAGATTCATTTGATAAGTTGCTGAGACTAACTTCTTAAATAATGTAGAAAAGTTTGTTTGATTGCTAATGACTATTACAGTGAGAACTAGGCTCTAGCGAAAGCTAAGCCTTTTGAGTAGCTAATTCAGTATACGTAGCATATTTACAGGGTTCCTCGATGCTAACCTCCTCTACTATCTACATTTTATTAAACTACGATTCATCAGAAGAAGGCCTTTATCAATTGGTAGTAGATATAAAGAATTGTAAGGGAGAAGGTGCATCATGCCGAAAATATTTTTTCCTGTAAATTGGTGCGACGTCTGGTTTTCTTTGAAGTGGACGAGAGAACACTTCCATAAAACTTGTTTTTAGAGAAGTACCAAAAGCTTAATTAGGTAGTTCATTATTGTTAGATCAATTTTAGGGTATCTGCAGGGTAGATTTATCAGGAATCAAATAATATTACCTGGGAAAGAAATTGTTTACATTGTGAAGATGGATGAATTATCATGCTCATTTGTAAATGTGTCTCAAATGATTCTAGGAGTCCCAATTATTCGTATTTACTTGGTATCAAATACAGATGTATATCTCGTTTTTTGTATAAAATGGCTATCGTCAATGACGTTGTCGTTATGGTTGACTATCTGAGCTCATAACACAATACAAATGTAGCATCCTGCTGTAAATACATCCCAACATATACTTATTGCTGAAATCAACATACTAGGACAATTTAAAAAAAGAAATTCCAGGAAGACAATGTCTCAATATAAGAAAGTGATAGTAGTTTATTTTCCTTATCATCTCTCCTGGAGAAAAGTGGGAAAAAAGAAATACTTGTAAGGACTTTGTGCTTACAAAGTATGCTGACCAAAGAAAAGTAGCTTGCCCGTCACAAAGAAAAGAAAAAGAGATTTTAGATGTTTATAATTGGTTTCAGAAAAAGCCTGTGGAACCAACTCTTACTTTGATGTAATTATACATGATTATAAAGCACTCATGTGTGGCTTTACTTCTATTTATCTGTCTTCCGTTAAAAGATCAGTGAACTAGTGTGCACATCGGTTAGCACTTGTCCTTTGAATTCTTGTCGGTGGTCTTTTCTTTACAGGTGATCGAACAGTTTCTTTTTGGTTTTCCTCCTCAATGGGAGACGTTCAATGAGAAATGCTTAGGAAGAGAATCTAAAGGTAAGGCTTCTGCAAGCGATGCCCTTGGTTTAGAAAAACCATCCTTGTCTTCAGAAGGTAAGTCCTCTCTATGAACCTATTTCTATGACTGAAAGTTGACAAGTTTTTGTCGTATTTTTCTTATACTTTTTCTGCAACCTGCAGAGGTTATAGATCCAAAGAAGTTAGATCAAAAGGATCATGTAGAGACTACCGGTGAAACAATACAGGATGATAATGGAAGAAAAGGCTCTGAAATAGAAGACAATTTGATGAAGGACAATCAGAATGATGGAGAAGTTGCAAGTGAAGTTATTGTACAAAAGAAGGCAAAAAGAGCAACAAGGTCATCGGACAAGCTTAATTCTACAAACACTTCTACAAGCAGTGCAAAGGGGCAAACACTACAGGATCATAATAGGAGAAAAGACTATGAAGTAGAAGAGAATTTGATGAGCGGCAATCAGAATGATGGAGAAGTTGCAAGTGAATTTGTTGCACAAAAGAAGACAAAAAGAGCAACGAGGTCATCGGACCATCTTACTTCTACAAGTATTGCAAAGGAGCAAACAATACAGGATCATAATGGGAGAAAAGACTATGAAGTAGAAGACAATTTGATGAGGGGCAATCAGAAAGATGGAGAAGTTGCAAGTGAAGTTATTCTACAAAA
This sequence comes from Solanum ossicruentum, assembly GCA_025774065.1. Classification (NCBI taxonomy): domain Eukaryota; kingdom Viridiplantae; phylum Streptophyta; class Magnoliopsida; order Solanales; family Solanaceae; genus Solanum; species Solanum ossicruentum. The sequence goes on along the minus strand of JAOTQR010000109.1, from coordinate 4,333,604 downwards.
GATGGCAAAAAGAGCAACAAGGTCATCGGAAAAGCTTAATTCTACAAACACTTCTATAAGCATTGCAAAGGAGCAAACAATACAGGATCATAATGGGACAAAAGACTATGAAGTAAAGAAGAATTTGATGAGCGGCAATCAGAATGATGGAGAAGTCGCAAGTGAATTTGTTGCACAAAAGAAGACAAAAAGAGCAACGAGGTCATCGGACCATCTTACTTCTACAAGCATTGCAAAGGAGCAAACAATACAGGATAATAATGGGACAAAAGACTATGAAGTAGAAGACAATTTGATGAGGGACAATCAGAATGATGGAGAAGTTGCAAGTGAAATTACTGTAGAAAAGAAGACAAAAAGAGCAACAAGGTCATATGATAAGCTTAATTCTACACACACTTCAACAAGCATTGTGAAGGAGCAAACAATACAGGATCGTAATGGGAGAAAAGACTATGAAATAGAAGACAATTTGACGAGGGACAATCAGAATGATGGAGAAGTTGCAAGTGAAGTTTTACTACAAAAGAAGACAAAAAGAGCAACGAGGTCATTGGATAAGCTTAATTCTACAAACACTGATACAAGCATTGCAAAGGAGGACACAATACAGGATTATAATAGGAGAGAAGACTATGAAGTAGAAGACAATTTGATGAGGGACAATCAGAATGATGGAGAAGTTGCAAGTGAAGTTACTGTACAAAAGATGAGAAGAAAAGCAATGAGGTCATCGGACAAGCTTAATTCTACACACACTTCTACAAGCATTGCAAAGGAGCAAATTGCAGATGTTAATCGAACAGCTCACTCTAAAAGTTCAAGCGCATCCATGAAAAATGCAAAAAGAAAATTGTCATATGTGAGTAGGCCCTCATAATATCTTAATATTATATTATGGTTCTTGTGACATGAAAGTACACTTCCCATTTACATGTTTAACAGGTTCTAAAACAATTAGTGTTTTAGAAGCACCACAGATATTGAGCCATTATAACCCTCATGAATCTAGGATTTTTCTAATAACCGTGGTGTCCGGGCTAGCTTGTGCGCGCCTTGACTAATTCCACGGGGTTCCTGCCACCTCTCACCAGCAATTATGATTCTAGGTATTTCTCAAACAAATATTTCTTTCTAAATTTGCAACAAGTTTTGCTAGTATGAGATTTCTAGGTAAGTTATTATGGAGCTGGTATGAAGATTTAAACACGAGAGGAAAACTATCAAAAACAGTTATGGCATATGCTTGTGTACACCCAATCCAAGCAATTCCATCTTGTTTTCTGAGTAGGGAGGTGGGTGTTTTAGTCCCAAAAGAGATCTGATACTCTTTATGTTTTGTTGGCTGTTCCTCTAGCTTTTTATTTCAATGTTTTATGATCAAGTTTGCATTATTGCATCTTTTTTCTTGTTCTCTTGCTGTTATAATTGGTTAATCGAATTGAACATCTGATACCTGGTAACAGTGTGAACTTGATTGCTACTTCCAATGCTTAATGTGTCCTTTTATACTTTTTGAACCTCATTGTTGAAATCAAATTCTGTCCTCCCAAAAATATTTTTGGTTATATGTTTGATTGTTTTAAGTTGTTTATTTTCCTTTGTTTACTTAGGGAAGTCCTCAGCAAGGGAAAGAGGCAGTTCGACTTATCTCTCCTGAACCTTTGAGTGTTAACAGATCTAGATCAGGTGCATTGGTCATCAGAGCTAGCTGTTTGTAGGGTTCTCAGAAAATTTTGTTTGTTTATGTTTACGTATGTATAAGGTAAAATTTTGCCTGCATTTGGATTTCTGTAGGGAGAGTGCTACTTCCTCCGATGGCATTTTGGCGCAATGAAAGAGCAGTTTATGATGCGGTTTGTCCTCAGACTTTGCACATATCTTTATATAACTTGGACATGAATCTTGGGATATCATCTGATCTTATGCACTTTACAGTGCTACAGATTCTTTTCGGCACAGGCATCTCATGTCATATGCATCTTCCATCCTTAGCAACTAGATTCTGTGCCTAATTTGAATCAGATTTATCATCTTTTAGGCTTTAAAATTTGCTGACCTTGGGTATTGGAGGAATTACCTAGCGTTGTCATTTGTGTATCTCCTGCGAGGCACATTCATTTACTCTTACTAAGGAGATATGTATCTCAAAGTTGGTCCTTTTTCTTATAACTACCCTCATATATGTTTCAGGATCAGACGGTTACAGGAATCAAACAAGGCGACCCTAATCTGGATATTCTATCTAAAGGTGCTACATGATCTCTTTATTTTCCTTACAAGGAGATTCATTTCAAGAATTTTGCTCGAGTGAGGAGTGAAGAAGTTCTCTTAGATCTCACATTACTAATTTCCATGCCTGTTGCTTATGTAATTTATTGGATGTTTATGGCTTTGTCAGTGTGTAGATCTGAACCATCAAAAAAGAGACGGCAATGCAGATGAGAATTAAAGTTTCTTTTGTCTCGTGGAATGTAAAGGTATGTAAGTATTTACCATTAATATCTTCGAATCAGAAGATATTTACAAAACTAATTTAAACTCTAATTGTTGTCAAAGGCGCACTTAAACCATACCTAAGCTTATAGGTGCTTTTGTGTCGTCAAGGCTTTAAGACATACTTTTCCTTGCCAATGAGGTTGGTATTTGGTTTCAAAGAACTCGATTTTTAATTATAAGTACTCAACAACTCTGATCAGATTCCTCACTAGTCCTCTGCGTATGGGTCGTCATGATGCATATAAACAAGTTTTTGAAGAAAATCAGATCCTGAACTTAAACCAAAAAACGGAAAAAAGAATATTTTTATTTAGGTTCCGCTATTGCCTTGTTCAGCCAAGGGTCTTTTGGAAACACGCTCTCTACTTTCTCAAAGGTAGGAGTAAAGTCTATAGACACTCTACCCTCGCTAAACCTTGTGGAGTTCCACTGGGGTTATTTACTTGTTTACTTTTATGTAGTTTCCCTTTCATAATCAAAGTCGCGGAGCTTCTCGCCTAACTCTCTTGTTAATTTTTGTTCAGGAACCTAAAGTGTAGACACAAGCAACAGTGGCATGTCTGTACAAAAATGTGTAGAGGCTCTACTAATGCCATTTTGGATGCATATTTGTTAGACAGATACCTCTTTTGGTTCTTAGAACAGCTTGCTTGCTGTGATGTTAAACTGATCAGTAAAAGAAAAGTTTCTTTTTCTGCTTTAGCTTACTTTTTCAATGACTTGTCTTTATTAAACTCATTTATGCTGCTACTTATGTTATATTTTTTTCAAACATGCTATGGTTAATCAGAAACATTTCTATCGTTGTAAGGTAGCGGTCATGTCTGTGTACGCACTATTCTCTCTTCTAGACTCCTCTTATAGGATTAAAGTGGCTATGTTGTTGTTATGTCATGGTCACATGCCGTCTTCGATCCACGTCTACACCAAGGCAATACAAGGATATAAAAGAACAATTAATTTCAAGAAGCTTCTTGGTTTATGTTGGGGCTCCCTTTCAGTGGTTATTTTTGTATTTATGCAAGTTGGAGTCAAAAAGGTGTCGTGGTGTAGTTGGTTATCACGTCAGTCTAACACACTGAAGGTCTCCGGTTCGAGTCCGGGCGACGCCATAATTTTTTTATTTTTTAATATTTATGGGCAGTTTATAAATCCTTTTTTGATTTGATAATGAAGTCAATTTGGTTTTAGTTTTGATTTATATAACTATATTATTCAAGTCTGGATATTGGCCTAAATTTATATAAAACTAATTGTTTAACTTGACATCAGTTAGCATCTATGCCCTCTATCATAAATACGAATCTATACTTATATAAAGTTAGATAAATAGGCAGATACATCCTACATGAATTCCTACACGGCAATTTGTATCCTACGTAATGTCTAATAACGTGTATCATGTCACGTAGGACATATGTATCAGTTTGTTCAACTTTATACAAGTTTAAGCGTCTATCTATACACATCTAAAGTTGAAAGATATATGTATCAGTTAAACCAAGTTAAAAAGTACGTTTATGTAAAAATTCATCTTAAAATGAAAAGTCTCACATCGGCAAAACACAGGAGAGATGCTGAGTATATAAGTAAATATGACTTATTCATTAGTGCCGCCTTTTAAAG
>JAOTQR010000109.1:4308989-4327736 GCA_025774065.1 Solanum ossicruentum | reverse complement strand
CAAATTAGGTTTACTTTATGTAGTTTTTCAGTATGTGAAATAAAAAGAAGCAAGTGGATAAAAAGAGAAATAATTTGGATAATAGATTTATTAAGGATAAATAATTTAAATTGAGTCTATTAAGAATAAATAATTTTAAATTAGATTTACTTTACGTAGTTTTTCCTTTAATTAATCCTTAAATTATTATTTATAAATAACTCATGTGACAATGATATACCACTAAATATATATGTCAACATTGAATTGTACAAGGAACCCACCCAATGGAAATAATAATTAGATTCTTCTCCCATTGTCGAGGAGATTAATTTGGATAGACTCTTTTCTAAGTTCAAATCTTTAAATTTTTAACATTGAAATTATAATATTTTTAAAAAATAATTGAATTTAAGCTTTATTACCATCTACTTCATTCGTTCTCCATTTAAAAAAGAATGATCTAATTTGACTTGATACTAAATTTAAGAAAATAAAGATTACTTTTGTATTTTTATGCTTGTAAATTAAAGTTATGTCAGATATACCAAAATGCACTTCAATCTTGTGGTCTTAAAAAATGTTCAAATGGAAAGTCGAAATTAAAATATTGTAAAAAAGGAACGAAGTTATCTTTTTGAAACAGACTAAAATAAAAACTAGATCATTTTTTCTAAACGGAAGGAATAATAAATTTACACTCCATATAAAAAATGCTTAATTAATGAACGCGGTGCTACTAATGTAGTAATGGGTGTACAGTCGAACATTCTTTGTTGAAAAATTATACTCCTTCTGTCCTAATTTATGTGGCACCTTTCAAATTTCGAGATCCATACTAATACATCTTTGACCATAACAATATCATATATTTTTGAAATATTTTGAATTTACAATTATTGTGGATTATAGTACTTTTTATATAGTTTGAAAATATATAAATTTTATTTCAAAAAATTTGAAAATTCCATGCGCAAATTTTAGATCAAACTCAAACTGTTTAACGCTCGAAAAAAAACGAAAATTACCACATAAATTGAGACAAAAAAGGTATCATGTATATAAAAAAATTAGACAAGATATATGTATCAAAAGTTATGATATATGTATATTAAATCTTAAATATTTTTAACGAAATTTTTTACTATGTCATTCTGGTGCTACAAGAGTGTATAGACTTTTCTCTCCACTATATATACCCCATCAATATCCCTTAAGTTTCAATAACCAAAAACTTGAACTTAGGAAGACACATTGTGTATTATAAAGTTCAATAAGTTATTTTTGAAGAATTAATATAATTCCTATAATTAATCATGGTTTTTAATGTAACAAATTCCATAAAAACATCATCAGATGGAATATGGCAAGGAGAAAATACTCTACACTATGCTTTTCCATTGTTAATTATTCAAACAACATTAGTTGTTTTCCTCAGTCGATTACTTGCTTTCCTTCTCAAGCCCCTCCACCAACCTAAAGTCGTTGCAGAAATCCTTGTAAGTTTTATGCACTATCAGTATATTTTTTTCGTTTTATTTTGAAGAATGTTACACATTATTGTCCCTCAATATCAATTGTGTGATCGAGAATTTTCATAATCGTCCCTTGTTGGTTGTCAAAATGGCCTTCATAACGATTTTTAATGAGTTTGTTTAATTTTCATGATTATTTTAGTTTCTCACTTTATATTCAACCCTTCTCTTTCAATTCAATCAGTTGAGTCGCTAAGGTTATTTAACAATTACTTATTGGCTTGTTGAGTCGAATATATATCTCTCAACTTTGAGAAAAGGGACAAACACAAAAACATCATGTAAACTATAAAATCGAGTTACACATAATGATGGATGTAACTAATGACTTTAAACGCTAAACACATTAATTATATTTAAATTCTAAATCCACCTCTGATTATGTTCATGACATGTAAGAGAAGGTTACAAATATTTGTCCCTAAGGTTACATATATTTGTTCATAGTTTAATGTTCATCTTATTTCACACTTGTAAAATTCTAAAGTACTCTAAATACTTATATTACATCATAAACAGACTTTAAGAGAAATAAACTTTCCAAAAGCAAAATTTTTCTATTTTGGGAAATTTTCAAAAAAATATACACAGTTCAACATAATATATTATGTCACGTTGCTCAATATACAATATTATACAACATTATATTTGGAAAAATATTATACATAATGTTCATCCTTGAATATAAGAATGTATAAATAGTCATTACTAAGAAATACACTATTTTCCCATTGAAAAATGCTTCGTGATAAAATATTTTCTTTGGATCGGTAAGGAAAAAAATAGTAATGTTTTCATATGAAAAAATTAGGAAGTTTTTCATTATTTCAATGAGAATCTGTTTTTCCCTGTACATTTTTCAGTGAAAAATGTGTGGAAAAAGTCATCTTTTATGTATAACACAAATTTTTCACTGATTCACTTAGCGAAAACCTTTATTTTTAATAATGAGTATATAAAAGGTGCTTATACATAAATAGGGAGTAAGGCTATGAAAATCCACGAGAAGCGACTAGGCCAGTATAATAATATAATAGTTTCTATTGGTATATACACAATCGTATATAAAAGCTCCTTATACACAAACAACAACAACAACAACATACCCAATGATATCCCACAAGTGGGGTCTGGGGAGGTAGATTGTACGCAGACCTTACCGCTACCTCATAGAAGTAGAGAGGCAAAAAGATTCTTATACACAAATATGTAATATAGTTATATTGGCCTATGTAAATATTTCATTTTCTTATTTTTTTCAGGCAGGGATTATGCTTGGACCATCAGCATTTGGGAGGAATAAAACATTTACACATTGGATTTTCCCATCATGGAGTACACCAATTCTTGAATGTGTAGCAAGCATAGGATTATTATTTTTCTTATTTCTTGTTGGTCTTGAATTGGACTTAAATACCATACTTAAAAGTGGAAAAAAAGCAGCTGGAATTGCACTTGCTGGAATTTCATTGCCTTTTCTATTTAGCATTGGAGTTGCTTTTGTTCTAAGAAAAATAATCAAAGGGATTGATAGTGTTGGATATGGAGAATTTTTCTTGTTCATTGGTGTTTCACTTTCAATCACCGCCTTTCCTGTTCTTGCTCGAATCCTCGCCGAATTAAGGTTAGTTGAATTATACGATCATCTCATCTGATAGAACTATTTTTATCGTTTTCCAGAAAAAACGGTTTAGGGATTATTTACCTAGAGCTCTATCCAAAAAAGGTTAATAGGCTGGTAGGAGTAGGATGTTATCTGACCTTGTGTTATAATATGTTATTTGGATTAGTTGTGTCTTTATATCTTGTGTTGTTATTGTCTAACTTGTATTTGTTACTTTATTGTATTTATATATTATTATTTGTTTTCCACTTTAGTGGTTTTTCTTTCTTATCTAATATCTTTTGCTTTTGGGGCACGGCCTGAAGTTTTTTAGACGAGGGTCTTCAAAAAACAGTCTATCTATCTCTATGAGATAGTGGTAAGGCCTACATACATTTTACCCTCCCCAGACTCCACTTGTAGGATTAAACTAGATATATTGTCTTGTTGTTGTTCTATCCAAAAAAGAGGTTACATAGATGTTGTGGCGGAGCCATCTTTGTCTAAAGAGTGTCAATTGACGCTCCTTTTAATGGAAAATCACACTATATATGTAGATAGATAACCTTTTTATTTGTTTTTTATTTACGTAATATATATACTATATGCATGAAGAAAATTCGTTGATTTGTTTTCTAAGTGGTTTATTTCTTTATATTATGACTTTCCTTAGTAAAAATCTTGGTTAAATTGTTACAATATTTATTCATTCGTTCACTTCTTTGAATATCAATACTTCACATACGATATGTACCATACTGAATTATGTGACCATCGTTCGCGTCATGACTTTAATTATATCATGTCTCGACAGGTTACTTACTACACAAATTGGTGAAATGGCCATGGCAGCAGCTGCATTTAATGATGTTGCTGCATGGATTTTACTTGCTCTTGCAGTTGCTCTAGCAGGAGGAAGAGGGGGAGTTCATCATAGTCCTTTGATTTCCCTATGGGTTCTTCTAACTGGACTTGGATTTGTGGTTTTTATGTTCCTAATTATTAGGCCAATTATGATTTTGGTGGCAAAAAAAACATCAAATGGGAACAATAACAATATTGTTGAGGAAACTTACATATGTTTGACCCTATGTGGAGTAATGTTGTTTGGTTTTATGACTGATTTTATTGGTGTACATGCAATATTTGGAGCATTTATTTTTGGATTAGTCATACCAAAAAATGGGGAATTTTCAGAGAGATTGATTTTGAGAATTGAAGATTTTGTGTCTGGATTATTGTTACCACTTTATTTTGCATCAAGTGGGATTAAGACTGATATTTCACAAATTCATAATGTTAGGGGTTGGGCACTTGTGGTGGTTGTTGTGTCCACAGCTTGTGGAGGAAAAGTTTTGGGAACATTTATAGTGGGAATAATGTTGTGTGCAATGCCAATGAGAGAAGCTTTGGCACTTGGATTTTTAATGAACACAAAAGGGTTGGTGGAGTTGATTGTTCTAAATATTGGTAAGGAGAAAAAGGTCAGTACGTTTTACTTTTATTTGTTTCGATTTATACGATATTTTTCAACTAGGTAAATATCAGTATATTCAGTGAAATTTCACAAGTGGAGTCTGGGGAGGATGAAATGGACGCAGATCTTACCACTATCTCATAGAGATAGAGTGGTTGTTTCTAGAAGACGCTTAACTCAAATATGTTAGCCCTAAAGACTAGGTATAAAATTAAAAGAAAAAAAAAGAAACTTTTATCGCATGTTAAAAGTACTTTTGAACTTGTGATTTTAGAGATGTGAGGATATTTTTTGTGGCGATAAAGAGTATATGGTATTAAGATCGTAAAATTGAATATACAGAGTGGAAGAACCTGTTTAATGCAGAAAAGAATCATTCTTTTTTGACTGATTAAAAATGATAAAGATGTCATATGTAATTGTTAGAATTTCTTGCATAGATTCTCAATGAGTGATTTGATCTCTTCATGGGCTACTTTTATTAGAGTGAGACATAAGCTAGGTTTAATTTGTTATAATGACATTGATCAGAACCATACTCATTTTAATTCTTAATTTACCCTATATTGAGCCTCATATTATAAATTTAATTTAGTTTTTAGAATTGAGTAATTAGGTCAATTCGAAAAGTTTTGACAAGCATTTGCTACTTATAGTTTGTTGTGTCACTTCTTGGGTCAGTAACCTTGGAGAGCCACTTTAAGTGGACTACTATATCTATATTTCCACCATTAGTGAATAATATTATGAGGACCCCCATTTCTTATTATGTCATATGCCAACACGTGTCTCCATGGTCGGAGGGGGTTTTGAATCTCCTTCGATAGAAAATTATTTATATATGATTAAAATAATATTTTATGTATATGTAGTAGATATTGAATCCCTTTCAGCATGTTCATATGTTTACTCCTTTAAATTTTGAACCCTTTAAATCAAAATTTTGACTCCATCACTGCGTGTCTGAAGGAGGAATAAAATGTTCACTTTTTTAATATTTGGTTAATCAAATATTTTGAAATTTTTTCTATGAAAATAAATACGTATTAAAAATGAGAAAAAATATAACTTAAAAATCACAACTCACTGTTTTCAGTGTGGTTTCGTGAATTATGTGAGCATAAGTTTAAGTTAATTAAGACATGATTAAATACATAAATTGATTTTAAATGCACATTCTTTGATTCAATTATGTCTAATCCTTGACATAACAAATAATCATTGATCTTTCATTAATATTATATACTACTAATTTATTTGTTTATTTTGTTCCATTAGGTTTTGGATGATGAGACATTTGCAATATTTGTGATCATGGCACTTTTCACAACCTTCATTACAACTCCTATTGTAATGGCTATTCATAAACCCTCATCAATAACACAACATCCTCAACAACTCCAAAAACCACGAAAAAAGACCAAAAAACAAAACAATCTACGAATCCTAGCGTGCTTACGTGGCCCGAGGGACGCACGTGCACTCATAAACATCGTCGAATCACTAAGGTCCGATAAAAATAACAATAACAACTATGTCTCAGTCACCAAACTCTATGTGATGCGACTTGTGGAATTCACCGACCGATTCTCATCCACAACGATGGTTCAACGTGCTCGAAAGAACGGTTTCCCGTTCTTCGGTCGAGTGCTTTGCCGCGACGACGCGACCGATCAAGTGGGTGCGGCGTTCGAGGCATATAGCACGCTAGGACGGGTTGTTGTCCGGCCAACAATGGCTGTCTCGGCTTTATCGGATTTGCATGAGGATATTATTCATGTTGCGGACAAAAAACGGGTGGAGTTCATTATTTTGCCCTTTCATAAATATTGGCAAATGGAAGGGGAAGAACAAGTGGAGATTCATGCAGGTAAGACATTGTTGAATTATATGTTTCAAATTATATTTTCATGAGCTAAATTTGGCATCCCTACGTGCAGGTCAAGGATGGAGAATGGCGAACGAGAGAGTTATGAGTCGAGCGCGGTGCTCGGTGGCGGTGGTGGTTGATCGTGGACTACAATTGGTTAATAATGGGATGAGAATTTGCATTGTGTTTTTTGGTGGAGCTGATTGTCGTAAAGCTTTGGAAATTGGTAGCAAAATGGTTGAACATCCTGCAACTAGGGTTACAATTATAAGATTCATTCATCATGGAAGTACTAATTTTGATGAAGTTGAAAGGTAAAATTAACCCTTCTATGCATTATTTCTAATTTTGGGGTTGATATTTTTTAGACGAGGGTCTTCCGAAAACTGTCTCTCTATCTCTATGAGGTAGTGGTAAGATCTACGTACATTTTACTCTCCTCATACTCCACCTGTAAGATTTCACTGAAGATATTATTGTTACAGTTGTTTATGCATTATTTCTAAACCTATTAGGGGCACGTACATATTATTAGTTACAAAAGAAAATTTCATGATGAGTGTTACTCCGATGATAACATGGTTAAAATATAGTAAGTAATATGCTATTACCAGCAGAGACGGATCAAGGATTTTATGATAATTAAAATTCCATTATAATTGTTACTCCACATTGCATTCACCTATACCTTTTTTTGTTTACTGATGTTTGACAACGCCAAGACAAGGCATAGGAGAGGGCTGAGGTGGTTCGAGTCAGAGTCATGATTAAACATGACCGCTTTCTTGATATATAAACCTAGTTAAATGTATCAAAATGCCTTTTAATCTTGTGGTCTTAAACATGTCACGCGGAAAGTTGGCGAAATTAAAACTTTGCCAAAAAATAAAATAAGTTATTCTTTTTTAAACAGACCAAAAAGGAAAACAGAGTTAGTTATTCTCACTTATAAATTGTCTAAATTGTATTATGTGTTATCATTGTTCCAAACAGGACTTTGGATGATTCTACTATTGCAGAATTCAAGATGAAGTGGGGTAAAGAAATTCAATATGGTGAGAAAGAAGAAAACAATTATAATTTGGTGAATGAAGTGTTGGAAATTGGAAAAAGTGGAGAATTTGAACTTATGATAATAGGGAATAACAAAAGTAAGTTCCCACTATGTGATGAGCAGAACAATTCAGAATTTGGACCATTGGCTAATTTATTGGCTTCATCAAGCAAAGGAATAAAAAGTTCTGTTCTAGTGATTCAACAACAACAAGAAGAAGCTAATATTGGGAACTCAAAAGTGGCTAGCTTTATTGATGAAAATATTGAGTGACTCATTTGCTATAAGAAAACCAAATTAGTGTTTGTTGTAGCTGTTTTTGATGAGTCGAGGGTTAGTCGAAAATAATCTTTTCTTACCTCACGAAGGTAGGGGCAAGGTATGTGTATACCTTATTCTCCAGACCTCACTTGTAAGACTATATTGAATATGTTATTGTTGCGTGGTGTTGTTAGTTTTAGCTGTTGAATTTGAAGAGTAGCGGTTAATTTTACATTGATGTGTGTTGTTTGTATGTGTAGAATGAATAAATATGCTAGAAGTCTTTGATTACTTCATCTAAAATATCAAGGTATGTGTATACCTTGTATTGTTACTTTTATTGTATCTATATTATTATTGGCTTTCTACTTTAGTCGATTTCCTTTTTTTAATATCTTGTATCTTCGCTTTTGGGGCTTGGATATTTTTGATGATGGCCTTCTGAAAATAATATTTCTATCTTTATGAAGTAAAGGTAATGGTAAGAATTCCACTGGGTATGTTGTTGTTGTTGTTGAGTCCAATGTATGTATCAAAAACTATTGTAGGAACAGGCAATAAAACCACCTTTGTCACCAACCATCATTGAATTATTTGAAATGTAAAAAAAATGTAAAATAATCAAGAATTACATACTGACATATATATATGCTAGATTAGATATGGTGTTGGATTTGCATCTTATTTAGGTCCCATTTATATATACCTCTGTGCCTGGCACTATTCCTAGTACTTACCACTATCATTATTCATTTGAAATTTAAGCTCCTAGTGGTAGGGATAAAGGCAAAAGAACTAAAGGACAGTGTTGGTTGAATTTGTATGACAAGAACCTATTTAGTGTTCCATCTTTGTGAACCACAGACTACAAGTATAAACATCTATGGGCGTTCCAGTAGACATTATGCACTTGTCACACAATAACCCATCGGGCGGGAGAAATGGACTCTTCCTAGTAGTTGACCAATAGAGCTCGACTGAGACAAGGCAAACGCAGTCAACGGAAAGGGTCTAATTTGAAGAAGTCATTTGTGGATTGACTCCGAACCTTTACCAAAAGACAGGAGAGGTAAATAAAGAACCTTAAAATAAACTTTATACACACGCACCATCAGCGTTAGTTCAAAAGCCGAAAAATATGTCATCTCTGCATATTTGGTTGGAGAAAAGCCTAAGCATATCAAAACCTGTAACATACAATTCATGAGTCAGATGAAGGTGCCAAGCTGCCAAAACCATTTATCCGAGATCTCTCATATGTCCATTGCAACATAGAGAAATCAGACATAATAAGCAAAAATCTTCAATATATATGACACAAACAGAGAGAAAATAGAAATTACAAAAATGGTCTTTACAAATCCAAATGTAACCTAACGTTTTTTTAGCCCCGGATAATGGTCCTCGACAAGAGTCTAATTCTGTTTGCTTTTGGCTCTTTCTTCTTTAATAGGAGGAGCGATTAACCCAACCCGCTGGCAATGGTACAAATATCAACTATATTCAGACACATAATTCCTTTTTTTTTCCAATAAGACATGGAGAAAATTGAATCTGGAAGGGGAAAAAATTAACTAAGGGAAGTTGTAACATGTACTCTGCCGTCACAGGAAACCTCCATCGGTCCATTTGGATTCTGATTTTCCAGCATAAACAGCAGCATGTTTATTGTTGGATGCACTCTGGTAGTGATTATCAAATCCATCATCCTGACCATCATCCCATCCAGCCCAGTCATCGTTCTTGTTGTTGGATGCTGCTGCTCCCTTTGTAGGATTTACTTTGCTTTTGTCTTCGTTGTCCCAATCATCCCATGACGCAGAGCTGACAGAATTAACATTCCTTCCAGAGGACTGAGCTCCTCCAGAAGCATTCCATCCTTTAGAATCCTGATTAAAGTCCTGATAATAGCCATTCTTTTCACTTTCACCCCGTTGCCAGCTATCATTCTTCCAGGTTGTTGGACTTTCCTTGGTAAATTCCTCTACCTTCTGTGAAGCCATTGCCAAGACTCCTTTCATGATACCCCAACTCCTCTGTCCAATCTCACTTGTTTTTGCCGTGACAACATTGACCGTTTCATTAACCTTGGTATCATATCCACCTTCTTTCACCTGTAAGAATAAAATTGACACATGCATCTCAAATATCATTTACCTATACTGCTCCTTTTCCTAAACAACATACCAGAGATGAAATGTAAACTAAGTGACTCATGAAAAATTGAAAAAGAGCAACAACAACAACATACCCCGTATAATCTCACAAGTGGGGTCTGGGGAGGGTGTAATGTATGCAGACCTTACCGCTACCCACATAGAGGTAGAGAGGCTGTTTCATGTAAACCCTCATCTCAAAACCCAAAGCAGAGGAGAACTAGATATGATTACAAAAATAATAATAAAAAAATTGATAAATAAATAAATAAATAAAAATAAAAGAATAGACAAATAAATAAAATAGAAGAAATAAAGTATGTAAAAATGAAAAGAGTGGTAAAGTAGCACACGCTACAACATGTATTGCGACCACAAGAATACCCCTGCCCAACTAACCTACTAAACCCCAAATCCAAGCAAAAAAAATTGAAAAAGAGCAAATATAAATAAATAAAACTGAAGAGCAGGCTTTGAGCAACCGTGTAAACAACTTCAGAGATTGATAGTTCCAGCTCAGATGAAAATAGCGATACATTGAACAGCAATTTCATGCCTATGGAATACAGGGCAAACTTTATAGACTCCAACTGATAGACAAGGAATTTACATACCAAACAATATATCTCTGGTAGAGTATAAGTAAACTCTGGTTCAATTAAAATACTTAATAGCAAAAGGGATTATATCCATCAAACAGCAATGAATTTCTCCAATAGAGATATATCTCAGGCACTATAAGGACCCCATTGGTCTAAATATTTTCAGCAAAGGTAACCTTTAACTAATGTAAGTGTACCATTTTCCCATACAATTTATGGAAAATAAACAGAACAATAATGGAACAGTATACGTTTAAAGGGTTGAACTGCTTCATACAAGTATCAGATGTTACAAATTTTTAAGAGCACCACATAAGGTGTGTAGCAATGGTATAGTGAAGAAATGCAGAAACGTTGTTGAGACTGCAGAGGCGAGGAGTTTGTTTATGATATAGCATCCAAGATAGTCATTTCTTTACTTCCCTAAATCTCTGCTGATATGATAAAGAGAAAGGCACTCATAACCCAGTCTACATGAAATAAGCAGAACCTTTTTACTCACTGACAAGATTGTGGAAGACAAGAAAAAAGGTCCTACAGAGATTGCAAAAGCCCTTAAGCATCTCTTTTAACAGTTTTAAACTGCATTTGGACATAATAATTAAGTAATTTATAAGTTCACATATTTGAGCTTCACAAAGCTAATCGGCTCAAAGCCCGAGTAAAGGTATCTCATTCTAGTGAGTACACGGCAAACATAAACATTGCCTGACTATGGACTTGAATTGTGCAGATTGACTAGAAAGAAAGGATATGTATAGAAAGCCCAACTAAATTGTTGATTGAGCTTTAGTTGGTTGATTGATAGAATTTTGGGTCAAAGCTTTAGTTGTTCATCCGGGCTTTGTGTAATTGTACATTAAAGACCTGTTGTTTGTTAATAGTGGTGGCATCCACACCAGCTTTGCACGCACTTCAACTATTTCACCTGGTCCCTGCCAACTCCCACCAACACAAGTCCCTGAAAACTCTGTCCACCAACATTCAGGTAGATGGGAAGAAATCTCCTACTCTCTTTGTCACAATTTATGCTGAATCTTCCAAATTTCAAGAGTCAAAACAATTTTTTTTCAGCCGTGATTTTCTTATATACCTTATAAATATTTTCAATTGTTAATTGTGACCTATAGTACTTTTTATGTAGTTTCTAAATATATATATTTTATTTTCAAAACTTGATGATTCTATGTCTGAATTCACTAACCAAAATTATGAAATTTGACAACCCAAATTCGAATTGTCATGTAAAAATGGGATAGAGGGGGTAAATTTTTTTGGTCTCAGATTTGGATTCTGGTCTTCATCCTTGAGTGCTACCTCAAAGAGTGGTTATTTTCAAGGATCTCCAAATTGGAACCAAAGAGCTTCTTTAGGATATTTCCTCTTCATTAGATGTACTCTTCTCTTTCAGCACCAGTCATTACAAATCAAGATCCAAAATTTGAAACCTCAAAGTATGCCACGAAGATCCTCACATATCCTCTTCTGGGATCCTTTGCACGACACTATAATCTTTTTAGTTACCCATCACCTCAACAGTAATAACCAAAGCATAAATAAATGGAACACTCACTTGAAGCAAAATACCACTTTAACCACAATGAAGAACCATCCCTTTCCTATCCACCCACCTCACCCCCACACTAAAGAAAGATTATATGAGTCATACTTAACTTTGATCTCACCCATTACTCATGTGTTTGATGTTGATTGAATCTTGTCCCTTTCTAAAAGAAATTAAAATCCCAGAAATTTGTCGCTCTGTGAACTAGTTTGCAGCTATTTTCTGCTTGTGTCTTATTCTTAAAGGGGTTGTTTGGTTGGGAACAGCTTACACCAAAATAAGTTATTCCACAATGTATATAGGAGGGTAGAGTGTATGTAGACTTCACCATTACCTCGAGGAGGTATAATTAATAGTTTTAACAAGCATGATAAATAGAATATTAGCAAAACTATCTATCCGATTAAACACAATTATACTAACATAAGAAGATTTGCAATAAGCATTTGCACCAGCCACCATGGCAACGGTTAGGTCATTGTTTAAATACTTATTTTCAGGTGTGACACAATGATATGTGAGTTTAGGTGTAGATAAAAGCATCCTTTTTTTGCACATAAATATTGCTTTTTCACTTGAAAATGAATCCTGCCTCCCAATTAACACTATGACCACAAAGCTCTAGCATGTAATAAGATCATCAACCTACAAAGCACTAACTGATTTTTAAAAAAAAAAAACTGACTGCATGGATAACCCATTGTCCATATTGGATAACTTAGTTACTCCATTCTCGGTGCTTCTTCTATCAACGATTACATCAACCAGAGCTCTTTGCAGAACTCCTTATTTCTCTGGTGCCTCGATATACTTCCCCACATTTTCAAAACATTACCTAATAAATAAACTTGGGCCTCATTTGTTTGCACTTTATGAAGATCTTAATCATAGTTATTCAGATCTTAACTTAATTGTTGTAAGCCCGAGTCTAAGACGGTCATAATCATTAAACGTAATTGCTTTTTTATAATTTTGCAATAACTTAATGGGTCTAAATGATTAGCATCCATAACAAAGTCTTAACCATTAAAATGTGAATTTAAGAGTTTCCACAAAGATGACATGCAGTTCATCACTACTAACTGCCACTGCCGCCCATCATTAACCACCACCACCACCTACAACCACCATCATCATCAGCCATAACCACTGCCAATCACATAAGCAGTTGTCACTACCATTAACCATCATCACCACATAATCACCACAATAAGCCACCACTATGTATCGCCAACCACCACAATCATCATTAATTATCACTATAGTCAAAGATAATTATTAGTTGTCACCACCAACCACCAGGATCAACAAACCACTGTTAATCACTATTGTCAACCATTTTCACGGCTAACTACCACCTGGAACCATCACTATCACCCAACACAATTCCCAATCGACACCTACAATTTATTTTTAAAAAAGAAATAATATTGTAGTATTACCTTATGTTAGTATTTAAAATGAATATTTATTAATTCAAATAAATACAAGTTTTGTCTATTTAGTTGTTGAGAAAATAAACCGTCCTAATTATTTAGTATTCAGACCTTAATACAACTTCTTAATATCCAAAAGTGTATTCAAATCCAGACATCTTAATGAAAAAATATGTGGCCTTAAAGAACTATGTCTTAACCCTTAAGAATCAAGAGATGTCCACTTCATCAAAAGAGAATCAAGAGAGATCTCCGGCACAAAGTTGGGAATTGGAAATATCAAAAACTTATCAGGTATATTCTTTAGAACACATCTAACTTAAAGTAAGTGAGTAGAAAAACATTAATTTTGGAAAGGGACTCCTTCAAAGATAGATTTCTACCTTTTTTAGAATAGTAAATAATCACAATGCCACAGGGCAAAAGTATTGGTCTACTAAGGATAGAGTGTTCCCCTTAGAGGGGGATGCAAATACTACGCAATGGAGGACATGAAGCGCTTTCTACAGCAAGATGGCTTCCAAGGACAGCAATTAGTACCAGATAAGATCGTATGGAAAGAACGCAAGGATGGCCTTTTCTTAGTAAAGTCACAAAGCAGACAACAAGAACAAGTATGACCATGGAAATTGATATAGAGAACATGAGAAACAAAGCACCTCATAAAGTAGAGTTGTCTAGTGGCAAGAGGGGCTTGCTTGACCCAAAAAAAGGAAATATCTCAAGAATTAAAAACAGTTAAGTCAATCTAAAGGAGAACACAATTACATACTCTTAATTTTAAATCCAAGAGTCAAATGAAAATACCTTAGTAGTCAACTCCTTTGTCCCCACTTGAACCACATTTGCAGCTGACTGTGCTGCCGTTGCAGCTATCATTGATAACCTACCAAATCCCTACACATACCACATTGCAACTCCATCAGCCATAAGCAAGTATACATAAAACAGCATAGCAGAACAGGTACAGTCACTACACTCTTATATGTGTAAAATAATATAATAATATTTCTACGTCCCAATGCATACGCCATTCTTTCCATAAATGTCAAAATGTTTGACAAATTTTATACAACTTTGAATTCAAATTCATTAACCACTCATGTTAGTAACTTTGATCAGATGTTTCTTACCCAGATTACTACTCAACTATCACTAATATAATATATACAAGAAAGTTCATATATAACTTCCGTCCAATCAAATCACATCATGTAAAATGTAAGGAAAGGCAACAACCTGAGTAACAGCAGAAAAAACATCCCCTTGCTGGTTCATGTTATTCCTGGGCAATGGGGCAGGACTTGATCCAAACCCCACATACTTCCCTCCTTGAGAGGGATGAAGCCCTTCAGGCCGGGACTCATTCTCTGCCATTTTCCTCGCAAAAAAGTTATCTTTGTTCGCTGCTGACGCCTCATACTGCTCCTTCGTGATATCAGCAGTCGACCTCGACCTAGCTGGAGCACCACCACTACTACCACCACTCCTAAAATCCCCCACCGTCTGATTTCTCCGGATATCTCTAGTATTACTACCACTAAACCCTCCATCATCATTAGTATCCCAACTATCCCATCCACCATTACTACTTCCGCCGCTGCTCAACAGTGGTCTACTACTATTATTACTTGCTGATCCCTTCAGATCTTCCTTAACAACTGGTGGATCCCTCCAGGGTTTTCCCTCAGCTAAGGATTGGATCCTGTCACGATAAACAGCAGCAGCTTTTGTATTGTATTTGGTAACAATATCAGTTTCCTTCGGAACACCATACTGGGACACGAATTTGTTGAAATTCTCGTTACCACCGAGCTCCATTTTCCGGATCTGGATCTCGGACCATGAATCCATGGTAACAGATCGGACAAACGAGATATGTACACCGAGTCCCCGATGCTTACCGGAGCATTCCAAACACATGAAAACGCCATAGGAAACTGAAGCCCATTGAGGATTCTTCTGAGAACAATCGACGCAGATCTTGTTTCCGGGTTGGGCTTGGAGATCTCGGAGCCTCCGTGATGCTGCCATTCGACCCGGATCCGATACGGAATCGACGCGAGATCGGATCTGTGGAGAGATCGGAGAATCGAAATTGATCGGCCGGAGAAATTGGGAGTAGAGAGAAGGGGCGTTAAAAGGAGGGAGAAAATGGCCGACACCGAAAAGGGATGAGTTAGATATCCGCTGGATTACAAGTAGACCTCCTTTTTTTTTTTTTAAGTGTTTTGCGAAAAAAATTATTTTTCTTTTCACATGGTGAACATGGTTAATTATTCGGTTCGTCAAGAAATTTCGCATTGTAAGCAAAAGTATAGCAGAATTATTAGGAGGGATAAAATAGGGTTGAAATTATTAAAATCATAGATAATAAGAGCGACCTTTGCGAATGATTAGGTGTGGAAATTAAGATTGAGATGATCCGACTATTTGAGAAGAGATGTGTTAATAAGTCGATAAGAGGTGCAAGATGTTGATTTGTCTAGGACTTGAGGAGGAATAGAGACATAACGTATCTTCAGTTCAATGAGGATATGACCCTTAATAAGATAGTGGGGAGGTCAAAAATCGAAATAATAGGTTAATAGATAATCCAATGTTTAGTTTTTCTATTTTCAGTCGTGTATTTTTATATTATCAGATTTTTATTTCTAGTTGTGGGCATTCTTTATTTGGTTCGGAATTTTTAAATTTTGGATTTGATAATTCAGTAATTGGTAGTAAAAATATATATCAAGTGTCGAATTTTAAATTTTGATTTAGTAATCGATAAATCAAACTTCAATTTGATTTGGTATTTGGTAATACCATATTGAATTTCTAGTTGATTGTCTTATAAAGTTAATACAATTGCTCCAATTATTTTTATTTTTCTACTTTAGGCACGACACAGTAGAAGATCAAGAAGTAAAAAGATATCAAGTAAATTAAATTGACACAACTAAAAAGACATATATTTGCATTATTTATGTTTAGTGTTTTAATTTGTCGTTGAACTTTAACTAACGAGTAATGAACATTTTGATATATGACATTCATCAAGTAAATAATTTAGTATTCAGGAAATATCAAATGCCAGATGGTACTAGTGTCTCATATCAATTTCGAACCCAAATATTATAATTCGGAAATTTTATTCCCGAAATACCACAAGAAATATCAAATTACCAAATACCAAATTATCGAAAAAAATTTGATTCCTTTCGATAATTTGATTTTCGATATCCTTGATTATTGTGTTTCAAGATGATAAACATTTATTCAGAAGATGAACAAAAACGGCAAGAAGATAGAGAAAAATAACCACATAATCACTAGTAATAGTCATCGAAGGAGAAGCTAGCGAAATTAGAATTTTTATTTAGGAAGCTAAAAATATGAAGTAGTACATACATGTTGTCATGGAGTGTCAAATATTAAGAGGAAAATTTACTGAAATACCAGATTATGTTAAAATATTTTCAAATATTCCCTATCTTTTCTATAAATCTCTAAAATCCCTGTTTCCTATTTTACGCTTGATTCACTTGAATCTTTCTACTAAAAAAGAAGAGAGAGTGTTCTTCCCCCAATTTATCCCCTCTCTCTTTCACTGTTGCCATTAATGGAGTTTTTGACAATTTTTTGAGTCTTTTAGAGCAATTGGATACATCACGAATAATGCTTCTTTCTCTGTACAAAGACTTGGTACTGAGACCTTTGTCACCGTCAATGTCGACGAAGCTTTCCAAGTTTACAACGTATGCTCCTCTGCTTGACCATTCTCAATTTTTTTCCATTTGGATGAAGAATTAATTGTTCTTGTTCGGATTTTGTTTGAATGTGCAGTGCGTTAAACTCTGTTTGGTTCTTGTTGGTAATATGGATGGCGGTGATAAGCCAGTCGGAGTTTAAATCTAACAGAGTATGTGTTGTACTCGTCTCCGGCGAGCTCTTCCTCTTTCCTCTTCCATTTTGAACTTGAACTTGAAGTTCAAAGTTCACCTTAGACGACCCTCTTCAAGTTCAAAATCACCCAGATCCAAAAATCTCAAAACAAAAAAGTCAAAGAAGAAAGCTCAGATATAGTGATTTATGGATATAAAATTGAGTCATATATGTTGCTGATTCATTGAGACTATATGGGTAGGAAAATATAGTGATTCATGTGTGTAGTATGTATCTTGTATGTGTTGACACCCAATTTTGTCCGGCCTTTTCATGAATCGATGTCAAATTAATCATCGAGCTTTATTTTCATTTTTAACGATTTTTAAACCATTATTTTCAAAAAAAAGTTAATTAATTAATATAGCCGTGTGGGGGCCACGCGCCCCCAATTCCTCAAAATTCCCCTTCTTCTTCGTTAATCCCTTTCCCTTTCCCCAAAACCCTCTCCCCCATCCCCAAATACGATTCCCTTCCCAGAAAACCCCAATTCCCCAAACCATTTTCCCCTTCCCCGCGAGTTTTTCCCTTTCCCAACCTTCCCCTCCCCGGCGCCATCCCCTTTCCCAGACCTCGTTCCCATTTCCCATTCCGATTCCCCATTTCTTCTTCGAGAGGGAGAAACCAGCAAAAACCAGATCATCCCCGACAACTCCTATTCCCCACGTGTACCCCTCTTCAATTTCGAATTCGATTCCTTTTTAAAAGGAAGCGAAAACCAGAGGAGGAGGAAAAGAGGGAGAATCCTTGAAAAACCTCAGTGAACTTCAATCGTTAGAGGCTACATCATTTTGAAAACCCAGAAGAAGTTTGGTCGATTTGGTGGTTCGGAAAAATACCAAGCGGGTATCGAGTTTGGGTGATGATGATGATATTTTAATATCTGGGCTAATCAATTCAGGCATAGGGGAGGTCAATTCGTATCTTGGCGTGGCAACAAGGATGGCCTGTGACCAAGACCCCTCTCGTGCAACCGGTCCGCAGCCATGGCGGGACTGGCTTCTCTCTTGCCTTATCACAAAATATATCTGAGCCCATTTGCTTGCGTTTCCTATCAATATTCGGTTGATCATTGTCTTGGAAGGACCCCAAAGAAAACCAGAGCAATTTCAAGGTCAAGATTGTCCAAAATTCGATTTATGGTGGTGTAAGTGTCTTCGCCAAACTCGTCGTCCTCAGTTCGCTGCCCCAACAAAGCTAATGTCCCCATCTCGTGTTCTTCTTAGTTGAGTGTGCTTTCGCTGGGAATTTTTGCCTAATCTGGTTTACTGGTTACTGTT
>JAOTQR010000109.1:4266410-4293350 GCA_025774065.1 Solanum ossicruentum | reverse complement strand
AGTTGCATTGACTAACTGCTACTTCACAATTGAAAGAAGCGCAGACAATTTAAAGAGTCATTTTGCTTTATTTCATCGTACCCCAAAATCAAAAAAATAGTGAATCTTTGGCTCCATCCGAATTAATGGAAAGTGAAAAAAAATATTATGATTCTTAAAAACTGATTAGGAAGTCTACAAATAAAGGAATCTCATTGAATTCTATCACTTTCACATTGATAACTCGATTTCAATCGATGAACACAAATTACCAATAACCAAACACAAAATATAGTCATCCAAAGAAAATTAGAAACTAGAAATTTCATAATACTATTCCAAAGAATCAAAATTAAATCCCTACAAAAAAAAAGAAACTCAAAATTGATTATGTTGATCATCAACTTCCCACAAAGCTAAAGCTTTAACAACATAAGCAGAAACAGCCACAATGGTAGCAGCAAAAATAGGAGGAACAATTAAATCCATTTTAGATCTTTTAAACACTTGAGTAGGGAAACAAAAAACCTCTAATGGAAGATCCAATGGTATTCTCACATATCCTTTTTCGTTACGATTATGATGATCATGACAAGCTTGAGAGAAGGAAGACGAAGGCGTTATCGCGGAAACAAAGGCAAATTCTGGAGAAAATGATGCCACTGCTACTATGATTGTTAAAAGGGTTGTCCATGTTGCTGCATAGAATAGTAATGGTAGCCTTGATGACACTCTTTCAAGAATTGACTTCAAGAAAATGAAGTTCATGTTTGTTTTGTTTTTTCAAGAAAATGAAAGTTTTTGATACAAGAATGAAGGGATATAATTGTGGTTTTAAGTTTATGTTTGTTTATTAATTGGTCAAACAATGGCTAATAATAATAATAATAAGGATATTTTGTTGGTTGTTGTTGTTATGGAAAAGATGGACCTAACTCTTAACTACTTTGGGAATGTAATGCACAACATGGCTTCAACTTTCAAGTAGTTTAGTTGTTGAGGTTTTTAACCTTTTCTTTGTGTGGGGGTGGGGGTGAGGGGATGGGGTGATGGGGAAAGTGGTTAATGGTCATCTAGCACGGATTTTCTAAGAGAAACTTTAGCGGATGGTGCTGCTACTGCTCGGAAGAGAAGACCCAGGGAATGGTAAATATTACAAATCCCGCTAGCACTTGCTTTCATCTTCGATACCTAGATGTTAACATTAACAATTGGGAGGCATTTCGTTATGATAAACTAGTAAGTTGGTCCCTTCTTCGATTCTAATTTAATGAACTAATTTTCTCGAAGGATCAGAAAAAAATGGATACACATCTTTTGTATTAATAATTTGGAAGACTCGATATCAAAAGTGGTCGAGTTGAGACGCATAAGGTTTCAGGTTCAAATTTTTTAGATGGTTTTTTAAAAAAATTTATCTGTCTCAAATCTTTATGAACAAAGTTACTTAATTTCTATTAAACTAGAACATAACATATTAACATGTGGAATTAGTCAATATACGATATAAAGGTAAAATTTATTTTTGAGGATTTAAATGTAAATATTGTAGTAATAATGGATGATGGATCATGGATTGACCAACTCTTCCATTATTTAACAATATGAAGCTAATATTTTGATAGTTTGGTGAGATAACAAAGGAGAGGGTTGCAACTATAAAGAACTGTTATTTTGGTGGACAACTTGGCACTGATATTATATTATTTTATTTGGTATGGATTTGGTGAGAAAGTATGATAATTATTTCATAATTCTTAGCATAAATATGATTTTCAAAATAAGTGCTCAACATGACACTTATATTGCACTTTGACCATAAATTTGAGGTATTTGTATTTATTTTTTCATTTTACAGCACACAGAAACAATGAGAATATAATAAAATTAAAGATAAAAGAAAATAATAATAATAATAATAATAATAATAATAATAATAATAATAATAATAATAATAATATAATGACAGTGACAATAATAATGATGATAATGACAAACAAAATGGTAATGATAATCATAATGTGCCATTAACTCAATGTGATAAAAGGTTGGATGAAAATTTGATATTTATTTTTTTCCCCCTTATTTTGGATGGAGCCAAAAATTAATTATTTTTTGGTTTTAGGGTATGATGGAATAAAGCAAAATGACTCTTTAAACTGTGTGCGCTTCTTTCAATTGTGAAGTAGCAGTTAGTCAATGCAACTTTCGACGCTCATCATGGGTCATCCGGAAACAGTCACGCTATGTTTTTAAACATAGGAGTCAGCCTACGTACATTCGACCCCCCCTTACCCCGCAATGGGCAGGAACCTTTGAGGCATTGGGGTAATGTTGATGATATTTTTTCCCCCTTATATAATCGCAAAATTTATGACACATAATTCAAAACTCGATAAATAATAAATTCACTCTTATATATTTTTTCATTTAATATATAAAATTTTTATATGAGAATAAATTTATTCTTGTAATATATATCTAATCCACGCATCACATATTGTTATCACTAGACCAAAACACAAAATTAATAGTATGAAACTTAACCTTTTCAATGTTTGGTACCTATAACTAAGACCAATAGTGACCTTTTTTTTAAAAAAGATGCATCTTTCCCTTTTCTTAAGTACTCTATAATTTGAACTTTCAATGTGAGAAGTTTAAAATCACAAGATTAAAAAATATTTTAATATATTCAATATATGTTAAGTTTAAAATCATAAGATTAAAAAATATAGTATTTATTTTTTTGAACTTCGTTATGCTTTTAGGACTTATATTTTGTAGATGAAGGTCTTTCAAAAACAAGCTCTCTACCTCTATGAGGTAATGACAAGATTTGTGTATATTTTATCTTCCTCATACCCCACTTGTAGGATTTCACTAGGTCTGTTTGACTCGACACCAGACAAACAAAGGGACTTCAAGAATAACATGAAAAACAACATAGTACACAAGATAGATAGCATAAAATGGATTTCTTGAGAACTCAATTGAACAGAAAACGCTGCACCAGGCAGGTCCAAATATAAATACAAGATCTATGAACACTGCAGAACTAGACGATAGCATAGTCGATACACCACTAAATGTCTCGTAGGCATCACCTTAGGCAGCTCGATACGAGAATGCATTTTCTACCTTGAGAGTTAAGAAAAGAAACCCAAGAGCAGATAAGCAAAGGGCAACGAACATAATCACTAGCATTGTCTGCAACGAAATGTAGGGACCGAGGAAAAAGACTATGGCAATTGCAAAGCTCTGCCAAAGCTTAAGTTGGGCAAATGCTCCTTCCTGTTCAGATTAGATGTTTAAGGTGACAGAACGATCATCCAGCGGAAGGCTGGCATTATATTAAGTAACAGAAAGGAACAAAACGCTTCTAAATAGAAGTCAGCACATCATCAAGCATATCATTGATAAACGCCAAAACATAAGACCGTGAACTTTATTGAACATACTAAAGCGTATGATAATCTCATCTAAAAACTTAAGTTGTTAGAGAAAACACATTTATATTTGCTTAATTATGTCTTCAACACGTAGTGTGCTCTCTCTAAAAGTGTATTTACTTAATTATGTCTTCACCATGGCCTTCACATGCAAACCTAATTCTTTTTTCATGGCCAAGTACATGGAATTTTTTTCGTCACTAGTGGCAGTGAGACTCAAACCCAATACCTCTCCCTATTTTGATATCATGTACAATTGTATGACTATGCCATGTAAAAGTTTAAGCTAGCAGAAAGAGTACATTATTATCTACTTAATCATATCTACGGAGAAAAAAAGGACATCCCAGTGCACTAAAACTCCCGCTATATGTGGGTTCCGGGAAAAGGCTGAACCACAAGGATTTATTGTATGTAGCCTTAACCTGCATTTGTGCAAGAGCTTGTTTCCACGGTTTGAACCCGTGGCCTCCCGGTCACATGGAGGCAACTTTACTAGTAAATCATATCTACAATAAAGTACAATATGCTTCAGCAGTAGAACCTCCAGACACGTGTTCATTTAACAAGGGCTCACAATCATGGTCTTTCTAGCCTACTTCACTTGACCTAGTCAGAACATGCCTTGCCACACCATCTAAGCCAATTCTTACTAGTGTCTACATAAGCAAAATGAAAGAAAAACAGAAAGGACCTATCACGTCTTCTCCTGGTCTGCCAAAATCGAGACCTATATCAGTGAACAAGATGTTGAATCCCCATAAAGACAATGTCCAGGCCTTCCTCGTCCCCTATAAGTTTTATGTCGAGTAGCATTTCATATGATTGAAGCTTAAACACCACTAGCAACTTTTTGACATTCAATGTTATGCATGAATTCTTCGGCAATGACTATGAGGTCTGAATTTCTTTGATGTAAAACATAGCACAGCAACTTACATCAGCTATCTTTATTTGTCATCCACTTTAATCTTATATGGAAGATTATAGCTTTAAATCAACTGGAAAACTCAAACACGTGGTTGGAGGGAATAATACAATTTTGTAATATGATGGCAAAGGCTTTTCAACTTATATCAATCACCCAAGGTATCATACTCGGGAACTATTCCCAGAGATGACAAAAATTTAGGTAAAGTTGGCAAATTAGTACCAGATCATCCTTGAAGAGTATCCCGAGTAATGCACTTAGCTGGGTATTCAAGACTCCATCACCTATGCCCCACAAGGCTGCAACGAGAAGTGGATATAGTATGCCGAGAACTCCACCAGTCACACTACAGCAGAGAAAAAACAATAAGATTTGAAGTACTCATGTCAACTTCTTCGAAAAAGTAACAAGGGAATATTCCACGAAGCGAACCTGTGAGCCAGTAGAATCCATACCAACACAGCACCCTGAATTATAGCTCCACCCGAGACAATCACCGAGATAGATGAGAGACCAAAGGTGAAATGCCCAGCCACTAGAGAACACTGAAATGATCACCACCCAATTATACAATAGAATAATTATTACAGCATTATATCCGATGAGTGCAAATTCTGCCTGGATACTACTATGAAATCTAACACACCCACAGTTCTATAGAGAACGTGCATCCAAAGTTACAAATTTTCAAGTAAATTGAAAAAGCTTACTGTATTAAGGAATGTCTAACATTTGCATAAACCTATTCGAAAGCATTACAAAATATAGCTATGACAAAAAAAATCCAAAAACTGTATAGTTTGTGACAAGCTGGATAAAACTAATGAGCAACCAAAACCAACACAGTATTTGTATAAAGTTTTCACATAAAGATGAAGTTCTTTTTTTTTTTTTATAGGTAATTAATTTTATCAGTCACGGGGAGATCTCCCCTACTCAAGCAGTATACCTGGACATGAATAATTTTTTTTCCAGACACGGTAAAATTCAAGCAGGTATCAAGATTATGTATGCGTTCCGAACTTCCTGTAATTGTGTTACTGGAAAAGTATGAATCTAGAGCTGCCACAATCGAGAATATCTACACCTTTTATCGATTAGCAAAGGTCAATTTTATAGAAAAAAATGTATCCTGCCTTTATATTAGTTTTGTTGTTATTTCCTGAATATACAGCTTAAATTAATATGGTTTCTTCATAAGTTTATGAGACAACATATTTATAGTTATGTAGGATGTTTTTACAAGGGAAGGAACAGAAATGGAAAGTAAATCAAGAACAGTATTCAAGTTATTATTCTGTCAAACATAATAGATAACCAATATGCAATTTACTTAACATAATTTGCTACCAATTAGCACCATACAGAATATATATATTTCCCAGATACAAACTTTTTGTATCTTAATGACTTAAATGCACCTAAAATACAGCTTGATTAGATTGTTCACAATGACAATTTTATGGATGATCTGTAACTTCATATAGCTCTCAATTCCAGTGCCAACACACTTCTATCCCTCAAGATTATCAATTACTCTCTCAGACCACAGGTCATTCATTACTACGATTCCCTTAGTATAAATAAAATGCAACAAAAAGAAGGAAAAGAAAAATAACAAAATAACTAAAATTTATAATTAAAGGCTTATAATAGACTAGAAATACAACAAAAGAGAATGTGAAAAGGACAAATTTACTGCTCTAGTTTCCTCGTAGAAAACTGAAGAACATACCACAATGGTGGCAAACATGTCAATAGCACGCCATCCATTACCATAAAGAGTAACAACCGTTAAGTCAAAGAACACAGTCAAGCAACATAACGAGTCAATCTATGACTCCCTATGGGACTCCATTTAGGGGAAAAAAGAAAGGATGGTAGCATTTGGCAGGGGGGCATTGATATAAGCTCACTCCATGGAGATTACAATACCTATCTTTTGGGTGCAGGCCGATTCTTATTAACAGTGTATTATATGGGATTCCTACATACACTATGTCTTAATTCAGCATGACTACAACAGTTGAATGGAAATTAGACTCTATATAGAGAAACTTACAATGAGATGGGAAACAGAAAAAGGAGTCATCTGATCAAGTGGCAAATGGTTATGAAAGAAAAAAAGGATGGTGGACTGGAGGTAAGGAATCTGAAAATGCATAATAAAAGAGTACTTTGTAAATGGCTCTGGAGATATATAAGGAAAGTGATGAGGGAATCTGTGATATGGTGCAAAATTAGGGTGGAAAGAAAATCCTTCACAAGTGAAAAGCTGTGAGGAAATCTGGAAGATGCTTAGTGATTGGTGGGACGAATTTCTACCATTCACTTTATTGGAGGTGGTAAATGGTTGGAGGATTAAATTTTGTATGGACACTTGATGTGGAAATGAGAGCTTCAAAAGCAGGTTTCCAGTCTTTTCCAACAGTGCTTTGAATATAGAGGGTTATCCTAACAACAACGACAACAACATACCCTGTGAATTTCCACAAAATGAGGTTTGGAGAGGGTAAAAGTGTACACAAACCTTACCTCTACATCATGGAAATAGAGAGATTGTTTCTGAAAGAAAATATAGAGGTTTATCTTGTAGAAATTAATTCAGAACCTGGACGGGGTGTTACTGTTAGAAGAAATCTAAATGATTGGGGAAAGAGACAGTTTTTGCCAACTAGTGGTAACTACTACAACAACTGAATTCATGTTCAATAGAACAAGCCAGAGCAGGCAGGTTAGTTTGGGTTAACTGAAAGGATAAGGTATTCTAAATCAACAACTACTACAAAAGGTTGTTGCAACAGTTTAGTCCCTAACTGGCCATGGAAGATGATTTGGAAAACCAAACCACCTATAAAAGCAGCTTTTTTGGGATAGCTAGAAGCTAGGGATGATTGCCAAACACAGAACAAGAAAAGAGAGTTTTTTCCTTGTGTAGCAGATGCTATTTCTGCAATTCAGAGGAGGAAACTGTTGAACATCTTTTCTTGCATTGCAGATTTTCAAGACAATGTTGGGATCTTTTCTTTAGCATAGTAGGAATATCTCTAGTGATACCAGAGAAAATAAGTAGCTCTTTGGAAGTGTGGCGATCAAAGGAGGTTTGAAAGAGCTTAAAGCCGATATGGAGAACTATTCCTAATTGCATAATTTGGACCTCATGACTGGAAAGAAACAAGGCATGCTTTGACGGAAGAAGTTACAGCTCTCTAGAGTAAAAAATAAATGCATTAAAAATCTGTATTTTTGGTGTTATAGCAGCAGTTTAGATATGATGGATAAGTACTTGGACTTTTTGTACTTGCTAGGAGATAATACGTACGCTTGGATCATAGAGTTTTCTGCTAAGTCCGGTACCATCTGGGTACTGTATAATAAAATCCTTATAAATATAACTAACAATTGAACTAGTCTGTTGCTGCTTTTGCATACTTACAATTGCATCAAAAAGCCCATATACGGCCATTGCACCACCAACACCACTCTCTCCCATCGTAGGCTTAACGATAAACTTTGTGAATTCAGCCCTGAAACACGTAAGTTAAAATAATAGGAACAGCACAAGAAGCTGCAAATTCTACTATAATGAACTATTAGAAATATCATTTACCATACAAATGCTTGTTGTAAACCCGAATATGCAATAAGAGGGATGATCAAGAGCATTCTTATGTCTTGTAAAAGGGTAATGACAGACTTGAGCAAAGTTGCCACAGAAGACACGGAACTAACGGAGGATTCTTGCTGTCTTGCCTCCTCTTTACCAGTTCTCTTACTTAAGAAGCACATCAAAACGGCACCAAGGGTTACGGCACAAACAAAAACTAAGAAAAGTACAGTTGTGCCGCTAGTGCTTCCTCCCTGTAACAAAAAAACTAGCAAATCGTATGAAAAACAAAAAAGATCTTAAGCAGTAGAGCATTTAATCTGAGATGCTTACCTCTTTGTCTCTCATCAAAGCAAGAGTGATAAGATTTCCGACAAACTGCAGAAAAATGAAAGTTATGTGCACGGAAATATCATGTGAGTACAAATATATATTAAGAAGCTTTACTTGCAAAGTTCATAAAAGGTACCTGATGACTTGCAAACATTGCGTAGAATACACCATTGAATTTACCAATTATAACTGCTTCATTTAAGCTATGATCATTTGCATGACTGCGTGCTGTAGAAGTAAGATACGTTCCCTAACCACAAATGACAAGATTAAGGTTCTTGCTGAAGCCAAAAACAAAGTTCCAACTCCTAAAAAAAGTCTACCTGCCCAACCCATATTATGGAAGCAGCAAAACCCAGGTATAAAGAAGCGGGGACCATGGTATACCTACAAGATAGTTTAATCAGTCATAGACAATTGAAATTGACAAACTTCCTAAATGAACATATCTCAAGAAAAAGAACACCCAAAATGTTACATGGTGTTAGCATTAAGAAAGAAAGCATAATCCACAAAAGATGGGTAGTATAAATGAAAACAGGAAAAATGTGTAAATGGACTAAATTTATATCTATGTTTGATGCAGGATTAGATAAGTACGTGCTAAATAACTGATACAAAAGTTTAAACAGAATTAATTACAAGTATTAATAGTTTAAAATCTCACAGGAATGAGGCAAGAATACAACTCATATTGTAAAATCAAGATGAGAGAACTTTAAAAAATGTTCTAATCATTTATGAGGTATGTTAAAGGTCATTGACTAATTTCCCTCGCATTAGGCCCTTTACGAGTCCAAAAGAATATATATATATATATAAAAGTTATAGCTCATTTATAGCTTTTCAATAAAGTTTTTTTTTTTTTGAAACAGAGTTTTTCAATAAAGTATAACTTAGTCATATCCTCAAAAATCAAGAGACACACGTCTTATGGTAAAAATAAAATCTATGCTAGAAGTGGAACCAGACTGATGTATCGTTAAGTCCCAGATGTAAGCATATCATTATTCGCTTTTATCCCCCCGTTTAGTTGACATGAATGGTCAAAGGGAAATGTCCAAATCCATGTCTTATTATTTTCAATAATCCATACTTGTAGAAATGAAATATTATATATTCTTACACCAAGTGATAAATGATTGACTACAAATGTAGAATATTTTTTTCTATCTATAAAGGCCCAGAAATACCTTGTTTACGTATCATTGGAAAGTGCATTACCATAAATACGGTAGTAAGAAGCGGCAATACAAAAGTGTGTAAACTATAAAAACAAGTCAAAGTAGATTGTCCCACACTAGCACTTCCGCGCAATAATTCGACCAAAGGTTATCCTATTATAGGAATAGCGTCAGGGGCAACTGTTACTATTTTCACTGCCCAATAACCAATTTGGTCCCAAGCACCTCCACTGCCCTTCATAATAAGTGTTTTCCGAAGTAGCAACTACCAAGCTCCCAAAGCAAGCTTATGAGAGATGAAGAAAGGCAAGAGTAATTGTAGGATGCTATGTCTATTATCCTAAAACATTCATTTTCAGAACGTGTCTTAGTGGCTGTTGCTATGTCTTGAATAGCAGAAATAGTTACCTAACAGCACACCAAATCATGTTAAATGTCGCATACACGTTGTCCTCCCCAGACCCCACTTGCGGAATTACATTGGGTATGTTGTTGTAGTTAGCAGTCTGTAAATGCCTCTTCAACAGTTTGAAACCCAGTTGAAGAATTTATTACATGGCTTTAGTTGATCATTCAAAGCCCAACGTGACAAGGCTACTCCATTGCTCTAGCAATTAGCAGCAGCCAACATGAAGTTGTCAAAGCTCTCCCAGGGCCATCCCATGGTCTCTAGCTCTATAAACACTTTAATTAACTTCTTCATGGCTAACGCTACAACCTCACAAGGAGAAATATGAAATCAGATAGACCTCTATATTTATTCCAATGGAGAACAAGATTCACATTTCCACTCACATGAAGGATCTATAAGCACACAAACATTTTCAAACACAAATCCAATAACAAAAGAACTACAACCATAGCTCACTTCATAAAATTTGGTCACTACCAGCTCAACAGCCTAAATCCTAATCCTTCTCCACTCGCCAAAGATTTAATCTTGGAAAAGCAAAATGCACTAAACATAAGAGATATCATACCAATTGGGCATCAAATTGGCAGCTACAAACAACCAATAGCCAGTAGTGCCAAGGATCAAAGCATTCTTCGACCCAAGCATCCGAACCACCAGTGAAGCAAATACTGAGCACACCATAAATGACAAATACAGTATCCCCAGTGAAATGGTCCCCAAATTTCCTTCCTGAAACACAAAAGAAAACCTTTAAGACTCACTCTCACTTCAACTTAGCTTGCCTTTGACCATAGACTTTGAAACTTTGATTTTAAAACTATGATCACTTTTGGGCTTCTACTTACAAAACTTAAAACTTTATGGTCCAAACACAACTTCAATTTCAAGAAACCAGTTCCAAGTTTCAATTTCAAAATCTATAGCCAAATGGGACCTTATAAATCATCAAAAACCAAACAAAACACCATCCAAAATCACAATTCCACACTAAATAACCCCGTAAACTTCATTAAACAAGACAATACTCAAAAATCATACCGTATTAATGGTACTTTCAAGATTCTGAGCAGCCCCATAAGCCAAGAAAATCAACAAAAAAGCAGAGCTCATAATATAAACATCCCTTTCATGATTCACAATTGGGTTCTGATTTTTGGGATTTTCAAGAACAAGGGGTGTTTCCTCATCAATAGCCATTGACAAAAAAAATTCAAGATCAACAAAATATCCGAAACCCACCAACAAATTTATCTACACAAGTGTATATATGCACAAAAAAAAACTTTTTTTATCAAAAGAGAGAGAAATTGAGTGATGGCATTTGCCGGCAACAGGTACTATGAAGAAAAGAACATATAGAAAGAGCTTAAGCTCCTCAAGAGAAGTGATGAATATGACAAAAATAAAACTTCAGCGGCCATAGATTATTGATTGGAATCAATAAATGCTAAGTACTAAACCCATGTTTGTTGAGAAATTTTTTTTCAAGATTCTTTTTTTCTGGGGGAAACAGACAAAAAGTTTTGATTTTTATTCGAGTAAAATAAAACAAACATTTAGGAATATTTTTTTTAAGAAAAAGTACATGAACCATGATTGTTTGATATTTGTATTTGAGTTTAACCGATTCAAATTCCTATTGAATCAGATTTATTGAAGAGTAGCATTTCTCAGTAATTTGAAATCAAGATGCTTAATTATATATTATCTGACTTAATGATTTCATAGGCCATTTTATTTAAATTTTGCGACAAGTAAAAATAAGTGAAATTATTTAGTTATATATCTATAATAAATAGTAAATTTGAACTCATTGACAAAACAAATAGATTCAATCTTGAAAAGTTTTAAAGGCTATATTCATAAAATTAAAATTTAAAATTTATTTTAAACTATGACAAAGAAAGTAAAATAAAAAGTATATTACATTAGTGGTAATAGATGAAGAGAAGAAAAAAATAACAGTATATTATGATGAATTTTCACATTATTGATGTAGTAGTTCATTCAACCTATTATAGGTTTTGGGTTTAAGTTTTGATAGCAGAGTTATTTTTGATAGGAAGCGTTTTGTCTTCCTGAGTTGGACTTCCCTTTACAAATTCGCTATTCATCCTTAACTAAAAGTCTTGAAATCAAGCATTAGATGTAGTCGTGTGGAGTCGTCCTTGATAGGAGGATGCATTTTTCTCTCCAAAATGAGACTTCTCGTTGCGAATCCAATTAGCTTGACTTGTCAATTGTCTGTTTGACTTAGAACAGAACTGTCAACAAGTTTATTTATCACCTCCTTAAGTAGCACAAGTGTCTACATCATATCTCTTGGGATGCGATCTTTTCTTAGATTCTGCATGAATATGAGATGTTTTGTACATCGAACTGCCCTAAGAAAGAACACAAGTTAATTGAATAAAAAAGAAAGAGGTAGGATTATAGTTAGCAGTCCATAATACAAAAGTTTGATATTAGCAAACATTCACCACATCATGCAAAGAAAATAAGTTGACATGTGAGGCGAAGGTATAGAGACTGTTTCCATCTTTTCAATACACTTCCAGCATAAGAAAAACATCTCGATGCAGTTTGGAAAAGAAAATACGGAAGTGAAGAAGGAACAATAACAACGAAAAAATAAACTTAACTAAAAGTATTTTTGATAGGAAGCGTTTTGTCTTCCTGAGTTGGACTTCTCTTCACAAATTCTCTATCCATCCTTAACTAAAAGTCTCGAAATCAAGCATTAGGTGTAGTCGTGTAGAGTCGTCGCTGATAGGAGGATGCATTTTTCTCTCCAAAATGAGACTTCTCATTGCGAATCCAACTAGCTTGACTTGTCAGTTGTCTGTCTGACTTAGAACAGAACTGTCAACAAGTTTATTTATCCCCTCCTTAAGGAGCATAAGTGTCTACATTATATCTCTTGGGATGCGATCATTTCTTAGATTCTGCATGAATACAAGATGTTTTGTACACCGAGCTGCCCTAAGAAAGAGCACAAGTTAATTGAATAAAAAAGAAAGAGGTAGGATTATAGTTAGTAGTCCATAATACAAAAGTTTGATATTAGCAAACATTCACCACATCATGCAAAGAAAATAAGTTGCTACCCAATGTAATTTGACATGTGAGGTGAAGGTAGAGAGATGTTTCCATCTTTTCAATACACTTCCAGCATAAGAAAAACATCTCGAAGCAGTTTGGAAAAGAAAATACGGAAGTGAAGGACCAATAACAACGAAAAATAAGAAACTACGAGAACAACACTAATACTATTACTACCACCAAGCATGTCCAATGAGAAAGCGAGACAACACTTAACTAAGAAGAAAATAGCCTGTATCAACAACTAAAAACCAATTTATTTCCCTGTGAAGTATGGAGTTAATAGTCAAAAAAATTATATTAAACTATCACTTTTTCGGGGAGTTAATGGTCAAAAACATCTCAAATTCTCACTTTTTCGGGGAGTTTCACATCTCAATTGTCAGTTGTTTCCTTTTCCTGCATGAACAATTATCATTTATATATTAAAACACACCTCAAAGCTAACTGATAGTTCCTTCTTCCCTTGTCCTACCAGAACTATCACGATCAACTCAACTAGGTGCGTTTCAATACACAGATGGGGATAGTTAAGGTAGGAAAAAAGAACAGTTGATAGTTGGTATATAACACTTGCGAAAAAAGTGATAATTCAAATGTGTTCTGAAGATTATGTCTAAAGTATTTGAACCCAAAGTCACTATTTAAAGTAACTTTTCATTGAGTGAGAATGAAAACCAATTCAATTAATAGAGTTTATGTAATATACATCGGTCCGATTAAACAATTCTACACCATCAGGTCATCTTTATTTGTTGTAAATATCTTTTAGATGACTTGATAGTGTAAAAGAACATTTAAGTCGACGTGTATAAAACTTAAAACTCTAAATCCAAAAAGAAAAGAAAGCTTCGAAGTCCAAACCTCAGTCACTATGGTCGTTAGGAGATGATTTGGAATCGAATTCTGGAGGGTGTACATGGACCTTGAACCCATCATCTCCAGTATACTCAACTACCTCTTCCTGAATTGAGATAATCGAGTTCACAGAGGAACGGCTGCACCAGTGTAGCTCAACACTCTGCAGCGTTGAAACATCACCTAAGGATGAAGGGAACTCCTTAAATTTCTTACAACTTTTCAGAACAAGATGCTCAAGGGAAGGTAAGCAATCAGAGGACATGTTCCATTGTTCAATGTTCAAAGAATCTAACTTCAAGAATTTTAGGCTCAGGAACTCTCCGTCTCTCATGTCCCATTGCACGCCCTCAAAGGCTCGGTAAAGTAGTTTAAGGACCTCAAGGTGTGGTAAGCTACCAATTGTTGAAATTTCACTCCATGGTAACCGAAACTTTGACAATGTCAGTCTTTTGAGATTCGAAGGCAAGTTGAACTGAAATGAAGAGAGTGGCTGACCATAATGTAATATCTTGAGTGATTCAAGTCGACTCAGAAACTCCATTGACGGAAAGTGATGACAGTCATTTGAGTCCATTGAAATGCATCTCACTTTCCGAAGATTAGGCAACCTTCTCATTACTTCGTTAGGATCCATTGCATGATCTTTTTCATAGATAAGGGAGGGGGTGGAAATGGTTTGAAGGTTCTCTAATCGGATCAAGTTCCATCCGTCATATCCATCCCAGCCAAAAACAGCACGTGCATCAACATGAAGATGCCTCAGTCTTGAAAGTGTCCAAATAGTGTATGGTAAACAAACTTCACCTCTCAAGGCTTTCAGAACAAAAGTTTCAAGGTAGAAGAGTTTAAATATTGTTGACGGGACAGAACTCATCGTACCCTGAAGAGCTAGGTACCTTAGCTGGGGCATCAGCTCAATATCTTGAGGAAATGAATTTCCAACATTAATGCATCCCAAATCCAACACCTTAAGTAATCTAAAACCGCAACATATAGGAGAGATATCATACGGCTTTGTCAAGGATTTGTCGTTAGTGCTGAAGAACAACAACGAACGAACATGTGGTCCTGATGCCCTGGACTTGACAAAATTCTCCCTTTGTGAATAGATGCATAACCGGCGTTGAATATGTATGGTACGTGGTTCTCCAGGAGATAGAGAGTATGTTAACTCCAAAATATCATCCAAATCATCACGGAAAGTGCGTTTCTCCTTGTTATATATAAGCTCAAAAAAGTTCTCTTCTTCAGCTTTCCTCTTGCAGTATTCAAGCAACAGATCATGAACATGGCAGACTTTAACGGAGCCATTTGATCTCCTTTTCGTTACCATTACCAGGCTTCTTCCTATCAAGTCTGTTAAGTAGTCCTCTGCTACATCCTCAAAGCTCTTGCCATCTATTCCCGGAACAAACTCTTCTGCAATCCACAAGCTTACCAATTTCTGGACAGGAATGTGAGGATGTCTGAAAAATTCACCAAAATAAAGAAAGCATGGTTTTAAATGATCAGGTAAATGCTTATAACTCAATTCCAGAATGACTGTGCACTGATTAGGATCATCAACAATATATGAACTTATGCTCTCCGCGACTTCCTTCCACCAAGATTCTTTCCTTTCTGTCCTAGCCAGAAGCCCAGCTACCAATGTAACAGCAAGAGGAAGTCCTTGACAACTTTCTGCAATTCGCATTCCAGGTTCCTTTAGATTTCGAGGGCAGCAATCTGTTGCAAAAACCTTCTTTTGTAATAACTCCCAACTTTCTTCGAAAGTGAAAAACCGAAGAGGAATGGGATGATTGTCAGGCTTCGTATCAGATTCAATTTGTGTAGCCAAATTTTGCAGTCGAGTTGTGACCATTATTCGACTACCATTATCATCATCTGGAAATGACCTCTGCAAGTCATCCCAAACATTGATATCCCAAAGATCGTCTAAAACAATTAGGTACCTCTTCCTCATTAAATTTCTCCGCAACAGTACAGCTAAATCCGCATCATCCTTCATTTTAGTGACAGCATCAACATCCTCTAGGACTTGGGATAAAATCTCCAAGAGCAACTCTTTCTTTTTATATACTTCAGAAACATAACACCAAGCACGTTTGTCAAAGTAATATGAAATCCTTTCATCATTGAACACTCTTCTCGCAAGAGTAGTCTTGCCAAGTCCAGGCATGCCAAAAATTGAAATCACATCACGGTCTGTCATCCCTCTGGTAAGGCCACCAATGATATTTTCTACCACATCATTGAAACCAACCACTACATCATCGTGGAATGTTGGAGCACTAGTTTGTGATGATACACAGCTGGAAACTACTCGAGCATCACAAACCGGTTCAAATGTTACTGTTTTAGATATGTCATCGAACTCTGCCTGGATCACCTTAAGTTGTTCTAGAACATCAGACATCTCAACCACACTACACCAGATGTTTCGGTCCCCGACCAAAAATGAGTCAATAGCACGTTCTGCCTCATAGGCTGCTTGCATAACACGTGCCTTCAGATGCTCATTGTTCTGGTTGACAACATCCTGGAGATTCTTCTTCAGATGCTCTAACGCGTCATGCACTCTTGCAATATGATGTTTGGGGAAAGGAACCAGATCAACCTTATGGAGGAGGAGTTCTTTCAGATTTCCTAAGAAGGAATTGAGAAAGCCCATGTCATCAGTCTTGGGGAATCTCGATGGACCTGTTCCAAAAACATGTCTAGCCACTGCCTTCATGATTCCAGTTCTTTCTAGAAAAATAGAAGTAGCTAACTCCATTTTGTTCAGCATGTCTTCATTCGATTCCTTATTACTGAGTGACATAATAAGTGATCCAACCATTGAGACTGTATCCTTTCCATGTGTGAAGAAACGGTTCCGTTCACTTCCAAGAGAATGGCAGTCGTCTGGTGCATTAAGGAGAGCTTGCAGAAACACCACTTCCTCATAAAGAATTTGGATTCGATCCTTCAAAGTAGTCATCCACCTAGGTCCTGGGAGACTCATGAGATGCACCTCAGCCTTGATAAGCTTGATTTCTTCCTGCAAAAACCGAATGCGCCCAGTACTGTGTCTAACAACTTTTTCTTCCACACCATCTGTGCAAAAGAAGAAAATCGAGGGAGCAATATTACGGGCGATTGATGCAATCTGAATCAGGATCAACTTTACCAACTCAGGATATTGCTCCGGAAGATCTGAGAGATAATTTTTCAGAAACATCAAGTCCTCAACAAGGCCATTGATATCATAGTTTATAAGACCCTCCAGGCTGATCTTATAGTTTACTAGCTCGTCAAGAGTGTCTAGTAAAAAAACAAGAAAACCGGCATCAAGTTCTTCCACTGCTAAAGTGCTCTTCTGGCAGGGAACATAGTAATGAATGACACTACAGCTGATAGGAATGATTCGTCGAACCAAACTGGAAATGGCATCATCAACAACTCTGCGTTCATCTGGTTCACTTGCTTTGCCAATAAAACACCTATAAGATAGATGTGCTGCAACGCTGATCACATCCAATGCATGAGCCAAGAGATCTTGAAATTTCTCATTTTCAACAGACAGCTTTGCTACAAACCTTAAGAAATTCTTCAGGAATATCAGCTTTGTTTCGAGAGTTGTAATTTTCCCGTTCATAGGCAAATCAGCTGCTATATATTGCCTTAAATAATTCAAATTCTCCAGGAGACTATCAGCGAGTTCCACCACAAATTTGTCACTAAAATCTGAATCGGAAAACATTGAGCTTAAAACAGCTGCATAGACTTGTGTAACTTCTTCTTTCGAATTATTAACCTTTTCCAAGGCATTAGAAACCAGTGGAGCCATGTGAGTAGGCATGTTTCCATCCATACTCTTAACATGGAGAGATTGAAAATCTGATTCCACATTTAGCACCAGAGTTTTTACATGCATCAATACATCTTCTGCATCACTATCCTCTATGCATCGACAAGCTGAACACATAAGGAAAGTCTTGAGAAAACTTAAATCCGCTTTAAGGGTACTGATTTGATCCTTCATTAAAGGAGTTGAGTCTTCATGACTGTCTAGAGAATCCAGACATTTTAAGATACTATCAACAGTACTATAGGCCATCCCTCTATCTTCCAGCAAATTCTAGCGCAAGGTTTGAACCCCAAGTCCTGCAAGTAGAAGAGATTCCATATCAGGCTAGACGCAAACAATCATGAGTATTGTTTTCACAAATATAATAAACAGATATGAAAGACAAAATGACAGGGCAGACTGGTGCACAAAGCATCCCTCACTCACACAGGATACAGATGAGGACTGCACTCTCAAGAGGTGTGATGTACGCACCCTACCCTAATGCAAGTGTCAGTGGCATGCTCCACAGTTCAAATCCGTGATCTAGGTCACATGAAGGAAACTTTACTATTGCTTCGAAGCTCAGCCCATAAACTGACGTCTTCTAAGAAGCTGACAATGTATCTGTATTATTTCTTAGAATGGCAAGAAGAGCAGCCACCACAAAATTTTTGACTGAGATAACTAACAAGAGTTAAGCTCTGCTGACTTTGTCACCCATAATTGAGCAACAACATAATCCCACAAGTGGGGTCAGGGAAGATTGAGTGTACACAAAACTTACTCCTACATCGTGGATGGAGGTAGAGACGCTTCCGAAAGACTCATAAATAGAGCCAAAGCCTTTGTGTTATTTATTAGCATCTTTTTTAAGTGTTGAGCGCATGCCATTGGATACCTGCTGCCTCCCACCAGCACAGGTACCGTGTATTACCAAGTGCACATAGGTGAAGGATATAAGTATAAGACTACGTGCATAAAACTAGCCACATTGTTCACTCTTATGAATAAGATTGTCCATGTTTCCAAGTCGGAATATTATGCTGAAACATATTTTAGTGAAGATAACGATTTCTAAATATCTTTGCTCACCAAAGCTCAAAAAGAAATCACCTACTATTTTTTAGCCCCGCTAGGAGAAAAACCTGAAACTCATGATTCATAAGAGTGCATATATATACGTAGAAATCTACAAAAATCTCAATAAATCTAATATTTGAACCCATTATTTTTAATAAAACAGCAACAACTTACCACTACCTATAGAGATAGAAAACTGTGTTAATAATAATCTTAAAAGTTGAGAAATCTAGTAAGTTTAAATGTTGAATTCATGTACTAATATACAATAATAGGAGTTAGTCTACAATACCAGATGATTTCAAAGTGGCAAAAGAAGGAAGCAGCAGCTGGATTCAGATAAAGTCTTCTGTTTGAGGGAGTTGTTGGGGTCAAATATCATGTGAAAGCTAACAAAAAGTTCAACCTATTTTTTAATCCAACGAATCAGAGGCTGTGTTAGTAGTCTGGAGTACTGTGCCTGGCTTTGTTTACTATTTTATATACCACACTCGATACGAAGTTTTTAAAAAAGTGTTTATGGTTGTAAATCATGTTATTAAAATGCGTATCCAGCTAGCTTCTTGTCGGTTGAGCAAATTCATAAGAAAAAATTGAGAGTTAATATTGGACATGTAATACACTTCCAACATAATATAAAGAATCATTTGGTTTGGTCCAAAAGTGACAAAATAAACATGATCCAAGGGTGGAAAAAACATTAAGATGAGGAAATAATGTAGGCAAAGTCTAATGCTTTAGGAAAAAGGAAGTTGGAACACAACGTCAACTCTAGTTATTTGCTACGACAAAAAGTATCTCAAGATAACGTAGGCAAGTCTTATGCTTTAGGAAAAAGACTGCAGTTATTTGCAACGACAAAAGTATCTCAAGTTCAAATCGCCTGACAAAAACTTTGAGCCTCTCGAAAAAGTCCCAGCAAAGAAATGCTGCTCTTGAGCTCATAATGCCAACATAACCAATCTCCGATACACGTTAATAAAAATGCAACAAATTGAATTTCTTGAACCAAAAAGCCGAGGATGCAAGACGTAAGTATGCATTACTCATGAGGTGCTAACACTCAATTCACCGCCTAGAAGATGACCAACTGCTCCTTGAGCCACTACTGCCGAATGATGTGGGCCTTCGGTCATCGCGCCATGATGGTCTATCATCTGGCTTGCTTCCAGGGCCGCCCCCCCACCTGTCAGTTTCTGGAGGTGGAGCCTGGCCTGCACCATCAACTTTCCCTCGCAGG
The DNA here is from genome assembly GCA_025774065.1 of Solanum ossicruentum. Classification (NCBI taxonomy): domain Eukaryota; kingdom Viridiplantae; phylum Streptophyta; class Magnoliopsida; order Solanales; family Solanaceae; genus Solanum; species Solanum ossicruentum. The sequence goes on along the minus strand of JAOTQR010000109.1, from coordinate 4,273,334 downwards.
TGCTTAGGAACGTATTTCCCAGCAGAGGGAGCACCAGCTGCTGCGGCAGGAACAGGAGCAGTTCCTCCAAGTTCAGTTGGACGCCCCAAGGTTGGGGGCTCAGCAGGCTTTGGCAGCACAGACATGGGCCTACGCAAGATCTCTTCTTTTTCTCGTCGTTCTTTCTCTTCAAGCTCAAGCATGCGCCGCCTCTGCTTTTCAGCAATCTCATCTAGCTTGGCTTGCCGCTCCGCTTCCTCTTTCTTTCGTCTCTCTGCCTCTGCAATATTTTCAGAAAGTCCAAAGGATGCCAAATTAATTTTGATTAGCTACTGAAACCTCACGTGCAGAAATACAAATCAGGGGAATACAACTGTTTCATGAATAAACAATGACCACTGTGCAGCAGTCATAAGAGGGTTGTAGATGTCATGTCAAACCAACAGAACCATGAACTCTTTGGTTGGATACACCTCAATAGATGCCTACTTTCCTGCTCAACCCTGAAAGATTTAAATGCATATGATGTGGTGGGGAATTAATCGGCGAAGTACCTTCACGCTTGCGGGCTTCCTCCTCTTCCTGCAACCTCTTTTGGCGCTCCTCCTCAGATCGCAGAAAGAATAACATTTTCCTCCTCGCTTCCCTCTCCTGCTTCCTTGATTGAATTATCTGGCTGATCCTTTCTTGTCTCTCTTGTTTCAATCTATTGAATTCAGCTTGCCGGCTACTAACAACTCTTTCTTGCAAAATTCTCTGCATGATTAGAAATATATCAGCTGATCTATGTACTAGCAAGAACCAACGCAGACTATATCAACCAGCTATTTTGTCAGAGATACCAAAACCAATCTTCAGGCAACGCCATGGCTTCTCAGATTTCAACTAGTGGGAAAATAACATCCATATGTATTTCTCACATTAGGTCTACCAGCCTTAAAAAATGCAAGGATCTACCGGATACAATTGTGTTATTGCTAGCTATTGTGACATACCAACGCATTCATCATAAGATGAACTGCTGCAAAGGATTTTGGACATCCCTTCTTTTACTTTTCATACAAGGCCATTTATACCACAAATAAGACAGAAGACAGAACAAAAGAAAAAACAACTATTTCTAGTTCCACTAGCTTCACAGCTCAAATCTTGATGTATCCTGCACTAAGTTCAGAAGCTTCCAACCTGGTCCTGCAACAAGTGCATTTTGACCTAACAAAGTTGCATGATTATCAATAGCACTAACCCATTTCACAACCATAAATTCAGTTATATTATCCATCTCTTATATCCATCAGTTCATAAATTCATAGAAGACGGGTATAAAGTGACCTTGTTTTCCAACATGCGTCCCAGTCTCTTCTTCTCTTCCAAGTCTCCAGTATGTCGTTGCCTGCTCAGTTCAATCTCTTGCTAAAAACATATGTTACAAAACAAATTCATCAGCAATATTTCAACCAAAAAGTTAGAAGGGAAAAAAATATACTTTATCAATTTTCCATTTCTTAACAGAAATGTGAAAGAGCTTGTTATTGTGGGTTGGTCAAAAAGCATTATGTATCTTTAATGCAAACCTGCTGCTCACGTTCATGAAGAGCTGCCTCTTCAGCTAAACGTTGTTTATATGCAGCTTCAATAAGAGGTGCAGCTTCTTCTCTTTTAGCTCTTTCCAGATGATCCATAAGTTTGGCATACTTCTGCAACTTTTTTTCCCTTTCTTGCCTCTCCCTCAGTTGCTCATTCAGCGCCAATTCCATGATGGTCTGTTTAGTCATCTTCTCCTGAAATCAAATTAAAGCCAGGTTAGATTTTTCCAATAGAAGTTCTCGGAATAGGATTACAAATTATGTACTTACTCCCTCTAGGATTGGCTTCTTCTTCCTCTTGCTGCGCTTTTCAGCTTCTTGCAGCAAAGCTTGGGCCTCTTCAAGTTCTCGATCCTCTATTTCCTTCAAAATTCGCTGGCTCCTTCTTTGCTCATACTCAGCAGCAATGCGCTTTTGCTCAGCATCTTCAGTCATCTTTTGAAGCTCTCGCCTCTTCGTCTCTTCCACTCGTTCCTTGAAAAAAGGTCATAAAATTTCATACATGAGAATAACAATAACAAGCAATTCACAACGCAACCAAGAAGGTCATACCATTTCTAAGAGTAAACGCTCTTGCTCCTCTTTGCGTTTCTCAATAATGGACTTCCGTGCAAGAAGTCGCTTGTGCTCCTTCTCCACTATCTCCGCTAAATTAGACAGGGCATCCCCGAGCTTTGCTGCCTTCTTTGCTGGGGGATAGATCATTGTCCTTGCCTTGCTAAGGGATTCAGCAAAAAGAGACAGATGATCCCGGAGTCCTTCAGCCTCAATACTCTGGAAACAAAATCATAAGCAAATGAGATATGATAGACTAGCACACATAAGCTTAATTCTTGTCGGTTCAAAGTGCCTAAGAGAAACATTTGAAAATTCTCCTGCCTCAGTTCATCAACATATTACACCGCAGAGGTACAAGGCTGCACTTAAAAATCCACAAAAGTAAAGACTTTGAAACCATCCCCACGGCCCAAAATCCCACAGCATAGAATCTGCCACGAGTAGCAGTCCACTTAAAAGTATTATTTCTCAGAAACTAAACACAGCTCTGCAGAGGTCACAAGCTCATTCACACAGATTCATTCTGGTGACTAAACTGCTAACTTATTAAGCCAACAATACACCTTTAGATAGCCCACAATTTACTGTGAAAAACATTAAATATCAGATGACAGAAGACACAAGTTCAGATGTCATAAGCAAGCTATGCCCATGATTTCCTTAAACAATGAGGGAAAGAACAATATCTGCAGAGATGATTGATAGGGCTGACAAACTTTCTCACCGACCACCTGACAAAGACAAGGGCAAGGAATATCTAGGCGTGCCCTACCGACAAAGCAACAAAAACAATAGGCAAATTTTAATTCCAAGTGACATAATTATACCTGTTTGCCAAAGAAGACAGCACCCTTCAAGTGATCAACTTTGATGGCTAGAAAATTGCATCTAACTGCATCAACTGATATCTTCTCTATAGCAGTGAAGTCAAAAAATGGGATCATCTTAGATATGTTATCAATCTGGATCGTCTGATACACCTGAGAGACCTGCAACACGAACAGGAAAAAATTATATCAATCTTGGTCAAAATGAACAACAGAATTGAAAGATGGTCTTCCACCTATATAATGTGCATGTCTGCTCTTTTCAGAAAGTATAAAACAGTGTGTATACCTGCTGGAGCAACCTCAGAGTAGCAAGTTTTTCTAACGCAGGAACATACTGAGACAGTTGTACTTCAGGAACCGAGGAAACTGAAGACAGCTTACCACCAAGCTTTGATATTTTAATCAATATGGACTGCACCTTCAGTGCCATATCCAAAGGAAGAAACTCATTTTCTAACAGATGATAAAGATCTTTCACTTCTTGGGTGACACAGGACATAACACCTTTGGACACCTACAAGGAGAAACAATTCAGAAAAAGCAAAAGGAACCGGCACACAATTAAAAGATCAAGACACTAAAACAATTACGAATCTGTGCCTCAAAAATTTGATGAGTTCATTGTAATGTAAATAGACAGAAGGAATTTAAACTATAAATGGAAAAAATGAGGGACTATATGCTAAATTTAAATAAAAAGCATATATAATTACTCACCAACTCTGACAGAAGTGATGATCGAGAAAGCTGAAAAGGAGAAACAGCAAGGGAACAGCAGCTGATTAGCCAAAGCAAGACATTATAAATAAAGAACTAAATAACATAATCAAAAACGAAATTACCACTACTCTATTTTCGGCTTTGGGTTCAACTTCAAAACCAATTAAATTGGCCACCCTCAAACTCCTCTCCTTCTCATTTTCAAGCTCAAGATGAGATGCACCATATGACTGATCATAAGGAGGCACTGAAAGTGCAGCTAGGACAACAGACGATGCTATTAACTGCAAATCCTTCTGGCTTAAATTTTTATTAAAACCCTTCTGAAGAGAGAAAAGCTTGAGCCATGCATAAGCATGATAAAGATGATTTGATGACATCCAAAATATCTCAGTAAGCTTCCCATAGTAAACACCCATTAATGATGCCTTGGGGGTTTTCTTAACCATGCACATTAAACCATATATGTCTTCAATGGAGCGAAAAGCTTCCTGCATCAGAGAAAATTAAAGCATATGAAGTTAACTCTCCAGAGACAAAAGGATACGCTTACAACCTACCAGAAAAAATAATAACCTGCCAAAGACTCAGTTCAGTAGCAACTTTCAGCTGTTCAAACCTAGTGTCCAGATACAATTGCAGGCTTTCTGGAAGAGACAGATCAGGTCGGTCCCTCTGATCTCTATACTTGTTGAGATTTGCCAAATGATTCCGGATGATTTCACAAAGACGGCGAAATTCTGTTGTACGCTTGTACTGCTTACAGAACTGAAAGGCTCGGTGTGCTGTCATCTGAGCAAATTAGGTTTGAAGCTTAATTAACCTCATATCTTTCAGTGAAAAAAAAATGTGCCAATAAAAAGAGTACAGAATTTCCAATCAGCTGCAGGAAGCTGAAATAACAACCAGGACAAATTACATTCCAAGGCACAAAAAAACCAGCAGCAGGGTGATATATAAACTTTCATATCAAAATTGATATCAGTACTAAACAAAGTACATAGACAGATACCCAGCAAACTGGTATCTGTACTAAACATACATAGACAGAAATCCAGCAAACTCAGAGAGACTCCCACAAAGTTTGTGAATAAGAAGTAAAAAGGGACAGATTGCTGATTCACTAATCAGAAATCAGAAACACAATAACCTTCAAGGCAAGCTAATAGAATGAAAAGGAAAAAAGGAAAATCAACCTGCTAACTAAATTACAGTCTAAACAAGTCCTGAAAATCTATGTTGCTTGGACTCTTCAAAACTGTCAACGGGAGCATGTCGGATTCTCTAAAAGTAGTTGTATTTTTGGAGAGTTCAACACAGGTGTGGCATCTAAAGTGAAGAGTTCATGCAACATAGCTGAAAAGTCGGGATACTGAAATTCCTCACGTCAGAAGATAAAAGCAGTCTAATTATTCAACCACATAACAAAAAGAAAGGGCAATGGAAACTTACTGCATAAAGAGCCTCCAACCTTGAGTTGTTACGCAAGATCTCCAGAACAGTTCTATATGTCTCCCACAAGAACTTAAACCAGGGAGTGACAAGCTCTCGATCAGATCTATCTTTTCCTTTCTCCCCACTAACATAACTCAGCATAAGATCTTCAGGCCTTTTATCAGCTTCCAAGTCTTCCACATCCAGAGCTTCCTCCAGAGCCTGCGCCTGATTGCGAGCTAGTTCGGCTCGCTCAGTAGCTAAATGCATGAAGTGCTTTATGACCTCCTCTAAGGAGTTAATGTTCACTTGTTGACAGACTATACGATATTGAATCAGGCCATCTTTGGCAAACCTCCCCCTTCTCATGTCAACACATAGCTCTACATACTTAAACATTATCCTTTCAAGCGTCTTTTGCCATGCTCTGTATCTCCTTGAAGTAATAAGATCATGAAGTGCTTGCAGGGCTTCCTGCTTTTGTCCAACAGTAATCAACTCTGCATCAAAACATTAAACTCGTCAACATGCCAAGATTCTAACTTTTGCTATAAAAACACCTGGAATTTCCAAAATCCCACTCTCCCATAATACTAAGAATCATCTAGCCAACCCTCACCGGATGACCAAAACAACAACAACAACATACCCAATAGAGTCCCACAAGTGGAGTAGAATATCTGCAGACCTTACCACTACCTCATAGAAGTAGACATAAAGTAGAGAGGTTGTTACTCGTCTCAAAAACAAAAACAATGACCATATATAAAAACATTAAACTCGATGCCAAGATTCTAACTTTTGCTATAAAAACAACTGGAATGTCCAAAATCCCACTCCGCCACAACACTAAGAATCATCTAAACCACCCTCACCCAATGACCAATGACCATACAACCCCCTCCAAACCCGTCGCTTGAGATATAACCGCAAGTGTGCAGAACCCATAACACTATCACACATCTCAAAATGATGTAAAAAATATTTGCTAAAACAGATGCAGATAGTAACTCCACTTACCTTCAGCACGCTTCAAAGCATTCTCTGGTTTGGCAAAAGTCGCCATCTCAAGGATCTTTCACCTGCAAAAGAATAGTTGGATGAGACAACCGGCAGAGGAGTTCAGACCACACAAAGGAGACTCAACACTAACGCCTATAAAACAATGGCTTTAGACCCAAAATATGGACCAAAAAAACCCAAATTCAATTCCCTCAAATACAAAAACACCCAAAAAAAGAAAATCAAAGAGTAATTCAAAGCAGATGAAGGAGATACATACATAAAAGAGACAAACCAGATCTGATGAAGCCGTCTGTATAACCCTAAAATCTGATGAAGCCGTCTGTGTAACCCTAATAGCTCACTTAAAACAAACAAAATACCCTAAGGTCTTGTTTGGTAGAATTTGAGTATCTATTTATATTTTTATATTCTATTCTGGATGTTCGCATCCGCGCCAGCTCAAGTCCAATATTTGTTATTTTTACATCTTAATTTATGTTATATAGATAAAATTTAGAAAGCAATTAAATTTAGTATGATTTTTTAATATTTTAAATTATTAATTATTGTAAATTATAGTATTTTTTTAATAATTTTTAAATAAAATATGATATTCCTCTTGTCCAAATTTATGTGGTGCTAATACTTTTTATATGTCTCTTACTTAGTTTTTTTTAATAATCTTGCATTTAATTTTTGTATATAGATATATTATTATTGTTAATTATGTAGATTTATGATAACTTTTATGCAGCTTCCTAATTAAATAATACATGTAAGTTTTTTTTGTCCCCTTTTATGTGACGTCGATA
>JAOTQR010000109.1:4252287-4263824 GCA_025774065.1 Solanum ossicruentum | reverse complement strand
TGGCGACTCTGTGTCCTTTCGAATCTCGAGAATTAATTTTGCTTAAATTAATTGAGTTTGGATTGATTCTCGATTTTGGAACAATTTTTAATTTTTTCTTTAAAGTCGGTCATTTTTCGGCATAACACTTCTTATAAATATGATTAAAAAGATACTGAAAAAATCAACAAATAATTATGTACTTAATCATGCATGCATTAACATTCATTGAATTACTAATATTATGAATTTTCATGTAATAACTAGCTCTCTCTATATATGTAATAACTTGTTGGATATTATTTTTAAGAAATCATATATTTATTTGGAAGAGACGACACTTAAATTTGAATAAAACTAAGTCAATTTCCTTAATGACATTGAAGACTTTTAAATGAAATGTTGATAAATGGTAATAGAAAATAGAGACAATACATAAATTAACCCTTTTAACCTGGAGCAAAATTTTAAATTGAAACTCAAACTTTCAAAGTGCATAAATAGGCATTCCAACTTGCCCATTTTTTAACAAATAGTCACAACTGTCCATATGCGTGAGATACACTCGCTATGACGTGAATTTTATGTCTAATCCCACTATGCCACGTCATAAACTCATTCCACCTATTTATATTTTTTCAAAAAAGAACATATCAAATCATCTAACACTATTACACCTATTTCTAGTTAAAAAAAAGTAAAAGAAACATTTGTGATTGACCAAAATAAATTTATTTTACAAAAAATTCAAATTTTTTGCTCCACCTCGAACCCTCATCCCCACCCCTCAATGAAGCAATGCAATTGCACAAACTTCCCTTATTCACCTAACCAAGTGTAATATGATTCCTATACCAAGATAATGCGCCCTATAACCTAACTTTACCCTTGTCATTAAGTAAACTGCAGGTTTTTCATGCATTCCGGAAACAGTCACGCTATGTTTTTAAACACAGGGGTCAAACTGCGTATATCCGACCTCCCTTACCCTGCAATGAGCAAGAGTTTTTGAGGCATTGGGATAATGTTGTTGTTGTATAAGAGAAGAGAACATGAGGCTTATTGGAGTGGCTGAAAAGGGAAATGGTGCAGAAAAAAATGTAACTGAAAACATTAGTCACAGAGGTCAAAGATGGATTTACTTTAAAGAAGCAAATAACATGTACATGGTGAGTATCATGCTGATCAAGAGAAACTACTAACTTAGTAAGATGGCTTTGATTAAGTTTTAATACCATGTTGCATGTATCTAAGAGCAGAGATCAGCGACATACTTAAGCCAGTTCTCTAGCTGGGAACTGTCCACAATATTTGATTTGTAACTCATTAAAGAGAAACCATGATCAAACTGACTTTGGATGATTTCAGTATGTCCTTTTTGGGTATCTGCTATTTAGGACACTGCCAAGAGTAGCCAGTGCATCTTGGAATTTCCGGATTTTCAGGAAACCTTTAATCATAGTAACCTCACTGTCTGACAACTTTGCTTTCTTCATGATCATATCAACAAGCTTATTTACTGTATCCTCCCTCGACAAAGAATACAATCCTTCAGCCAGATTGTAAAATGAGGAGAATTCAGGTATGTGTCCTTTTTCCGTCATCTCAACACAAAAATCAACAGCTTCTTGAATCGGTCCCCCACCAGAAGTAAGACCACGGAAAACAATCTTATAAGATAAAGCATCAGGAGGATTAGCCGTTTCCTGCATTTCTCTGAAGAGTCTTACGGCTTCATTGGTTCTCCTCCGTCTGAAGATTGCTTGAATTACAGGATTATAGGCCTGAGGAGTCAAAGTTATTCCTTTCATTTGAATACTCCTTAGGAGCTTGCTTGCAATCTCCACCCTACCTGCTTTACATAGTCCCTTTATTAAGGTCCCATATGTAACGATGTCTGGTTCACAGCCATTTGATGTCATGGTTTGCACAATGTCTGCTGCCTTTCTTATATCACCTGCTCTGCAGAAATGTGCGAGAATGGAATTGTACGTGAATTTGTCAGGCTTTAGTCCTTCCAGTATCATCTGGTCCATAAGCTGAGCAGCATCTTCTACTCTGTTACTCTTACTAAGACCATCAATCAGTGTGTTATACGTGACCAGGTTTCTAGAAACCCCTTGTAGTTCCATCTGGTCGAAGATCTCTTCCGCTTCTTCAATTTTCTTGTCTTTGCAGAAGCCATCTATCAAAGTATTATACGTAACCACACTCCTTGCACAGCCACTCGATTCCATATCTTTAAGTAGGTTCATCGCTTCACCTATTCTCCTTTTGGCACAGAGACAATCAATTAGGATATTATACGTGAATTCATCTGGCTGGCAACCCTTGTTCTTCATTTCTTCAAACATTTCCATAGCAACGTTGAATTTGCCAGTGAAGCAAAGACCTTGAATGAGAGAATTGAAAGTGCAAACATCAGGTACGAATCCCTTGCTCGTAAGAACACGAGCAAACTCGGTAGCTTCTTGGACTTGGTTCTCCTTACACAAAGCGCTAATGATGGTGTTATAAGTGATAGTATTAGGTGCACAATCCCTTAAAAGCATCTGATTGAGAAGTTCAATAGCCTCTTGGACTTCGCCAACTTCACAAAGTCCAGAAATCAAAATATTATAAGTATATACATCAGGATCAAACCCATCCTGCAACATTAAATCCAAAATATCCAATCCTTGGACAGCATGCCCAGCTTTGCATAAACCATTTATCAAAGTGTTGAACGTAAATTGGTCTGGAGAAAACCCTCGACTACACATATCTTGCACAAAGTTTAAAGCTTCATCAATCCTTCCTTCTTTACAGTACCCATGAATCAAAAGGTTAACAGTAATATTACTTGCAGGACATTCAGCTGACACCATTTGATCCCTAATTCTCAATGCACCATCTAAATTCCCTTCCTCAATATAACCTTGCATTATCGTCGTAAAGGTCTTTTCATCCGGTACCAAACCATACATAGGCATTTCCTCCATCATCAAAATAGCTGGCCTAATCTGATGTGTCTTACATAAAGCTTTTATCAATATATTAAACGTCGATACATCTGCCTTTACACCTTCATCCAACATTCTACTATGCACATTTTCAACAAATTTCAACTTATTTCCATCAACAAGGACATTCAATAACAAATTATAACTAAAAGTACCAGGCTTTACACCAAATTCATTCCACATCATATCAAGAACCTCAATAGCTTCATTATACAACTCAAATTTAGCATAACTTTCAATAAATATAAAGAAAGTACCTTCAACAAATTCAACCTTCAATTTCTTCATATCCTCCAAAACCCCCTTCATCAAATCAAAAGACCCAACATTTCCAAGCTTCCTGAGAATCTCCTCGTATATAGACAAAGTGGGTGTAAAATGGGGTTGCTTAGAAGCCCATGTAAAGAGATGAAAAGCTGAAGTTTCATCATTTTCTTGACGAAGGGTGTCGAGAAATTGCTTTGGGGTGAAATCTTGCAAGAGTTCTTTAGCTTTAGAAGGTAAAACAACTGAAGAAACACGTTCATGGCGAGATGAAAATGGGAGAGAAATGGGTTTAGGAGGATGAAATGGAGGGGGAAACGAAAAGGGGTTCGGTGGATTTTGAGATTGAGTCCATGGATGACATTTGAGGAAGGAAGAGAAAGAGAAAGCCATTGAAGCAATTCAACAAACAGGTAGCATTCGTGGACTAAATTCAAGAAAAAAGCTCAGTGAAGGAGACTAGAGGCTTTTGAGAACCAAAGATGCTAAGAGGATAAAAGTTTTAACTCTTTTTTTTTTTTCAAAAATTTTTAATTTAATAAGGATTATAAATTAAGTTTAATTAAATTAATTTCTTAAGTTTGATGAAGTGAAGTAAAAGTTCAACCAACTTAGACAATTTTTTTTTGGCTGTCAAAAAATTGAGAAGATAAAAAGTTAATTAAGCTTAAATATTTGAATATTTTATATTTAGTAGTATATGATTGGCTAAGCTTGATCGACTTTACTTTGTTTTAAAAATGAAAAATTGATCAAACCTTGATCAATTTTTAAATCAACATTGTGATCAATTTTTTAAATTAATCAATAGAATATCGATAGATCTCAGTTGATTTTTTTATTTATTCATTTTTGACAGCTTGAATAATTTTATCCTATAAGAAATAGAATCAATCTAATCGAATGAACGAATCATTAAATTTTATTGTATTTTGTTAATCATTATCAAGTTTTAAAGTAATTTCATTAATTGGATTAGAGGTGCTCTACTAAATTTAGGAGATTAAAATGCTCATAAAGTATCAAAATAGAAATACTCTCATAAATAAGGAACAATTTTAAATTAAAATTCTTGATATAACATTATAATGCTCTGATACTGTAATGACCCTCAAATCGTTTTGAGAAATAGAACTTTAAAAGATTGATCTTATAAAATTTTAAAGGGGCTTTTTGGGACATTTGATAACTTTTGTTATCTTAGGAGTAACTTTAGATAATTAAACTAGTTAATGGGGCAAAATGATAATTTAGTTAAAATCCTACACCATTTATCCTACATAAATTAAAATAAAATAAGTAATATGGTTGTCAATTTTAGTACATAATAAGTGAGGAACAGAAATAAAGAAGGAGATAAGGGTTTGGGCAAGGAACACAATGACACCATCGCACCACAGTAGTGAGTTTTCATGTATGTATGCAATTGATGATTGTTGAATTTGTTTTCAGCATGTTAACAAATAAATTTTGAGTCAGTGATGTGAGTAAAGGTTGGTGGGACTAATTTATAAGAATATAAAGGCATGACGTAACATTGTGCTTGTTGACTTGATTGTGGTATAAAAAAATATTATTCCTTAAATTTTTTTAAGAGTAGATGTTGATGAAGGCTGCATTATGCTCAGCCATCTATTAATGTGGTCACCATTCAACAAATTGAATGAAAATCACAATTTATAGTACAGTACAATTTAGGTTTGTGGTTGTTCATTTGGGGACAAAAAATTAGTGTTTTGTTGATTTTTATTTTAATTATCATATTATGATTTAAGTGTTGATCTATTGAGATAAGTAATTAGATTTTTAATAGTGGAGGAGTTAAGACTTATCCCAAAGTTTGAAATTTAGAAAATTAATTATAGAATTGGATGAACTTTTGGGTCTAGGCTAGATATATGGGAATATCGGTGTCCATGGACTCGTTCGTTTACGAATATCATATATTTGATAAATTCAAAATGTTTGGAGATATTGGAGAAAGGAAAAGCATTGGTGGACTAGCTTACTTGACTGCGGTTCTTCGATTGAGGTAGGTTATGACTTGTTCTATCTTATAGAGAGACTCTTAATATGATTGATAGTCATAGAGTAAAGTTGTGAAATTTTCTATGTATTTAGTTGTTGTGGTTTGGTTGACTGATATATTATTATGATTGGACTACAATCCCAATTTCCACACCCGGATGGAGCCAAAGATTTACTATTTTTTGGCTTTTGGGATATGATAGAATAAAGCAAAATGACTCTTTAAATTGTCTGCGCTTCTTTCAATTGTGAAGTAGCTATTAGTCAATGCAACTTTCAACGCTCATCATGGGTCATCCGAAAACAGTCGATCTATGTTTTAAACACAGAGGTCGAGTTGCGAACATCCGACTCTTCCTTACCCCTCAATGGGCGGGAAGCCTTTGAGGCAATGAGGTAATGTTGTTGTATTGGTCTGCAATCCCAAAACCATGAAATTCATAATCTTGAATTTAATCTATCAAAATGATGTCTTGAATAAAGAAGGTTTGAGAAAATATTGATAATGAAGTGAAAAGTAATGATAAAGAATAATAAATTAAATATATTTAGATCGGATGTCACATTCCGACACGATACATTTGCATCAAGCGTCATGTTTTGACACAATATATTGAATTGGGTGCCACGTTCCGGCATGATAATAATAAAGAAAAACATATTGAAATAATCTAATATACTCAATTTCTAAGTAGCTATCTTGCATTTTTTTGAATAGCCATCCTCTTGGCCCTTTTCAACTTTGAAATATTAGCATTCAAGTTGAATTGATCTTTCAAATCTTGTCTTATATCCTTAAGCTTGTACTGAGGATTATTTTGCAATTTACACTTGAAATACTATGCTAAAGTACTTGTGCAAGCTCTAAAATTTTTAAATACATCCTCACAATTGTGATTTGTCTTCAATATTTTAATCCTAAAATTTGATCCTCGCCATCTTTCGAAAGATGGACAAATAGACAAGCAATCATGCATCTATATATCAGTATTGTTCTACCACTTTATTCCACTACTATAGATTTAGTATTTGTGAATGAATACATATTCATAATTTTTCTTGCCTCATTTAAGTCCTTGAAGGTCGTGAAAGAGTGAAATTTCTTGTAATGAGTGAGCTTTTCATCTACTTCTCTACTCTTTTACGTCTTAATGATCTCTAATGGAGTTATACTCATCATCATTTGTCTTTTCCTTATCGCTAGAACCACTTTCTAATTCAATATCAGTGCCATATTCACATTCCACTAAGTATGTTTCTCTATGGTGAATAATATTTGGGGCAGAAGTAGTTTCTTCAAAATCATCAACAACAAAAAAAATGAATCACTTTAAACTGCTCATTTAATAAGTACTGAGTTTTCTAATACCCTTAATTAAGTAAAAATTTTCAGAAGGCCCTTTCAAATAAGTTGCTTCATTAGCAGAAAATCAAAATTTATTTTATACTCTTCCACTATTTTATCATAGTCTATAAAATCTGAATTTGTATCTCTCCTAGTAGAAACATACTTCTTGTCATATATTAGTTGAGGTTTTGTAATCCATTTACCTCATAATGTCACATATGTTGATAGTAAGATTTTTCATGTTGAACTGGAAAAGATAGACACAAAGGGCCCTCAGATCAATAAAGTAAGAAATCCAAACTAAAAGAAAGTTGTTATGAAATAGGATCTAAATTAATTGGAATAAATTTTAGGACGGAGTAAAAATAAAAAAATTAAACGGAGAAGAAAGAGAGGAGAAAATGTGTTTTTCAATCCGTGCATGTATGTTTCTATATGTTTTCACTCTATCTTATAATTGATTGGTAGGCTATTTATAGCCATAATGGAGGAATAAGAAAATGCTTAAAATAATAAGAAATTGAAAGTAGGTGGATGCACAATTATGATGTCTACCAATAATATTTTCAATACTCCCCCTTAATTGTACAAGAAAAGGAAGGTTCTATGACCTTAATATGCATTAGCTGCCTCGTTAAAAACCTTGCCAGAAAAAATTCAGTGGGAAAAAACCCTGGCTAAGGAAAAAAGAGTACAACATGCATTTTCTCCCCCTGATGAAAGCTTCATTTGATACTTTGGAGACGGTGCATTCCAATCTTATATCTTAATTTCTCGAACGTTGACGTTGATAATGCCTTAGTGAATAAAAATGCAAGATTATCACTTGAATGAACCTGTTGTATATCAATTTCACCTTTCTTCTGAAGAACATGTTGAAAAATAATTTTGGTGAAATGTGTTTCGTTCTGTCTCCCTTTATGAAGCCACCTTTCAACTGAGTTATACACGCGACATTGTCTTCAAATATGATCGTGGGTACTTTGACGTCAGTTTTCAGTCCACACTTCTCTTGGATGGAATGTATCATCGATCTCAACTACATACATTCTCTACTTGTTTCATGAATTGCTATTATTTCAGCATGATTTGAAGAAGTAGCAACGACATGCTGCTTTGTAGATCACATGATATAGCAGTTCCTTCGTATATAAACAGATAGCTTATTTGAGATCGAGTTTTATGTGGATCTGATAAATAACCTGCATCTCCATAACCAACAAGGTCTGCGCAATCTTTGTTAGTACAAAACAAACCATATCAACTGTACCTTTCAGGTATCGTAAAATATGCTTAATACCGTTCCAATGCCTTTGCGTTAGGGAAGAACTATAACCAGCTAGCAAATTAACAGAAAATGTTATATCAGGTCTAGCTGAGTTAGCAAGATATATAAGTGCTCCAATATCACTGAGATATGGTACTTCAGGACCAAGGAGTTCTTCATCCTCTTCTGGAGGACGAAAAAGATCTTTATTTGCTTCAAGCGATCTAACAACCATTGGAGTACTTAACAGATGTGTTTTGTCCATATAGAATCATTTTAAGATTTTCTCAGTATAGGCAGATTGATGAACAAAAATTCCGTTTGCTAAGTGTTTGATTGTAGACCTTGACAAAGTTTTCTCTTTCTGAGATATTTCATCTCAAATTCTTTCTTTAAATACTCAATTGCCTTTTGAACCTTTTCAGGAATTCCAATGACATTTATATCATCAACATAAACAGCGAGTATTACAAACTCTGATCCTGATTTCTTAATGAAGATGTTATGTCGAAAAATGACCGACTTTAAAGAAAAATTAAAAATTATTCGAAAATCATTCGACAATCGAGAATCAATCTAAACTCAATTAATTTAAACAAAATTAATTCTCGAGATTCGAAAGAACACAAAGTCGCCACCTAATTTTGCGGATAACTAGGAAACCAATAAAATATTTTAAAAGATCTAACAGAAAAATCCTTTAAAAATTTAGAGTTCAGGCTCGGATTCACATTTCCACTTCGTGAAGGTGTTAAGCACTCGAAATGGCCGCTAAATGCAGTTATCCAGTGATTAAATGATTTGACTAGCATTATTTTGACTCGAAAAAAAAGTTGACTAATTTTAAATATAATTAAATTTGAAAGATTTTGACTCAACTTGAAGAAAATTTGACTAATTTGACTAAGCTAGCAATATTTGACTAAATTTGAAAAATGATTAAGTTTAGAAGAAGATATTTTTTTATTATTTTATTATTATTATCATTTTTTATTATTATTTTAGAAGACCTGGACAAAACCTAATAGACTTAACCCGATTTTGAAAAGATTTAATTAGAATTTTGACATAAAAAAACACAAGTGATTGCCTAAACTCAACTACTATTTACCTTATTTCTTGTCCTTTATAAAATGGTGTTATTACCTTCCTTATTATTTTCTTACATATATATATATATAGAAGAATTACTCCATCCACACAAACATTTAAGAGTTAATTTGAAAATATAAAAACCAATTTCTTGTTGACATAAAACAAAATTAACATAAATGATCTTGTCATGCTGAGGAGTTTAATCAGATTAAAACCAAAAGATAAAGGTTAGCAATAAACAACACAGTAAATGATATTGAACTGATAAAATAAATTGGGCTTTGACAGGCCCAATCTTCTCTCATCCTGTCCTGATTCTAAATTTGGGCCTGCCAAACCCATCAAGATTTCTCCCCTGCTGTTCCTTGGGCTAGGCTCTTGCGGTTCCTAGGTTGACTCGAAAGGAAGGACTTAGGCCTCTGTGGCCTACCGAGAAATGCACAGAGGGTGGAAGAGTCCCCATGGACTCTCAGAGGAGTGTTCATACAATACGAAGAAAGAAACGAATTAGTATTGAGCGAAGATACTAATTAAAACATTATTTCAATTGCATAGTCGCCTTACGTTAAGGAGTAGTACATCAGGTAAAGCACACATTTAGACATGAGATACATTGAAACAGAGCTCAAATAACAAACCGTGATCTATTTGAAATCTCAAACACTACCAAATAGATCCAGATCAAAATGTGTCGAGGAAATCATAAAGTGAAACTAATGGTAACCATGAGGAACAAGAGCAAATAGAGTAAACCAATGTTTAACTGTGGACCCCAAAGATGATCCTATTCGGATTGGGAAAATAGCTATTTTTTGTTTGAATTCAAAGGGATGCCAACAACAATGTTAATCAAAGTTCAACACTTAATTATATAGAAGGAAACAATCAAACAACCAGCGAGTGAAGACCAATTGAAGGAGAGGTCATGCACTTAAGTATCCATTTTTGCCATAATAACCTCTTATTAAGACGACCAACTGAAAACCAAGGGAAGGCAAAGGGAAATAAACATTACAGCCGTGATACTACCTCACTGAATAAGAATCAGAAAGAGATTCAGTAGTTTAAATATTAGCTCATGCGTTCGAGAAAACAAAATCATTTCTCCTAGGTTTTTGATTCTTAATGAGCCAGCAGTAAACGAAAAAAAAACAAGCAATAAACAGCTAAAAGAGGTATGATAGCTAAAAAAAAAAAAAAAACTTAGATGGGTTCCTAACAGACGATCACAGCTCACTCAACCAAATACCAAATATGAACATAAGCAAACCAACAACCTCTCATATTATCATTCTAGACATTTATGACATGTAGAATGAACTCATTTCGGGATGTTAGAATCAGGGAAAAACAGAGTGCTCGAAACTCAACTTAAAATCAAAATTTGATAACCTTGTACCAACTAAATCCACTTCTAACATTGGCTTAATATCAACAACAAACAGATGAGTAAGCAGGCGAGGACGTATGCATTCCAAGATCTGAACCTTCGAGCTAAACTAACACAAGTGTAAATGTAACATAAACTGACTCAAGAAATTTCCACATGCCTTTTTTTCACTCAGGTGATGAACTTAACAGATTAAATGATTCAAAGACCCAGTTTTGACATAACGGCCTTCAAGTAAACTATAATTGGGAAACATTGACTTGATAGCAACGTGGAGCAACCCAATGACCCCAACAATGAACAGAACATCATCAAAACCCCTTAGTCAGTATTAACCTCGAGTTCGACCATCAACAACAAACCACTTCAACCATTAACCACAAACCAAGAACAATTACAGTTACAGAACACCCCTTTGCAAAATCTTAACTAATGCAAGTCTCGACATCACTTCAATAATCACACTTCAATCGCAATATATTAGACTCGAATGAGAAAGTAATGCTTGGGATATTACCTTTTTTGGGGCAACGAACTGGGACAACGAGCTTGACGTAGCTTCGACACTACCAAGGAGTTCGAATTCCTTACACCGACTCAGGACCGAGAAATTTCCAATCTCAGAATCGTCTAAATTACCATTTCTGGAAAATGAAAACCTGTTCTAAGTATCAATGGTAGCAGATCTTTTCAAGTAGGCTCAATACGTCTTTTTTTGGGTCCTCTCCCGTGCCTCTCGCAGCTAATGAAAAGAGTATATATATCGACAGAAAATTAGGGCGAGAAAATCCGAAGGGTATGGGTCTTGGTGACCTTTAAGCATGCGTGAGGAGAGATGGTAGTGATGGAGATGCGGTCTGTCAGAGCTTTGATAGTCAAATCGGCGCACGCATGGCGACAAGAATGTTGGAGTGTCGATTTTTGGTCGGGTTGCGTTACGCGTGGGGAGGAGCGGATCGTGAGGGTTGAGGGAGCGTGTACTGGTGTGCGCTTCAGTGAGGAAGAAGAGATGGGCAAGGAATGGCGATGGTCTCGTTGGTTTTCTGGTCTGGCCGGTTTTTGGTTATCTGGTTTTCTTTGGTTTTTCAATTTTCTGGGAATGAAGAAGATGGGGAATTAAGGGATTTGGGGTATTTGGGGGCGCGTGGCCCCACACGCTTAATA
>JAOTQR010000109.1:4238231-4252187 GCA_025774065.1 Solanum ossicruentum | reverse complement strand
ATTTAGAGGTCTGTGGATACCAGTGGGTAGTGGATTTGAGGAGTTCGTGTCTGTATATTGGTCTAATGTATGTTCTGAACTTATTAGGCGGCAGGACCGCAGCGGTGGCCATGTAGGCCCGCTCTTTTGTTTGCTTATGTTATAAATTATATCAATATGTTTGTCTGGTCGCTGCTGGTTTTTCTTGCAGGTGGGTTTAGTCAGTAAAACAGAGGAAACTCTGTCGAAATTCCGATAGAATTCTAGGTTGTGATTATAAGGGAATTCGAATTAGTAAGTGTTTACGTGCTTTTATATGGCACTGGTCACGACCCCAGGATGGGGTCGTGACAATATAATTATTGATGACACCATTGAACAACTAATGGGGATTAACAATATTGTTTCGTCTTTTTAATTAACTGATCGAGAAATACATTTTTGATAAGAAGGAACTGCTCATGCAATACAAAAAGGATTATTTTAAAATATAATTAGTTATGTGTTTTTGATTTTCTCCACTAACAACTTTTTTTTAACAAAACTTAAAAACTAATGGAACGTACTAATATTTTTTTTTACATCATAAGGGGAACCCATAACTACCCTTTGGGTGTACACAGGGTAAATCTCCACTCCTATGTAATAGTTTGTAAATCATATAGAAGAGATAACTCATACTAAGCAAGATTGAAGCAACGAGCTCGATCCATAAGGTAAATTTTTTGCTTTTGCTAGCAAGAAATTTCAACCTTGAGACATGAAAATCACAAATTCATTGAGTCATCCCTAAAGGCCAGCAACATAATAATATATGGAAAAATAACATAATTAGGCAAACATATGATATGTATATATTATACAACTATAGTTCGAAAAAATTACAATTTATAGCTACAATTAGGGTTTTGTTGTTTTCTCTCCTCTCTTCCTCTCTCCTCTCTGCAATTTCTTGCAGATATACAATTACAAATGTATATCAGTTGCGTATATACAATTATTTTGACAATTGCATAGTAAATTCGATAGATATACATATATAATTTGCTTCTCTCAACTCTCACTCGTCTCTCGTCTCACTCTCTCGATCTCTCGCACCTCTCTCCTCCCTCTCTCAATCTCGCTTGCCAGATATACAAATAGATATGTACATTAATTACACATATACAATTATTTGATAGATACACACATATAATTTGACAAATATATATATACAATTCGTCTTTCTCCTCTCTCTCGCGATCTCGCTTGCTTCTCTCCTCCCTCCTCCCCTCTAGGTCACATAACCGAAGATATAATTCAATTATATAAAATATAATTATTTGACCATATTAAATTTTAAAACTATGCTATTTATAAAAGTTCTCCATAATGTACAGTAACTCTTTTGTGATCAAGACACTTAATACATAAATTGATTTAATTATTGTAATCCTATAAATGCAATTCCCTTCTTGTAATTAATAGCCCATAAAGTGGAAAAAGAATAATGAGAAGTAATGCAATCAATTAATTATTCTTCAAAGTTTCATTTATTGGATGACCAAAATTACATCATATGACCAGATCATTATGAAGAAATATCTTGGGTTTTGTCACATAATTTTTCATTGAGTAGCAAAGATTTTCTTTTTCCTTTTCATATAATTGATTGGATGCCACCTACCACCTACAATAAGATAGCTTGTTTCCCTTTTTCATTCTCATTTCAACCACTAACATTTTCCATCAAAAATATTTTTCTCAATACTAAACACTCTTAAAGAAAAACAAACCAAGTCATAATAAACAAAATTAGCAAATATGAAAAATAATGTTCTTTCTGTTCACTTTTATTTGTCACTATTTCATTTTTCGAAATCAATTTGACGAAACTTCAAAACTAAATTGAAATAGCTAAATTTAAATATTTAAAATATAAAATTTACATAATTGAAAACTATACAGAAAATATCATAAGTTGCAATCTTTCTCATATTAAATATGATTTAGAAAATACATCTTAAACTGTTGATGAAAATTTATGTAGTTTGATATCGATAAGTGAAATAATGACAAGTAAAAATAAACGGAGGAAGTACTTACTAGATTAAAATACATCAAATATATAAAAAAAAATAATATAAGTTTTTCGTTAATAGTCGTGGCAATGAAATAAGATATTCAATGTAATTTGAGGATGATAACATGTATGTAGACCCTACCACTAATCGTAATGAGTAGAAAGACTTTCTGACAGACTTTGAATGAAAAAGAGAAGTTGTAATGTAATGTCGTGGCAAGGCAAATGTGACTCAAAATTCTTCCACTCCGCTTGTATCATTATATTTGAGGGAAAAAATCAATTTTTTGAAAGGAAAAAAACACAAATTATCAAGAGCTTTTCTTGACAACAACAACATGCCCAATGAAATTCCACAGATGAAGTTTAGGAGGATAAAATATACGCAGACCTTATCACTACTTCATAGAGATTGTTTCCGAAAGACCCTCATCTAAAAAAATATCACTCCAAAGCAGAAAATACTTAATATAAAACGACCAAAGTTAACAACTTCTAAACTACAATTAAATCAAACTATACAAACTGCCAATTAGAACAACAATTAGTTTGGCCGGTATCCATTCCAAAACAAGAATCATAAGGTAAAGTGTCAAAAGAAGATAATGAAAAACAATCTAACATGTATCCTATTCCATAGAAATGGATACATACTAGTTTATAGAATCAAGCTACTAGTGGAAAACTTGGTAACAAATTACATCATATACCAAACACCATAAAACTTGTTCATTGAAAAGTACATATACTTTAGAGCACTTGGCAACCAATATGCCAAGTATCTGTCACACTATAAATATTTCCTTCAAAAGTAAAAAGATGATTGCATTAGGAGTTCTCACTTCTTATAAGGTCCATCTGATACCACCCATCAGTCGATATCTAGTTGGCGCGGCTCTTAATAACGTCGAGTCCCATTTCAGTTGGGTCGGTTGCCTGCAACTCAACCTGAATTCCATCAAGCTCTCTCTTGAATCTTTCCTTTGTACTGGCGTAGATCATCTTGCTTCTCACCCTTGATGTGTCAGGGGACCTTGAAGAGGAAAAAACGGAAAGGAACACGTTGAGACAAAAGCAATATAGAGAAATTATGTTTGGAATTGAGAAGACTACCAAGCAATGAAAAAGATCCTGCTTTTCTGGCAATTCTCTGCAGTGACGAAATCAAAATCGTAGACAGCATATCGACATTCATTATCAGGAAGACACGCAGTGAAATCCTCGTAACCTTGGGTTGGCTCACCAACCTTTTCAACCACAACTTGCTTTTGTTTCTCCTCTATCTTAAAAACAATAAAGCGGTGAGTCCGTTTTGCTTTCAGCTCCAAGAACCTTAACTTGCATTCATCATGCACAGCCATCCCGGACGCTGCATTAGCCTATACAATAACCAAAATTCTCAGATAGTGTTAGAACTTGTTTAATGTTTAATCAATCACAAAATTTTGAATTAAAATAGTTCAACACTTCTCATCGAATTACATCAAAAAGAGACCACCACAATAAATCTCCATTGTTCTCTGTTAGTCAATCAAAAGACACAAGCAATAATTCTAAATGTGTACAAGCCTACTAGGTTTCATTCACCGAAATTAAAGCCGTTGCATCAGTCTGCAACAGCGGAATTGTCCTTGTCATAACATAGCTTACCAGACTGTCCTAAACAAGCGAATGCAAACAAACGTAACTCCTACATCATGACTAACGCAAACAAACATAACTCCTACATCATGACTAACTTTTTTTTAATATTAAGAAATGGACCATGGCCCTAACTCAACACCAAAAGCTCACAAGACCATATAAAGAGATCAATTAACCCTTCATAAGCCAACGTGGACTCAAAAGAGAACCACGAGCCAGGACAGGACATCTGCTGGACAATATAGATTTAGGTACCAGTGACGCTTTTCATTCGTTTAGAACAATGTATTTCTGTCAAAGCCCAGTAATAGCAGATTGCTCTTACAGAAACAATTGCCAATCATCATCAGCTACAAATTTTTAAAAAACCAATGATCTTTGATTGGTTCAATTGAGTTAATCCGTGTCATTCTTATTCCTATACAGCAGCCAAGTGATAGAAAAAGAAAATCCAAATGCAAAAAGTTCTAAAGATGCACTAGTTCAAAAGAGTACAACTCCATAAACTCCCCTTAGATGGAAAATCATAAATTTCTCTCAAATTTAGTATTCAGTAGATCAAGACAATCATAAAACACATTAGAACTACGGAATACCAAATAGCTAAACACTTGATCTGAACTAAACACACACAAAACTTAACCAAAATTTTCAACTATAAAAAGTGTCTGCATTAATCAAATACTCAGATCAACTCATAAGTTCACAAGATTTCAAGAAGTAATCACAAAGATTCCATAAAGATTACTTTTTTTAAGCTAATACCCATATAGATTATCTTATCAGATCAAAAACTAAACCCATTTACAAAATCTTTCAACTAAACACACACTAAGAAAAAAACAAAATAAAACAAGAAGAAATCAATAGTGAATTTTCCAAAAGGGATCAGCTTTTTAGCCAACATCCATATAGATTATCTAATCAGATAAAATCTAAACTCATTTACAGAACTTTTCTACTAAAACAATCACCAAGGAAAACCAGAATTCAACAGTGAAATTTCCAGAAAGATCAATTTTATATCCAACACCCATATAGATCATTTCATGACATCAATCACAGATCAAAAACTAAACCCATTTACAAAACCTTTCTACTAAACCAAACACACACACACACACACCCCAAGAGAAACAAAGTAAAACCAGAAGAAATCAATAGTGAAATTTCCATAAAGATCACTTTTTTAGCCAACACCCATATGGATTATCTAATCAGATCAAACACTAAACAAATTTACAAAATCTTTCTACTCATGCACCAAGGAAAACAAAGCAAAAAAACAAAAAATTAGAAATCACCAGTGAAATTTCCATAAAGATCAGATTTTTAACCAAAACCCATATAGATAATCTAATAAGATAAATCATAGATCAAAAACCAAACCCATTCACAAAATCTTTCTACTAACACACACACCCCAAGATAAACAAAGCAAAACAAGAAGAAACCAACAGAGAAATTTCCATAAAGATCACTTTTTTAGCCAACACCCATATAGATTATCTCATCAGATCAATCAAAAATGAAAACTAAACCCATTTACAAAATCTTTCTGCTAAAACACACCCACAACAAGAAAAACAACAACAACATACCCACTGAAATCGTGGGGTGTGGCAGGTAGAATGTATGCAGAACTTACCACTACCATCATATATATATATATATATATATATATATATATATTATCTCATCACATCAATCACAGATCAAAAACTAAACCAGTTACATAACCTTTCCACTAAAACAAACACACCCATTCCCAAACTAACACAAGAAATCAACAATGAAATTTCCACAAAGATCAAATTTTTAGCCAACAGATCAACCAAACACTAAACCCTTTTACAAAATCTCACTACCAAAACACACACAAGAAGAAAAAAGCAAAACAACAGTGAAAAATAATGCAAGAAAACCAAAAGGGGGTTTGAAATTTGACTCACCATTGTGATTGTACTGGACAAAAAGTTGAAAATTGGAGAAAATTCAAAGAGATTGGAGAAGGGTTCAAGGCTCAAGAAGAATGGGGCGTTTATGTGAATCTAAAAAAACTAGAGGAGCTCTTCTTATTAAGGTGGCTTCTCAATGGAAGGGATTTTTTATTGTGTGGTTGTCATATAACATTATTGTGGTGCGAGTGAGTAAGAATAAAAATTTTACTAATGACTTAACTTGGCGCCGCGTATATACTTAGCTTTAATAGCCGTCGGCTTAGGCTTAGCTCAAGATTGGATTGATCGGAAACAAGTTATTTCGAGATAAGTTATTCTATTAACTGTATTCAATGCCAGATTCAAAATTCCTTTTAAAGAGGTTCAAAATTTTAACAAATAGAAACATGAACTAACTGATCGGGTTCGACATCTATTATATATACGTAAACAAAATTCTTTTAATATATAAAAATAGTATAATTTTTTATTGAAGTGGGTTTGGATGAACTCTCTGATCACTATGTGGTTCTGCCACTGACTATATGAAATAACTTATTTTATCGATAAAATATAAACGGTGATAATTCAAGGACACATAGAATAAAATAATTTTATGTTTTATCTTGTGATTATTATATTTTATACCTCATATCTCACACTAAACGATTCCTAAATATTTGAATTATGAGTTGTTTCGGTAACATCTAAATTCTAGCACCTTTAAACAGTTTTCTTTATTTCTTCCTTTTGATCTGGTTTAGCACTTAGCCAATTTGTATGAAAGTATAATAACATAAACATGTACTATAACAAGTCCTAATTTTGTATTAAACTCATGCTACAAAGAAAGCACATAACTCAAATATTACAAAATTTCGACCAAGGTCAATTTTATCGAGGACTGACTTGCTTGTACCAATAAAAATATCACAACATCTAACACATGCCTAATTGATTCGATTGACATCCCAACTAATAGGCAAGTTTGAATTTCAAATAAATAAATAAATTTTATTTACATTTCTGACAAAAAGCCAAAACAACTAGAAACCATCAAAATCATCCAGCTGCACAAGTATATTCGAGGCACACACGAGCAGCCTTCAAATTGACGCCTAAATTCACATTTGTGAGCTCCAATATCGCGCATCCCACGTATTTGTATTATGCGCAGATCTTGCCCTTCGAAACTTGTGATTGTTTAGTTTTTTTAGTCATTGCTCTTGTCCAATACGTAACCCTCAAATTTATTTAGCCATGATCATGTCGTGATCACGACTTTATCTTACCTTAAGTTTACATAGCTCTTATCATGCTTTAGTCACGCATTCCCTTGCATGCCTTAACTACGCCTATATCAAGGACTTCCGCAATTAAACTTGATCCTGACTAATATTATTAGGCTGAATCACTCAAATCACCAAATCGAGGATCTAACCATTTGAACATTTAAACACAATTTTTTTATAACATTATGAATATATAGGCCTTTTAAATTTTTATTGGTAAATAATTAGTAAAACATCCTAAATTTTCAAAAGTAGTAAAGTAATTTAAAAGTCTTATAGTTAATTGAGTATCATTAATACTATTGCTTCCACTTTTTTTTAATTATTTGAATATATTTTATTTGAAGTTGGGAGTTTATAAAAAAAAATCAGATCCCTAATAGATAAAAATAAGATATATATATATAGATAGACAGACAGATAGGTAGACTCTATTCTTTTCGTATTTATTGGGAGATTTTGATTAAAAAAAATTAATCATATTAATATGGTTAAAGGAATCAAATTCATCACGCCATAGTTGTTAATGGTGGTTAATTTACTATTGACACTATCATTATAAATTGTTTGAATTATATTTATATTTTTGTTATTTATTTTATTTGTATAGAATATTATATATATTCTCAACAATAAGGCTTCACTTGAAAGAGCCAGCTGAGCTAAATGGAATATATTCCCTTTACTGTATTTAACTATTTAATTAGATGATTATTTTTATTTTCTTTTTATAGTATTTTTTTCTTCTATTTTTTAAAAAATAAAATGTCAATTGAGTAACAGATTGGAAAGTAAATGCCACAAAGAGATGGGTCCATATAGAATCTCTTTTTGCAAATGTCTGCGTTAATCCCACGCTATCTAATTTTTATTTTCACTTTTTTCTCATTTATTTATTGTGTCCACAAAATTATAAATAAAAAGTATTGTGAAAAAAATAATTAAATAGTAGTAGTGCAACTCAAGAAAAGTGAATCAACAAATATGGATTCTGATGGAATGATCGAGATTTGAGATTTCTTCACTTTTAATAGAAAATTTTGATTTGAATCTCTAAAATAAAAATAATTATATTGAGAACATTTTCTTGAAAAATGAATCATGTATTATACAAATTTAAATATATGAGTGAACCAATATAGATTTTGGTGGAATGGTCGAGATTTGAGATTCCTTCGCTCTTAATTAAAGATCTTGATTCAATTCACTAAAAGAAAAGCAATAGTATTGAGAACGCCTACTCGAAAAATGAATCATGTAGTACACAAATTTAATTTTATGAGTGAACCAAGATAGATTTTGCTGGAATGGTCGAGATTTGAAATTCCTTCCCTCTTAATCAGAGGCTTTGATTTGAATCTCTGAAATAAAAATAAATATCTTCTAAAAAAATGAATCATACAATACACAAATTTAAATTTGTGAGAACCAATATAGATTTTGGTGGAATGATTGAGATTTGAAATTCCTTCGCTCTTGATCAAAGATTTTGATTCGAATCTCCGAAATAAAAACAATCACATTGAGAATGCGTTATTGAAAAATGAATCATTTAAAATACAAATTTAAATTTATGAGTGAATCAATATAAATTTTGGTGAAATGATCGAAATTTGAGATTCCTCCATTTTTAATCAAAAATTGTGATTCGAATATCTGAAATAAAAACAATTATATTCACAATGCCTTCTTAAAATTGAAATTTAATTTAATTCTAATATAAATATCAAATTAAAAAAAAGTTGGTGAAATAGT
Source organism: Solanum ossicruentum (assembly GCA_025774065.1). Classification (NCBI taxonomy): domain Eukaryota; kingdom Viridiplantae; phylum Streptophyta; class Magnoliopsida; order Solanales; family Solanaceae; genus Solanum; species Solanum ossicruentum. Next base: position 4,243,515 of record JAOTQR010000109.1, on the reverse strand, counting down.
AGCAATGCATCTCAAGAAAAGGCATTATTATTATTTTCTTTAGAAATTAAGGCAACATTTGGTTGGGAATACTTGAAAATAAAATTTCACCTATAACATCAAACATTATTATAATATTTGATTTCATTTCTCACAAATAACTAAATATTAATCACAATTTTTTCAATTCATCTTTTTAAATGACAAAATAGCCATTCATATAGTAGACATTATTTTATTTTGTTAAGCAATAAATAATTTATTTATTATACTAGTTCATATATTATAATTTCCCCATCTCTAGTTATTACATATATTATAAAATTAGGCATTTTGTGTTATACCATTAGGGAGAAATAGAAGTAAATTACATAAGAATTGTGGAGAAATAATTAAGCAGGATATAACAGATCGTTAATTCATCGAAGGTGCGACAACATATATAAGAACATGAAGATTGAGGATTGATTTTTTTTTTTAAAAAAAAGATAAACCTACTTTCACTCTTTTATTATCGAAAATAACTTTTCCTTACCCCAATAATGTAGGATTGCTTACATTTTATTTTCTCCAAACCTCACGTATAAAATCAGGCTGAGTATATTATTATTATTGGGCATGGTACCGCTCTGCGGCCAATCTTCCTAACCACTAAGGGACGAAGTAGCTTGAGCGAAGCGAAAGGGACGAGCTTAGAGTGACCCCTAGCCTTCCAAGTTAATGATGTGGGTTCGATTCCCGCTACCCGGCATCTTATAATGTTCTTGTTCTTTTTGTTACATAATAAATGAAATATCCATTACAAATTTTCTTAAATATCTCTTCAAAAAAGATTTTACAATTGCAAAGCATTATTTGACCACATATTTCTTGGTCAAACGAGACACCCAAAAAGTGAAAGATCTTTTTTCTTTATTACTCATAAAAACTAATATATTTTAATTGTGAGAAGGGAAAATAAGTAGTGTTATTAAAGAAAAACTCATTGAAATTCAAAATGAAATAATTAGATTATATTCTAAGGGAATAATAGCATTTTGGCCCCTAAATATTGATATATTTTAATTTTACTCTTTTTGAAATTTAAATAAGCACATGTAATCTCGAATGTGAAGTAAATTACAAGCCTTGTATAATACACGAGATAATCACGTGATGAAACGATTGTAAATATGATAAATTTATATATATTCATGAACAACAATAATGACTATACACTCGGTGACTAAAATTGAATTTTTCATGAAATAATAACTATATACTCAGTGACTAAAATTTAAATTTACTAATAATTGATTGACCAAAATGCATCTAACCTTGGTCTAAATATAAATAGTAATATAAAAGACACAAATTTTATTACTTTGTATACATACAAAATAATATATTTAGTGTAATTTCTGAGAAGTTGAATCCAAAGAGAGTAAAGAGAACAAAGTTACACTAGACCTTTTAAGAAAAATAAATAAAATTTTGGGTCAGTGATCCGCTTTATTCATATCAATAAAGTCGATTTAAACTAGCCCAAGTCCAACCGACTTAGACCAAGGTAAATGAAAGATCGGTATTAATACTGATCTTAACAAGCAAAAAAGAAACCCCATCAATTTTCAAAACCTATCCCCCACCCCCTAATATTTGTTCTCTCCACCTACTCCGAAAATCTTACCAGTATCTCAGAAATAAAAAAGTTATTTTCGATAGTCCCACAAATTATTTATTTATGTGTTACTTTATATACACATATATGTTATTTTCTTTACATATAAAAAAAGTTAATGATGTTTGTGGATCCATTCATGTGTGTCTTTTGGCTAAGTATTGGTAATTCCAGCAATACATGTTGGGAGGACCACAATAAACAGGTCACTCCTTGCCTCTCTTTGAAAATGACTTTTTTTTTAAAAAAAAGTTATTTTATTATTTATTTGGATTCTATTGTTATATTATTTGTTGTTGTCAATATTGCTATGTTTTTTATTATTTTGGTTATATATTTGATTTTGAATGTGTTTCATTTGAGACGATGATTTATCAGGAATAATCTATCAAGATAAGAAATATCTTATGAAATGATTGAGATCTTTACATTCGAAAATAATGAGTATTACATCATTTTTCTCCAAAATATATTCGTGAGATTATACTAAATATATTATTATTTTTATATAATTTAAAAAAAAAGTTATTTTGTTATTTGAATGAAATTATAAATAAGAGATTACCATAGATTGTAGTGGAGTGACTGAGATCTTCTCATTCGAAGACAGTCTTTCTACCTTCATAAGATGAAGATAAGGATTAAGGTCGTGTACACATTATCCTACTCATACTTAACTTGCAATATACATTGAGTATGTTGTTATTGTTGTTGTTGTATCATTTCAAACAAAAAAAACTTTAATGAAATTATAAATAAGTGATCACCCCAAATTATAGTAGAGTGATTGAGATCTTTCATCCGGAGATAATATTTCTACCTTCAAGATGAATGTAATATCACATACACACCATTCTTCTCATACTTCACTTGTAAAATTACTTCGAGTATATTATTGTTGTTGTTATATCGTATTAAATGAAAAAAAATGTTGTTATTCAAATGAAGTTATTAATAGGAGATCACCAGAGCTTATAGTGAAGTTGTTGAGGTCTTTCCTTCGAAAGCAACCTCTTACCTTTCACAAAACAGGATTAAGACCACACACATCATCATTATTTTCAAAATTCACTTATAAAATTATATTAAATATATAATAATTTTTCTATGTTAATGAGATCTTTTCATATCTAAACACATATATCAAATTCAAGTCTTGAAATGTTTTGTAAAATAACTATAAAGAATATTTTTTCGTTATTTTAATAATATAAATTTGAATTAGTCGAACCAGAAAGATGAGATACTGTAACCATAGGGAAGGATGGAAAAGAAAACAATGTTGCCAAAATAGTGAAATATGGGTCCAAATTCATTCTTGCTTGACGTTATGAAATTCTCTTACATGTAACTGAAAATATGGACACATTAATTAAAATTAGCTCAACTTAAGTTTGTCTAAGTTTCTTGTACATTTAATTAGAGATGATAAAATTAGTTTTAAAAGTTATAACTCATTTAAGGAAAAATTAAATTTATGTTTCTTTGAAGTAAATTATTTATATCATATATTATCTTACATTTATGTTTCTTAATTAATTACAGTTAACATCCTTTCTAATTTGTCCACTATTAAAATTCGCACTCTGACGTCATGCTAATGTCTACACACCTCATATAATACTATTTGGAAATTATATATCGACGGAGTATCACATAGGAGATCGATAGGTATTAAGATATCGATGGAATATCTAGAAGATACTGATGGGGTATCAATATACCGATAGAGTATCACAGAGAATGACAGTAGACTTTTCTGTGACACCTATCAATATCATATCTTAATTATTTTTCATTTATTTCTTAAAAAGAGCCAAATTTCATATGATATTGACAGGGTACGACTCTATCAGTAGAATATTATAGACGATATTGATGGAGTTTCAATATACCGGTAGAGTATCACGGAGAATTAAGATCATTCTTATATGACATTGATATGCTATCAATATACGGACCAAGTATCACAAATAATATAATTTTTACTAATTCTGAGTTTAATAATTTTCTTTTAATTATTTTTTATTTTTTAAAGTCCAATCTCATATGATATTGATAAGGTAGAGTATCAACCATCAGGGTGGTGTGGTGGTTCAGCACCTCACTTTTTAAGGAAGAGGTTGGAGGTTCGATCCCCGCTTCTGGTGAATGAAAAAAACTTTGTGACCAGTTCCCTACCGCTTAATGCGCTGACAGTTAGAACGGAGGATTAGTCTCATGGCTGCCGGCTGCGGGATACCTTGGGAAACCAAAAAAAAAAGATAAGGTAGAGTATCCATAGGATTAAGCTCACTTATCTATGATATCAGTATGATATTAATATACTGACGAAGTATCATAAAGTATATATTTTCTACTAATTTATGATTTAATAAATAAAATTATGATCTTAAAATTTATTTCTTAAAAAAAGAGTTTAATCCTATATGATATCAATAGGGTATCAATATATTGATGTAGTATATGATATCGACGTGGTATCAACATACCAATGGAGTATCACAAAGGATTAATTCATAACAGTCATGCTAATGTCGTGCTGATATCATGGGCAAAATAAAAATTTGAAAAGTGGAATAAGAGGGTAAATAGTTTGGGTAATGGATCTATTAAGGGCAAATACTTTGGTTTGGATATAGTTTGGATAAATAGTTTCACAATTGAGTCTATTTTGTATAGTTTTTCCTTCATTTTAATCTATTCAAGTTTGAATTGTTATTGAAATATTCATTTAATGTAATTTCTTTTAGTCTATCAAAATTTGAGTTGACATCTAGTTCAAAATGAACCAGGAGAAATATTTTTTTAAAAATATATAGTTTGTATTCGATGTGTTATAATTTAGTCATAATAAAGAATGATAATAATTTTATTATGTACTAAAAAATCAAATAATTAATAATTTACATCTTACATAATCTTGTAAATATTTATAATTGGACTATCCAACATACATTTAAGAAGTCAAATTTATTTTAATATATATACACAATATTTTTACCTTCTTCCCTCAAACCACTACAAAACTTTCTTCATTGTTAATTGTTAAAAATCACTTGGTCAATTGGTCAAAATTCATATGGATTTGGTCAAACTTTCTTCATTGTTAATTGGTCAAAATTCATATGGATTTGGTCAAATTTCATGAATTGGACCACTTGAGAGATACAAGATTTTAATTGTCTCAAAATATAGTGGTTGATTTACAAATTAGTCTTGAAACTATTTTTTTTTAATTAATTTAGAAATTTTCCTGATTTTATGTATCCTTTTAATATGATTTTTTTCATTCTCAGAAACTCAATCAAAGACTAAAGAAATTTCAACCATCCTGTCATAATTCAAACTACTTTAGTTGAAAAGTAAGTTTCTACTCGTAACAAGCACATATTTGTTTCACTTGCTATATATTCGTTTAAAGGTACTTATGTTTAAATTTTGGGAGGCTTACAATCTCCAGTAACGGATAAATAATGTGATCTTCAAAATATAACAACAAATCTAATTTGAAATTTTTTTTAAAAAAATGAAGTGAGGAGTCTTTTCCATTAATTTTGGATAGAGTCAAAGATTCACTATTTTTTGGCTTTGGGGTATGATAAAATAAAACAAAATGACTCTTTAAACTGTCTGTGCTTCTTT